>OZ038492.1:104261200-104473700 GCA_964036315.1 Acanthosepion esculentum | reverse complement strand
TAAGCTTAATAACATTATCATTAAACAATGAAAGAAAATCACAATATTGATACATATTTTTAATCCAATCTAAGCTTTCGGCTTACATAAGCCATTATCAAAGATGACAATTACATTACAATATATTAAGCAATACACGAACAAGAAATTGATGATAGTCTGTTTTTGTTGACATGAATGATTTCCAAGCAACGATAAACACGTAAACATATAAGACGTGTTTATCGTTGCTTGGAAATCAATATAGTGTGTATAGAAGACCTTCATATCCATTTTATTTGATGCTTTATTAAGCTAATTTGTAATTATATTCATCTAACCATTATAAGTAAAATGCTAATACTTCAAGTATTTGTTTACTGTTCTTTCCCTTCTGAAAGAATGAGAGTAAGCCAATTGTGTAGCATGTGTTTGTTACTTAGTTTTATTGTAACTCAAATCAAATTAGCACAATAATCATTAATAATTTTCTACCTTTTAAAAATGAATATGAAAGCAGCAACAGGGTTTATCAGGTTAGGTGCAGAACATCAAAAATCTTCTCCCAAATCAAAGAATCTTTTAATTAGCTTATTACAGAAGACAGTAATGTTCAAGTAATTATTGAGGTCATACCAAATGAAACGTTTGGTTTATTTCATTACGGTCTCATTGATATGAGTATAATTACAATAATTAAAGGAAAGAATTGAACAAATTTTATTTCAGTGTTGCAAACTTAGTCTTTTCTCGTGACCTTTTAGAGGATCAAGTATTTGAAGTGCTGCTACGAAATTAATTAATAACTCGTATGTTCATGATTCCTGCAAGTGACATTACATAAGGTAAAGAAAATTTCAAGATGTAAAAATAACTAATTAACTTGAGTATTTTTCATGCTTCATTAAATGCATTATGAGGTGCTGAAAAGTTTTTGACCTGACCTACTTCCCAAAATCTAACCAAACGTCAGATTTTTTTTAACTTCCATTAACTTTTCAGCGCCCCACATTGTAACTTTTTAGAATTTAAGTTTCCTACTGCTTTCACATGAAGTTATCAGCTATAATTAATTTCTTTTTTATGAAAATTTATGAAATTCACATTTTTATTATTATTATTATTCACAGCTTGATTTAAATATAGATGTATTATTCAAAATTATAATCTAATCATAATTGACCCATCTCTCTCTCTCTCTCTCCCTCTCTCCTTCCCTCCCTCCCAAACCAAAGGTACATGACTATATGAGGTGCATTCCTGAAGTTTTGAAATGTTTTTCAGGAGAGACATTTATTAATTTTAAAGAAGTACAAAACTCTAATCCCTTTCAAAGTAGGATCCTCTGATTTCAATGCACTTGTAGTGCTCCAGCCACTTTGCGAAGGCCCCATGGAAGACATCTAAAGTAAAAGTATCCAGGACCCTTGTCACATTTCTTTGTCTTCTCAATGTCTTCAAAACGACTGTCCTTGAGGTTCTCCTTCCGCTTGGGGAACAACCAAAAGTCACAGGGAGCAAGGTCTGAGCTGTAGGGAGAATGATGGACAGTTTTTATGCCTATCTGTGTCAACACAAAACTTTATTGCATAGCAAGTTTCCAAATTGTCTTCATGTACTGACTATATTCTGCAAACTAGTCAGCTGTGACTAGCAGTGTTTAGCAGGGTGGGTTCAAAGAACTGTTATGGGCGTGTCTCCTTCAATCTAGAATAACAAATATTGGCAGGTCAGCTTGTTGAGTGTATAGTAATTATATACTAAAATTACAATAATCTAGGACAGTTACAATTTTATAAAAAAGAAAAAGTCAAAACTCCTGGAATGTCTCTCGTATCTCATTTAATTTAAACTACATTTGTTGTCAAAATACAAGAGTCAAAATGTTTTTTGATGGTTATTTCACTGGTGTTTTTGTAAAAGCCATAGTTCATAATTTTCACAACTTGAAATACATGGATTTAAAGCTGGTGATGTTTGTCGAATATCAAGCAAATTGTAACTTGACAGAGAATATGCTTTGACTGTTTGTGTCTCTTGTCAATCATTATAAATGGGTCAGCATGCCTATTGTTGTCACCTAGTAATGAAAATGGTGTTTATTTAACGTGTGATGAGAAAGTGATTTTGTACCTCATTATTAACATCTTGAGGTCATCTCTCTTTGAGTGCTACAGTGCTTTGAGTGTACCAGACTAAACTAACCTTTATTAAAATAAAAATAAAAAACTCAGTGTGGGTCGAGCTAAATTTAGTTAATGATTGTAGTTTTTGTAAAATCTTGATTTTTTTTTTTTTTTTTTTTTTTTTTTTTCAATAATATGGATTTAAGTCCTATCAAAGAAAAAATAATGGAGTGATTCCCTATTGCCTTCACCACTATTTATGAATTCAATATTGTACTTTTCCTAGATGAATTGCTCTACCAAGGCTAAAGAACTCAATCTGCTCTAGCTTGATGGGTAGGATAAAGGATAGATTTATGCTTTTCCCAAGGGCATTAATGCAAAGTGAATGTAACATCCTTGACTGAAATTTGAACTCAGCCTGCTCATTCCATTTCCCATCATAACTGGTAAGCCAACCATAAATACACATTTGAATAAGAATAAGGATGTTTGACTGTTTTGTTTTTGCCTTTGTATATGATATTAATAACACTTAATAACACAGATATTAATGAAAACTTTTTGGTATGAATGTTTTTATACATTCTAAAAATTTTAAATAAAAAAAATACCATTATTGCAAAAAGCAAATTTTAACTTAACATTCTGTTATTTTTTTTTAAAATCAAAATGACAGGTCAAAAATAGTTTTAATTTGGTAATAAAAAAAAAAATAATGTTACTGGGGATGTTACACTAGTAAAAGCTTGAACATTTTGTTTATTATTTAAAGAACTTTTTTTTTATTTAGGGTGTATATCAGAGAGAGAAAAAGAAGGGTGCGTATATCATTTGCGAGTGGGAGCTTAATGCATATTAGCATCAGACACTGAAGAATGTAAATCTAGGAAATTAATCTTTGATGGAAAAACTCACTCTGTAAATTTATAATAGAATTTTTCTTCATCAGTTATAAAAAAAAAAGAGCATATTGAAAAACTACTTAAAATTAAATCACAATTATTTTTATTTCTGCTTGTGGGCGTATTCCTTTTACCCTCCCTCCATTACTATTCGTCCAATGATTATGGTGTAAGGGAAACAACCAACCAACCTCCCACCCACGCACGCACGCATCGCCTACACGTTTAGAGCCGCCATCATGTACGATCAGCCTATACCTACTGTTCTTTATTTAAAAAGTCAATTATTTCTGTTAGTAACTGACTTGTTTGTGCGAAGAAGAGATCGTGTTGTTTCGTTAACAATTGCTATTGCTTTTTTGGGACAATAATACTGTTCATTACTTATGGATTTGGTGTTGAACTTTTTTAACTGCAAATGCTGCTTTCGACGTCTCTACCCTCTTCCTATTTCTGATGGTGAGCTTAAAAACGACATTTTCGGTTAATTTGGTTTTTTTTACTACGCCTCATATTATAAATATTCTTATTAAATTTTTTTTTTTTTTTTTTTAACGAAAATTAACAAACTCACATTTTTTTTTATGCTACTTTTAGTTTAATTATTAAACTTTAATTAGACATTTTATTTTTAAAGATTTGAATTATTGAAATTGAATAAGCTCTAAAAACAACATACATCATTAATGAATGTAAAATTGCTGTTTTTTCTTTTTTTTCGCGTGGGTTCGTTAAATGGTCTCTACGTTTTTTGCTTGAAAATTTTTTGTTGTGTACGATTTTCAACTTACGGTTTAGAAATCTAAAGACAATTTTGTAAACTAATTTTAGAAGTCGGTATGATTTGCAGCTTTGAAAGGTAATTGTATACAAAATTGATTGTAAGGTGGAAACTTTTTTTACTGTTTTACAATCAATTTTTTGCGAAGCTGTTCTTCGGCATAAACTTTTTTTCTTTTTTTTGCTTGAAGGCTCGCATAAAAATAGAAATACAGTGTAACCCGGATATAAGAGAGTTGTCGGGACCGGAGAAGTCTCTTATATCCGGGTTTGGTCTATTATATATACATTACACAGACTCTAATTTGGGACCAGAGAAAATCTCTTATATCCGGGTTTATCTTATATCCGGGTTACACTGTAATGTAAGATCGGATATATACAATTTATTTTTTCCGTAAATAAAAAAAAATCAACAATTTTTAAGTCTCAGAACTTGAAAAAAAAGTGCTCGTTTTCAAAGTCTTTTTTTTTTTTTTTAATCAGATCACAAGTTGATTTTCCATAATATGAGTCTCGTTCAAAAAGTTTACGTCTGGTGTAAGGGAGATAATCAGTGTTTAAGATGGTTTGAAACGCTAAAAGAAAACGGAAAATTTACTGTTTGACGGTTTTAATTACGTGTATGACATTTTCAGAAAAAAAACAATTTGAAATCCTCTAAGATTTGATGTCATGGGATTTGAAAGTTTGAATTTTTTTTCTTTCTTTTTTACTACAAAATAAAAATAACCAAAAAAAACATTATTTGCTATTATTATTATTACCATCAAAAAAGTTTTGTTTTTGTTTTAGATACCTCCGGTTTTTCGCGGGAAAACAGCGTAATGAAAAAGGCCACAAACTTAACGAAAATCAAGTTTTATCGTTAAAAAAATGTGTTGTTTTGCCCGGTAAACTAAAGGGTTGTGGAATGATATTTTAACGAGATTTTAACTAACACGATACAAGTTTTTACTCGACAATAGTGTTTTTAGTTTTTACCAAATCAACAGGTATTTTTCGTAATTCTGACACTAATTTTATTAATAGAGTCATAAAGAAAGAGTAAGGGTTAAAAAAAAAATCATTGGAAGAATGGTCGGACATCCGATAAAAAAAAAAAATCTCTCCCGTCGATTGCAAATTTCAAGAACGTTTCGGTTTCGGTTTACCTTTTAAGTGCTTGAAGGCCGAAGGCTACAATAGTCGAAACGTAGAGAGACTAACTGGAGTTAGGAAATAAGTTTGAATAAATCATTGTAAAAACCTCAACTTGTGGGTCGGGGGATAAAAAGGTGGGCAAAATAGTTGAATTGAAGCTACACTACACGAAAAAGAAAATAATTCACTGAACTCGAATGAAGAAACCTATCGTTTTTGGGGGAATTTTAAGAGATATTTAGCGCACGGGCGTTAAAAAGCAAATTTACCGAAAATAATACTCTGATTTTGCGGTCTTTTATTTTTTTTTTTTTATGACCTTACGTTTCTTTTCTTTCGCTACAGTAAACCAAGGCAAAAACATTCATTTTTTTTATATGATTGCCATAGTATCAAAATATTGACCTAAAATGTATTTCCTGCAGGGGACTGGGGATCATTACCCGATGCCTTGGGCTTTCTTTATCAAAAGGAGAATTTCCGAGGGCACTTGAACAATTCTTCCACGATATTGCCGTTTTTTGTTTTGTGTTTTTTTTAACCCACTTAAACCTTTACCTTGTGGGCACGCTGGAAAACATCTCGATATATATTGTCGTAAAATTTTCTTTAGTTTTTAAAGCATTGAACAATAATACCATGCTGCTATAAACAAAATTCGCTATTGAAAAAAAAAATCTTGTTACCTTGTTTCAGAAGAGAACTTAAAAGCGAAAACTAAAAAAATTAAAATTTCCACCAGTTGTCAGTCACAATATAATTTTTTACTATTTTATTAAAAAAAAAAAATGATTAAAATAATTTCTTTTCTATCTCTAGCATTTAAGTTTCTTACAAAAATCATTTCTTGTTCTAGAAATAGCTTCCACTGAATTTTTTTTATTGACATCTTTGTTATGATTGTTAATTAATCTCTCTTTCTTTACCATATCGCCTTCATTGGCTATTATGGGGGCCTTCAGTAATGCTTGCTAAAGACTGGGTTTTTGCTCAGTGTCCGAAAAAAAACAAAACAAACAAAACCTCCTGATCTTTTGATATTCAGTGCAGGTTTTCTTTCATTTTTTCTTCTTTAATGACATATCAATGGGTTCCCTTTGTCTTTAACCTCTAAAATTATTTAATCTGTTGACATCACAGCCTCTCTAATCCAAATTAATCCTGTGTTATCTCTTTTTAAAGATAATCTTCCTCTTCATTTGGTTGTTTTTAGTATTGAAACTTGCCAATAAAACTTAGTTTGAAACATCTGCTCATAAAAATCATTTTGGGAACCAACAAAGATTTTCTTTGTCAATAACGGAAAAAAAAGATAATGATTCGTTTGAATTATTTGCGTGTTGTCGATCTTGTTTTGTAATTTAAAAAAAAAAAAATTGCTTGAAAGAAATTCGTCAGTAACGGGTAGAAAACTCGTTAGAATTTTGGTAGAATTCATTTTATTTTTTACGTGGTCTCATATCACGATTTCTTAATTTATTTATTTTTATTTTTTCAGTTTCATAAGTTTCACATTAGAAATAAAATAATGTACATTTGAAAAATATGATCAAATCAAGTTTGAAATAGTTTTCTAATAAATTTTCTTGTAGTGATATAAATTCCGTTAATAGTTAGTTTATATCTCCCAAAAAGAATGTTGTAATTTACTATGGCTTTTTTAGCCTTTTTTTTCTCTATTCAACTTGAACAGTTGAATAGAGAAAAAAAAGGCTAAAAAAGCCATTCATCAAAAAATGAATATAAAGAAAGGTTAAAAAATGGATATCTTCCTCCTTTTCTGGTCCAAAGAAGTCTAAAGGACAATAAAAACAAAGTAGTTCTTATTTTGGGAATTTTCTTTATGGAAATCATGTTTTGTCAGTTACATTTAAAACTTATTGAAATTCATTTTTGTTTTACAAAATACAACAGAACTTGAACACTTGTATTCAAATATTGTTTTGTTAAAATAAAGCACTATTGTAAGGCGTGACTAAAATCTATTTTGTGTGGGGCAACTAAGTTTGTCAACAATAAATTAATGATATTCGTTATAAAACTAAATAGAATGTTTTTCCTTGTTTTTAAAACCCTAATAATGGTTATTTATCTTGGAAAAATTCAATAAAGATAATATCCAGTTAATGGTCAGATATATTCCATTTAGCTATTATCTAGTAACGCTTGAGCTTGAATAAACTGACCAAATACTGAGAAGTTGGCTCATGTCTTGAAAACAAGATTTTATTTTTATCCGTTTGGAAAGTTGTCAGGAATTGTTGGTATGTATCACAGAATCAGTGAAGAGGGGGAGAGATGGTGTGGGAGGAGATTATTGAGTCAGGCCAATGAGTAAAGGGCAGAGAACTCCAGTGGAATTAAAAGAGCAGCCATTGATGTCCTTCGCTCGCTCTTGCTGCTTTGGTCGCTGTGATATTTTCCTTCCCCGCTGTTCGGGATGGCTACGGCAGCGCCTGACCCGGAGACATCTGCTGAGAAGGAATCACGTAGGTGTTTGGCGTTTATTTATTTCTTGCATCACTCTTTTACGAGGAATCTATCCGAATTCTTGCGTGTGTCATATTCTCTCTCGCTCTCTTCATCATCACCGCACACACTCACTTTCTACATTATCATTAAAATGAATCGTTAAAAAGTAAAAAAAAAAAAAATACTTCTATAAGTTATTTTTTTTTTAAAGTTTAATAATCTAAAATAAATATCTTGTTGAAGCCTTTATGAAGAAAGATAGTATTTTTGTATAAAAAGAAGCGATGCAATAAATAAGTAATTGTGTACGATTTTCAACTTACGATTTTAAAAATATTTGTGGATGATTTGTTCGGTAAGAAGACACTCTCATCATTCAAAGATTTGCCAAATTAAAAAAAAAATAAATGGTGAGAGACGGTATCAATCCACCAAAACAATATAATTTTAATTAATTTTATACAGACAGCTGTTGCAGTCTTTAAAAAAAAAATAACGAAAAAAAAAAAGATAATGATTCGTTTGAATTATTTGCGTGTTGTCGATCTTGTTTTGTAATTAAAAAAAAAAAAAATTGCTTGAAAGAAATTCGTCAGTAACGGGTAGAAAACTCGTTAGAAATTTGGTAGAATTCATTTTATTTTTTATTTACTTTTTACGTGGTCTCATATCACGATTTCTTAATTGTTTCTCTGGTGACGAAATAATCGAAGAAGACAAAAAAGGTAGATTCTGCAGTAAAAGCGTAGATGTTGAAAATAATAAACCAGATATTTGATTTCTTTTTAGTACTGCTTACGACAAGATTATAGTCACGTGATTAGACTTCTCCAATTAGTTATGCTCTGCATTGCGACTGTCGTAAAAACCCATCTTGTATTTTGGAAAAAAAAAATATCAGTGGCGTGTTTTTTTATTATTATCTCTCGTCCCTTTTTTTTTTCTTAATGTAAACTAAAAAGACATGTTTTGAATCTGTTATAAACGGTCCTTGTTGAAGTTATGTAAAATCATTTTTTATTTAGTATTTAACGGAGATCGGAAATAAATTAATAAAAAAAATTATTTTTTTGACTTCGATTAGCGCTGCTTAAATAAAGATCGTACAATGACGACCCGAAAAGAAAAGCATTGCACATTAAGAAATGCAATGGTACATCAAAGTCAAACTAAACCTCTACGTTTTTTAACATTGAAAATTTAAAAATAATACTCATATTCGAATTGAGCAGTTGCATAAATAATTTGATTATAAATCTATTGTTTTTGTTTAATGAATTTAAAAAATTGAATTTTTCCCAATTGTTGATGTGCTTAAAAAAATTACGGACATGACTTTTTTTATTTTTGCATTGTTAAATTTTACTAAGTTATTCTAAAATTTTAAAAATGTTTCTTAAACAACTACATCCAGAATTGAACCAGAATCAGCTGTTTCAGTACCTAAATTAGTGTTGACCCCGTTTATGTTTTTTTTGGTTTTTACTTAAATATTTTTTATTCTGAAAAATCAATTCTCTTTGTTTATTTTTTAAAAAATCATTGCTATCAAGAAATGTTATTTTTCTCTCTTTTTATGCAATAATAAAATTAAGTACCTCTAAAAAAAGAGCATACCATGATAAAAAAAGCCCCCAAAGATTCGGTTAAAGTGACTTTATTTTTCATTAAGGAAATGTATTTTTCTGATGCTTCTTCTGTTTTGTTTGAGCATTTGAGAGAATTCCTTTTTGAGAAAATTTAGGTTATGTTAGTGGCTCTTAAATGAGAGATTCAACAACAAATGTCTTTGTTATAAACCATACCCTATCTTTTTGTTCATCCTTATGACACTGAATGTTCAATTTACAATGCAAACATACTGCTAAACTGGACTTTGACATTTTGTCTATGATAGTATCTGTCTCTAGGAAAACATGGTTCCCACCATAATTTTTTCTCTTTATTTTTTTTCTTTTCTTTGCCAACAAAAAGATTTCAAATTATTTCAAGATCCAGTTTGTGCAGGATGTTCAAAAAGTTTACATTGTAAATTGAATATTTGGTGTCATAATCTCAGGCACAAAGCCAGTGTCCAATCTGATATTGTATGTTCATTATTGTAAGTAAAAAAAATCCCCCATACATGCATTAACTTTGTTTTCACTTTCATCTTGTTTTCACTTTCATCTTGTTTTCACTTTCACTTTCATCTTGTTTTCCTAAAAATAAAAATAAAAACTTATAAGTACATTGGCAAAATACAATTTTATAGAAAACATAAATATCTGAGCTTAACCAAAGCTTTACTTTTTGTACTTTTGAACACTGAAAATTTCCTTTTAGTTTTAAGGAATATCATTAATTTAGTATTGACAAACTTTTAATCTCTCCCTCTCAGTACCAATCTTTTGGATTACATTAAGAACAAGGAAAGACATTCTATTTAAATGAATGCTTTAATTTCAATAATTATCTTTTTGAAAATAAAAATAAAAATTAATTTAAAGTTATTAAAGATTATTTTGCCTCCATTAAAAAAAATTGAAAAATAAAAACTTCATAAATTAAATTTTGAAATTGGTTTTATTTAAATAAAACTATTTCTTGTTACTGAAAACATGACGTTCAGTAGATATTTATCCTTCCTGTTACTCATTATACGGCACAAGACAGTTTCTTAAAGTTGAAATCCCCATGTGTACATGAGATTAATGATTAAAAATTGTTCAAGCTTATTCAACATTTCCCTAGTGGGTATTGAACCTGTGATGGAAAAGATGCTGTATAGATAGTTTCCATGGATGATCAAGATTCTGACAAACCTTTTTTATGTTACCCAATACCTGGATTGACTTAGTATAATTGCATGCTATCAACTAGAACAAGGGAAGTAACTGGAGCTATGGGAACCTAGATAAAGAAATTAATTGCAAAGTATTCGATTGACACAAAATAATTTTAAACTGTCAATAATCTTTTAATAATTTGAGCAATTTTAAGCCTCCAGACTTTGTTAAATGAAGAACTTTTAATCCTTAGAAAAAAAAAATTATATAGAAATAAAAATGAATAATATTAGTAATTTTTAAAAATATATCATTAATGGAAACTCTAATTTATTCTTATTGGCATTCTTCAAAACTTAGGATTAATAAGGAGGTAAATTTATTCAATAATAATTGTTTTGAGTATCAGTAGGCACCATTTAATCTTTTATTTATGAAATATTCAGTAATTGATATGATGAAAAATTCTTGTAGAATGAAAAAATGCTTGTTTAAAATTTAGTTATTTTTGTATTTACATAAAAACATTAATTTTCTAACAAGCTTATGAGAAGAAAATCATTTAGTGATCATATTATATATTATATTCTAGCAGACACATTTTATATTTAAAATAAATTGTTTTGTCATGTGAGCATTTTATTATAAAAATGTTCCATTTTCCACCAAAAGCTATTATTTGACTTGTGAATGTTTTAAAATTTTAGAAATTAATGTTATGTTTTAGAGAGAATTTTTTTTTTTTAATACAAGGTGTGTCACAAAATGTTTGCATGCAGATAGCTTATTTGTGGGGCGAAATCCTTCAAATAGACTGTAATTGATTTTTGGATAGTTCTTATTACTTCCGTCCTTACAGGCACATCACCTCCTTTGTCTGACCTTTTCTGCGTTGTCCTATTGATTTAACATCTTTCTATTTCATTTGATGCATAAAGCACAGCCGGTTTATGGCTTCACAAGAAATAAGTTCAATATTTTTGTTGAATCAATAAAGTTCATTAAATTTATAGATCTTCAATAAATATATTTCATTATTATTTTATGTGTGCTTTAGTCACAAGATGGGGGAAAACTTGCAGATTTTATTATAAGAGTTTGAATATTACTAAAATGTACATGGATGTAGTAGTAGTGTAATATATATATATATATATATATATATATATATATATATATATATATATAAAAACAAAAGGAAAACCTTTACCAACATATTTTGTTGTCTGATGGGCTTTATCAAGGCAAATGTAAGGCTTTTATTTTGCTTCATGTATTTATAAACAGAAGTAAAGACATTGTTAAGTTTTAAAATTATTAAATTATTTTCTCTTAATTAATGAGGGCCACTTATTAAAAGAGAAAAAATAACTTTTTTTAATTCTGTTTATAAATACATGATGCAAAGAATTCCTTATATCTTTATTAATATTATCTTTTTACAGATATTTTATTTATATCTGATTTTTATATGATGATTGTCACTTCTTAGCAGAAGACCATCTCTTCTCTTTGGTATCATTTTTGTGTTTTTACATTCAGAATTCTATTATTTCCATTTTATACCTGAGCTAACACTATGGGTCCATAAGTGATTTCTATGGTCAGCTTCACTTTTTCAACCTTTCTTACACAGGCAGAAAACAAAGTTTGTCTGTGTTACCTATGTTGGAAACTTGACTGTATCTGTGTACAAGTTTGAGTCCTGCAACATATTTACAAACCTTGTCACAAATCTCACACAAGTAACCTGCAGGTCTTTCTGGTAGGGTTGCATTCATAGGAGTGTGCATATGACCTCTCTGGTGTGATATCATGTTTGGTGCCCTAATAGCTCTGGGACAGAATGTATTTCTTCTTTCCTAATGATGAGCTGCTTCTTTTTTCTTTTTCTTTTAAATGCTCAATTCTCTTCTGCTCAAAATTGTTTCAGCATTTCCAAATCAACATTCTCTATATCTATCTCCAACAACAGTTTCCCTGTTTTTAGGTCACATTTAACTCCAACTTTGAAACGTTTTGGGGGCTTATGAGCGGGTTGATTACCTTGTACCAGCTGCTCATAAAAAGTCTTTTGGTCAATCTGTCATCCTCCCTATGGGTCAGATGACCTGTCCAGCACATTTGATTATAAAGAAGCAGTTTCTCAAATGCTGGCCATGTTTGCATACTGAAGGACTTTTGTGTCTGGTGTACACGACTGCCGATTGATGTTCAAATCTGAGTAATATTCACTTAAGCTAATCATAAAAAATGATCTGGAATTTATGTAATCAAAATAATGAATTATTATTTTTCCTCACAACATTTCTATAGGAAACTATTTCTTTCTACTGTAAATGTATTTTGGGGGATAGCCATGTATCCAGAAAGCTATATTGTTTTATTTGTTAAAAGTTTTTCAATAACAATAATTTTTAAATATAGGAAATGAAGTGAAATTTATTAAATTTTTATATTTTTTCATATTAGTTTTGATTTTTTTTTTTTTTTTTTTTTTTTTTGTACTTTAATTGTTATTTGTACTCATTTAAATGGTCATTTTAAGAAATGACGTTATGAAAATGCAGTGGGTGGTGTAATAAATAGTGGCTCACGATGGGAAATCAGAGTTGGGTTCATTACATTAACTTATGTGAAAATACCTTGGGGGAAAGTATGAATCTATCCCCTCGTCTTAGCTATGGGTAAGACTAATATTTGGAAAAAAACCCATTGTTATTCTCAGAAATTGTTCATGCCATATTTGCTTAGAAAAAAAAAATCTTACAATCCCAAATGTTTTGGCTTTAACCCACAAAGGACTGATAAGCTGTAAAAAAAAAAAAAAAAATGATTCCCTCAATCAACCAAGCAAGTAAGATTGTATTCTCATTTCAGGCTTTCTAAGTTTAATTCTATTAAAATTAATTACCAATTCCTACATGACTAGACAATATACTTTTCAAACCAATTCTATTCAATGGAAAATTACTGTTCAGTTCTTTTTATTTGTGCATGATTTTAGTTATTAGAATTCACTCAGACTCCTCTATTTTTGGCACCGTCAACTCAAACACCTCTTCATGTAATTAAGTGATTATGACCTACAAATCTCATAAAGCCTATGCATAAGCTCTTAACTTGAGTCGGCCGATATCATTTGAACTGGTTTATATCAAAGAATAAAGATATTGTGCCTTTTATATCATACCTATTCATTCTTCAGTATTTCCTAACAGAGTTAAAATCTTTGAATGGCTGTAGAAGAAATAATGAAAATAAAAATATTATAATGTAAGACTTGTATATCTTTGCAAATAAGAAATAAGCACAGAACAACAATAAAACTATAAAAGAAGTTGAAATATAATCTTTTACAGGATGTAAAAGACATAACAAAAATAAAAATTCTATAATGTAAGATTTTTTAACATATATAGTTTTGCAAATACAAAATATCTATAAAAAAAATAAAATGACTTTAAAAAAAGAAGCTAAGATGAATTTCTTAAAAGGAAATAGTAAAATATGCAGTAGAAGAAATAAAAATAAAAATTCTATAATGTAAGACTTTTTACATAAAATGTAAATTCAACTGGAGTTGGTATAGTTTTTCTGACTCCAGTGACCCCTTAATTGCTTCTGATTCTGGCTCCATGACTCCGACTCTGCCTCTGCAGCCCCTGGTTTTTAATTACATTTTATAGTAAAATGTTTTTAATTGTCATATTAATTCCTTGGACTAAAAATCAATCAAATCCTCAACTTGCTGTGAAACACTATAAAACTCAACTAATTTTGAACTGACCAAAATGGCCTACAGATTCCCAACAGAAGTGTTCATTCATTTGGTTCTTTTTTCATTTCCTTTTTCCGCTGCTGATTTTAATGTTTTGAATTCACATATTGAATTTTGAATTAAAAAAATTAAAGATATCAGCTCACCAGAAAATAATAGGAATAAAAAAAAAAAAGTCCATTATTTTGCCTGTAGCTTTGTCTTTTGTTTCTTTGCAGAAAGAATCCCTATTACTGCAGATAATCATATGAACTTGGGCTTCCGACAAGAGATTCAGGAGTATGCCCAAAATGAATGGAAAGGAGATACACCAAAGGCTCAAACCATCCGCAATGTAAGTGTGTGTTTCATTGAGAAAATGTAGAGAAACTTACAAAGTTACATGTTGAAGCTTTTATTATTCTTTATTGTGTATTTTGCATACTTGAACAAAAAGCAATTTTAGGGAAATGATATTATAAAACAGCTTTTAAAAGCATTAATATATATTAATTTATTCAAGCTAGCATAGTGGTTGTTACATTTGCATTTCTTATATTTAGCCACTTTCTTGGCATTTCAAACTTAACTCCTTAGATACACAACAGGCACACACAGATTTCATTCTACTGTCTATGCTAGGAAATATTTCATTTTAGTTCATTCTTCCTAGAGATGCTACTTTCAAATAGATGCCTGAATAAAGAGTTTTTACCAAGGGTTAATTCAAACAGACACACAAAGAAATTGTAATGACCAAAATGTGGACACTGGTTCAAATAGATTAATATATGGTGATCATCATTCCACATCTCGGATTCAGACAGAAAATCTTTCTAAGTAGCCCTAATGTCTGTTTCATTGAATATATTTGTATACTTAAATTATTTACTAAGTGGAAAAAACTTATTAAAGTTTAATAATTATTTTTGAAATGCAAATTTCTATAGTGAGTGTCATGTTTTAGAATTCTTTCTCAGTGATTGTCTTTTCTCTGATAATATTGAGAAAAAACTGAATCCAATTTTCAATGCAACTTGTTTTATTTCATCTTGATCATTATTTTGTCACTGACACAAAAATAAGATACACAGAAGACAAAGGGTGACACTGCCAGGAAGTCTTTTAACAAAATTCAATATAAATAAGTCTCCAGTGTCAAACTGTACAGGATGTGACAGAATTATGTCTCACATACTTAGTGGCAATGGTGTCTGCATCTGGCTCATGTCTTACTATTAAGTGTGAGGAGGTATTTTTGCTGCACACTGTATATGGATATTCCAGCTGTAAATGACTAGCTACTTATCAATTATAGTAAAATCATTTTAGTGATAAATAAGTGATAATAACACGTAACTTCTTTTTCTAGACCTGGCTTATAAAATAGCATAGAACATTTTCAAATCCCAAATTTTAGGAACACAACATTGCTTTTCAGTGTAAAAGTTTAACTCTATTGGTTTCCTTGTCTCTCTCTCTCCCCTTGTGTGTGTGTGTGTGTGTGTCTCCCCTTGTGTGTGTGTGTGTGTGTGTGTGTGTGTGTCTCCCCTTGTGTGTGTGTGTGTGTGTGTGTCTCCCCTTGTGTGTGTGTGTGTCTCCCCTTGTGTGTGTGTGTCTCTCTCTCGTTTTGTGTGTGTGTCTCTCTCTCTCTCTCTTTCTCTCTCTCGTTTTGTGTGTGTGTGTCTCTCTCTCTCTCTCGTTTTGTGTGTGTGTCTCTCTCTCTTTCTCTCTCTCGTTTTGTGTGTGTGTCTCTCTCTCTTTCTCTCTCTCGTTTTGTGTGTGTCTCTCTCTCTTTCTCTCTCTCGTTTTGTGTGTGTCTCTCTCTCTTTCTCTCTCTCGTTTTGTGTGTGTCTCTCTCTCTCTCTTTCTCTCTCTCGTTTTGTGTGTGTGTGTCTCTCTCTCTCTCTTTCTCTCGTTTTGTGTGTGTGTCTCTCTCTCTCTCTTTCTCTCTCTCGTTTTGTGTGTGTGTCTCTCTCTCTCTCTTTCTCTCTCTCGTTTTGTGTGTGTGTCTCTCTCTCTCTCTTTCTCTCTCTCGTTTTGTGTGTGTGTCTCTCTCTCTTTCTCTCTCTCGTTTTGTGTGTGTGTCTCTCTCTCTCTCTTTCTCTCTCTCGTTTTGTGTGTGTGTCTCTCTCTCTCTCTCTCTTTCTCTCTCTCGTTTTGTGTGTGTGTGTCTCTCTCTCTCTCTCTTTCTCTCTCTCGTTTTGTGTGTGTGTCTCTCTCTCTCTCTCTCTTTCTCTCTCTCGTTTTGTGTGTGTGTGTCTCTCTCTCTCTCTCTTTCTCTCTCTCGTTTTGTGTGTGTGTGTCTCTCTCTCTCTCTCTTTCTCTCTCTCGTTTTGTGTGTGTGTCTCTCTCTCTCTCTCTCTTTCTCTCTCTCGTTTTGTGTGTGTGTCTCTCTCTCTCTCTCTCTTTCTCTCTCTCGTTTTGTGTGTGTGTCTCTCTCTCTCTTTCTCTCTCTCGTTTTGTGTGTGTGTCTCTCTCTCTCTCTTTCTCTCTCTCGTTTTGTGTGTGTGTGTCTCTCTCTCTCTCTCTCCTTGTTAATCTGATTAGCAAATATTTCTTCTAAGAGGTTTGGTGTATAATGAAACATGAATCCAAGGCTTAGGGTTTAAGTTAATCTAATTGCTTCTCTATTTACTTTCTGATTTTCTTTTCTCTCCATATTTACATTTCAGGAAACATATCCTAAAATTTTAATTACTAAGGCCATTAAAAACTTTAAAATGTTATGACAATGTTGTGTTTCATGTTGTCACTTGCTTCAGTTCTTCAAACCCTAACACAGACTGAATCAGCAACCCACAGACAATTTTCTTTTTACTCTCTTTCAGAAGGGGGCTAGTAGTAGTAGTAGTAGTAGTAGTAGCCTGACTACCCATCACCATGTGCTGGCTTGTCACACTAAGGAATCTGGTTGCTGCAAGTTCTCTTGAGCCTTTCTATTTTTGCAGCCATACTGTCTTCATGCATTTTTGGTCTTAAAGATAACCCATCACTGTTAGAATTCTATGCTCATAGGGGGCCAAATCACTCCACTCGGTTCTGGTTGCCAGAGTTCTAACCAGTCGTTTGTCATTTTAGTCCAGCCTTAAGTGTGTAAGGTTTCATTTCATATTTAATTTTGTTTCCATGTAAATTGAAAATGAATAAATATAAATAAGCTTCTTTTTTTTTTTTTAAATGTTTTTTGACTGTTTTTTTTCTCTCACTTACACGCACACACACACACACACACACACTGCTTCAGCTGGATGTCTCCAAATGTCATCCATGTAAAATATTCAAAGTGAATTGTTGCTATTCTTTTAGGATATACCTGTTGGGATATTTAAAATTTGTTACGTTGATTGAATTTAAGAATGTATGAATATTACTATTTTTGCTGTTTTAATTTGTTATTTCTATTGCAAAGCTACTAATCAGCCTGAGTATTTCAAAATGCATTTGTTCCAACTGACACTTTCATGGGAATACCCTTTTTAGATGAAATCTCCAAAATCTTTTCCATTTCCTGTATTTTCTAGAAGCATTTGTATTTTCTAGAAGCATTTGTTTTTTTTGTTTTTTTTTTAGGGCTATGCAGCTTTACAAGAGCAGTTCCATTGTCATTACCTGCGCCCAATCAGGGGAGATAACTACTGTGCCATGAGGGGCTGTGTCGCTCAGATTCTTGTCCATAAAATTTCAATTAAAGAAGAATTCTCAGACCCGAACCACGTTAAGCAGGCAAGTAATTTCCTTTGAACCTTTAAATTTCATGTATTTTCTAGAAATATTTTTTTAAATATTTCTCTTTTAAATTTTAGTTCTTCCCAAATTTATAGATGACCTGATAAAAAATAGTTTTATTTTAACAAGACTTGTATTTCTTTTTAAAATATTATTGGTGTATCTGTAAATTATTGGACATATACCTTCTATAGAAAATGATATTTCTCAGAAGCTGATTGAAGAATTTAAAATTTTACCTTTTTATATCTGAAATTCATAATTCCTATTATATTTTTATACTAATAAATTTATGGTTTCATTTTACAAGTTGCTTATTATTTTTATTTAAAGTTACTGCATGAATATTTTCAAAACACCTACTGGGAATTGGAGTCCTGGTCATTTGCAAGCCGTCTTGTCCCTCACACAGATGTTCTCTCTATGATGAAAGAATGTATAGATGCATTTTATGATAAGGTAAGTTGTAATTTTGCTTCAGATTGGCTATTAAATCTTATATCCAAATTCAAATCTTTGGTACATTTCTGATAAATACTGTTCAAAATTTCACAAAGTACTCTTGGGAGTTATCGGTAGACTTTTGTGTGAATAAAAAAAATGTGAAAATTGATTACAACGATTGATGTTTTTTAGCTGGTTGATTGTTATCTTTCATTTTCCACTTAGATTGAACGTGCTTCCCAAATTGAAAATTCAAGGGATCGTGAAAAGTGGGTAGAAGAACTCTTCAATTCTAATCTAACATTGGATGTGAAAATGATGGAAGCTGCTAAACTGTTGATGTTGGTGGATATAATAGAAATCTACAAACAACATCAAAACCAACAACGCACTGCAGACATTCCTGTGTTTGCTTGGCTTTTGTTTGCAAGAGAAAGCTCAACAACGCCAGCTGACTTGATCAAGAACCATCTCAACATGGTGGGTAGCACTGGTGGCTTGGAACAGGTAAGATTATGTTTATAACAATACAAACGCATCTGATGTTCCCACTTCCTCATTGAAATATTCTTCACTCTTTTTCTAATGTTGAATTTACTCATGTTAATTTCTAGCAGATATTCCTCTCTCTCTCTCTATCTTCCTTTTCTGTCTCTCTCTCTCTATCTTCCTTTTCTGTCTCTCTCTCTCTATCTTCCTTTTCTGTCTCTCTCTCTCTATCTTCCTTTTCTCTCTCTCTCTCTCTATCTTCCTTTTCTCTCTCTCTCTCTCTATCTTCCTTTTCTCTCTCTCTCTCTATCTTCCTTTTCTCTCTCTCTCTCTCTATCTTCCTTTTCTCTCTCTCTCTCTCTATCTTCCTTTTCTCTCTCTCTCTCTATCTTCCTTTTCTCTCTCTCTCTCTCTATCTTCCTTTTCTCTCTCTCTCTCTCTATCTTCCTTTTCTCTCTCTCTCTCTCTATCTTCCTTTTCTCTCTCTCTCTCTCTATCTTCCTTTTCTCTCTCTCTCTCTCTATCTTCCTTTTCTCTCTCTCTCTCTCTATCTTCCTTTTCTCTCTCTCTCTCTCTATCTTCCTTTTCTCTCTCTCTCTCTCTATCTTCCTTTTCTCTCTCTCTCTCTCTATCTTCCTTTTCTCTCTCTCTCTCTCTATCTTCCTTTTCTCTCTCTCTCTCTCTATCTTCCTTTTCTCTCTCTCTCTCTCTATCTTCCTTTTCTCTCTCTCTCTCTCTATCTTCCTTTTCTCTCTCTCTCTCTCTATCTTCCTTTTCTCTCTCTCTCTCTCTATCTTCCTTTTCTCTCTCTCTCTCTCTATCTTCCTTTTCTCTCTCTCTCTCTCTATCTTCCTTTTCTCTCTCTCTCTCTCTATCTTCCTTTTCTCTCTCTCTCTCTCTATCTTCCTTTTCTCTCTCTCTCTCTCTCTCTATCTTCCTTTTCTCTCTCTCTCTCTCTCTCTCTCTCTCTCTATCTTCCTTTTCTCTCTCTCTCTCTCTCTCTATCTTCCTTTTCTCTCTCTCTCTCTCTCTCTCTCTCTCTCTATCTTCCTTTTCTCTCTCTCTCTCTCTCTCTATCTTCCTTTTCTCTCTCTCTCTCTCTATCTTCCTTTTCTCTCTCTCTCTCTCTATCTTCCTTTTCTCTCTCTCTCTCTCTATCTTCCTTTTCTCTCTCTCTCTCTATCTTCCTTTTCTCTCTCTCTCTCTCTCTATCTTCCTTTTCTCTCTCTCTCTATCTTCCTTTTCTCTCTCTCTCTCTCTCTCTCTCTCTCTATCTTCCTTTTCTCTCTCTCTCTCTCTCTCTCTATCTTCCTTTTCTCTCTCTCTCTCTCTCTCTATCTTCCTTTTCTCTCTCTCTCTCTCTCTATCTTCCTTTTCTCTCTCTCTCTCTCTCTATCTTCCTTTTCTCTCTCTCTCTCTCTCTATCTTCCTTTTCTCTCTCTCTCTCTCTCTCTATCTTCCTTTTCTCTCTCTCTCTCTCTCTATCTTCCTTTTCTCTCTCTCTCTCTCTCTATCTTCCTTTTCTCTCTCTCTCTCTCTCTCTATCTTCCTTTTCTCTCTCTCTCTCTCTCTATCTTCCTTTTCTCCTCTCTCTCTCTCTATCTTCCTTTTCTCTCTCTCTCTCTCTTCCTTTTCTCTCTCTCTCTCTCTTCCTTTTCTCTCTCTCTCTCTCTTCCTTTTCTCTCTCTCTCTCTCTTCCTTTTCTCTCTCTCTCTCTCTTCCTTTTCTCTCTCTCTCTCTCTTCCTTTTCTCTCTCTCTCTCTCTTCCTTTTCTCTCTCTCTCTCTCTTCCTTTTCTCTCTCTCTCTCTCTTCCTTTTCTCTCTCTCTCTCTCTTCCTTTTCTCTCTCTCTCTCTCTTCCTTTTCTCTCTCTCTCTCTCTTCCTTTTCTCTCTCTCTCTCTCTTCCTTTCTCTCTCTCTCTCTCTTCCTTTTCTCTCTCTCTCTACTCTTCCTTTTCTCTCTCTCTCTATCTTCCTTTTCTCTCTCTCTCTATCTTCCTTTTCTCTCTCTCTCTATCTTCCTTTTCTCTCTCTCTCTATCTTCCTTTTCTCTCTCTCTCTATCTTCCTTTTCTCTCTCTCTCTATCTTCCTTTTCTCTCTCTCTCTATCTTCCTTTTCTCTCTCTCTCTATCTTCCTTTTCTCTCTCTCTCTATCTTCCTTTTCTCTCTCTCTCTATCTTCCTTTTCTCTCTCTCTCTATCTTCCTTTTCTCTCTCTCTCTATCTTCCTTTTCTCTCTCTCTCTATCTTCCTTTTCTCTCTCTCTCTATCTTCCTTTTCTCTCTCTCTCTATCTTCCTTTTCTCTCTCTCTCTATCTTCCTTTTCTCTCTCTCTCTATCTTCCTTTTCTCTCTCTCTCTATCTTCCTTTTCTCTCTCTCTCTATCTTCCTTTTCTCTCTCTCTCTATCTTCCTTTTCTCTCTCTCTCTATCTTCCTTTTCTCTCTCTCTCTATCTTCCTTTTCTCTCTCTCTCTATCTTCCTTTTCTCTCTCTCTCTATCTTCCTTTTCTCTCTCTCTCTATCTTCCTTTTCTCTCTCTCTCTATCTTCCTTTTCTCTCTCTCTCTATCTTCCTTTTCTCTCTCTCTCTATCTTCCTTTTCTCTCTCTCTCTATCTTCCTTTTCTCTCTCTCTCTATCTTCCTTTTCTCTCTCTCTCTATCTTCCTTTTCTCTCTCTCTCTATCTTCCTTTTCTCTCTCTCTCTATCTTCCTTTTCTCTCTCTCTCTATCTTCCTTTTCTCTCTCTCTCTATCTTCCTTTTCTCTCTCTCTCTATCTTCCTTTTCTCTCTCTCTCTATCTTCCTTTTCTCTCTCTCTCTATCTTCCTTTTCTCTCTCTCTCTCTCTATCTTCCTTTTCTCTCTCTCTCTCTATCTTCCTTTTCTCTCTCTCTCTCTCTATCTTCCTTTTCTCTCTCTCTCTCTCTATCTTCCTTTTCTCTCTCTCTCTCTCTCTATCTTCCTTTTCTCTCTCTCTCTCTCTCTATCTTCCTTTTCTCTCTCTCTCTCTCTCTATCTTCCTTTTCTCTCTCTCTCTCTCTCTATCTTCCTTTTCTCTCTCTCTCTCTCTCTATCTTCCTTTTCTCTCTCTCTCTCTCTCTATCTTCCTTTTCTCTCTCTCTCTCTCTCTATCTTCCTTTTCTCTCTCTCTCTCTCTCTATCTTCCTTTTCTCTCTCTCTCTCTCTCTATCTTCCTTTTCTCTCTCTCTCTCTCTCTATCTTCCTTTTCTCTCTCTCTCTCTCTCTATCTTCCTTTTCTCTCTCTCTCTCTCTCTATCTTCCTTTTCTCTCTCTCTCTCTCTCTATCTTCCTTTTCTCTCTCTCTCTCTCTCTATCTTCCTTTTCTCTCTCTCTCTATCTTCCTTTTCTCTCTCTCTCTATCTTCCTTTTCTCTCTCTCTCTATCTTCCTTTTCTCTCTCTCTCTATCTTCCTTTTCTCTCTCTCTCTATCTTCCTTTTCTCTCTCTCTCTCTCTTCCTTTTCTCTCTCTCTCTCTCTTCCTTTTCTCTCTCTCTCTCTCTTCCTTTTCTCTCTCTCTCTATCTTCCTTTTCTCTCTCTCTCTATCTTCCTTTTCTCTCTCTCTCTATCTTCCTTTTCTCTCTCTCTCTATCTTCCTTTTCTCTCTCTCTCTATCTTCCTTTTCTCTCTCTCTCTATCTTCCTTTTCTCTCTCTCTCTCTCTCTATCTTCCTTTTCTCTCTCTCTCTCTCTATCTTCCTTTTCTCTCTCTCTCTCTCTCTATCTTCCTTTTCTCTCTCTCTCTCTCTCTATCTTCCTTTTCTCTCTCTCTTCCTTTTCTCTCTCTCTTCCTTTTTTCTCTCTCTCTCTCTTCCTTTTCTCTCTCTCTCTCTCTTCCTTTTCTCTCTCTCTCTCTATATCTTCCTTTTTTCTCTCTCTCTCTGATGTTAACACCTCCTCATTGAAATATTCTTCTCTCTTTTTCTAATGTTCAATTCACTGTTGTTACTTTCTAGAAGATATCCACTTTTCACTTTGACCCTCTCTCTCTTTGTCTTACTCTTTCCCTTTCCCTTTCTCTTTGTCTCTCATTGATATTCCTTAACAGAAAACCATTTAAAACACTTTCATCTCTTCCAGGTTGAGATGTTCTTACTCGGACATGCTTTAGGTGTCACCATTCAAGTGGCACGTCTCTACCAATATGGCCAGGAAGACTTTATTTGTTATTACCCGGATGAAATCAACAAAAACTGGGCAAATATTCTTTTGGTTGCTGAAGATGATCGGCACTACAATATGGCAATGATGGATGAGGTCCTTGCAAACCAAGAAGGTGACAGTGGCTGAAATGGCAATGGGCGTTTAACCCATGAGACTCCGCAGTCTACCTAACGGTTGGATGAGCTGCTAGTGTTTTTCCTTATATTGAGTCTATGCAGTGCATGGTCCTCAGTAACGGCTGTTCCTAGCTGTCCACCCCCACCCACCACTGCCACAGCAACTGGGTGTGCTGCATGCGGTCAGGGAGAAATGACGCATCAGATGGGGGACAAAAATTAAATAGCAAAAAAAAAAAAAAAAGATGAGAAAACAAAAACAAAGCCATAATCAACACCTGCGGAAATGACCACTTACCCTCTTTACCCCCCACCCCCCAAAAATGGCTGTGACTATTAATTATGCTTACCACCAGTTCTTTAATTTACTCATAAATGAAATTTTAAAGAATTCTAAAAGCTATTTATGCCCATTTTTATCCATTCATTTTTCATTTATTTGTTTTTATTAAAGAGAAAAAAATCAGTTTTTCACTTACCAGTGAAAGACAGGAATCCAAAAACAGATTTTATTTAAATAAAACTTGTTTTAGAAGTGGTAGATAGCTGTCTGCCATGTTAATCTAGTTACAAAAATGGAATGGTAAATATCTTTTGGAAGTCTTAAAAATTTTGGAATTCTCAAAAAAAAAAAATATATATATATATATATGACTTAATTGTGTGTTCACCTTTTAAAAATGTTTGCTAAGCAAATTTATTTGAAATTTTTTCATTGGGAGTTCTGAAATTTCTAAATGCAATAAGTGTGGTGACCCTCGGGATTTTGGGAGGAGCCATGAAATACAGGAAATATTTGGTGGGGCAGGGGGAAAGTTGTTTGGTTTTGGAGTTGTTTTATAAACAAACTAGAACTAGAAAGAAATATGCAGGATTTTCTGATTTGAATTCTCCTCCCAAAACATTTTTTTTCTTTAATAACTTTTAAAATATGCAGATCTATTATTGTAATTATTATTCATAATGAGAACTTCTTTGTTTTGTTATAAACCTTTGACAATCTATCTGAGATCAATTATTGCTAAGAGAACATTTAATGATTTTACCAAAAGACATTGTTATAAATAGGACTCAGTCTGTGATAAAGATTAACTATTTAACATTAAATCAGAGAAATTATACTAAATAGTTAAATTGAAAAAAAAATACTTGAAATCAATTCTTTAAAAAAAACAAAAGAAAATACGCCTTGAATTTGGAGCTGAAAAATTTTTGTTTGGGAATTTAGAGGAAAGGGAACATGAGTTGGTTAATTTTCATTTGTCTTTCAAATTTGCAGTTGTTATAGTTGCCTTTTTTATTTTGTAAATCTGGATGTAACAATCTCTCATGAAATGTGTGAGGCGTGCATGCGTGTGTGTGTGTCTAAAGTGAAGAGGTGTGTATATTTACTAAATATGAATGAGATTTTTGGAATTTTTATGAAACTTTCAAAGAAAAAAACCACATGTCTTTTCTTTCGATTCTTGTGGTCCCAAACAAAAGGTAGCTTCGAATGTTATCGTTTACATTATTTTATGTATAAAACAAAACCATATTGAAATTTGATTGTAATCGAGTTTGGTGTAAAGGGAGGTAACCTGGTATTGTTGGATATTGTTAGAATCTCGAGTGTCACATTGAAGTAGATTATTTCCTGTGTTGTTGTTACCAATATCATGATGTCATTTAGTGTTTCCACAGAAAAGTAGACTTTCAATTCTGGTGCATTTGTCCTCAAAACTGACACAACAAGCAGATTATTTTGATAATCATTCTTTTCTTTTTCCCTCCGCTTCAAAATGAATTGGATTTTGTTTCAATCTTACTAAAAGATTTGAGTTGTATCTTTCAAGGAATATCAAAAGGCTCAAATTTAATAGCAGTGCACCTTCAAAGAGCTGCAAATACTTAATACAGTGCCATTTGAATTTCTCTTCAGGGTCCCAAGGTGCCTGCTTTTAATCCAACATAAATCTTTGCATTTTTTCAAATTTATTTTATCTTTTCGTAGCAAAATCTGGTGAAAGTTATAAAGTCTTAAAATATTTTCCAAGAACCAAGTTGATCTGCCTAATCATACAATTTGTGTCAAATACAAATAATGATGAAGAAATATTTTTTTTAGTAATCAGGTGACTAATAACCAGACCCCCCCTTCCATGTGTGTGTCTCTCTCTCTCTCTCTCTCTTAGCTGTTTAGATTACAAATTTGATGTTTGTTTTGTTCCCCACACCTTGCAATAGGTAAAACTAGAGAATAAAAATGAATAATTTAATCCAAAATGTTAATTTCAGTGAATTGATTATTTTTAATTTTGTGTATTTGTGATTTGCTTTTTATAAAATCTCTGAATGTTTCAGCTTTGACTGCAAAACTCGCTTTTTTGTTGAATGCATTTTGCCTCAACACAGACTCCATTCACCTCAAATTCCTACACTGGTCAAGTGTTTCACTGATCCTTAACTTTTGATGGAGTTGGAAATAAAACTTTCTTGCAACTCGGCTCTTTCTCCTTAATATTGCTAAATCAGTAACCGGTCTAAATAGTTACATGAAATTTCATTTTCTCTTTTGCTGAGATAAATTTCTTTCTGATATAAAAGCCTATAATTTGTAAAACTCAGTTTTAAAAAGAAATAAACCAAATCACCTAATGTTTATTATGGGATGGCTTTCAACTGTTTTTGTGGGGAGTAGTTGAAAATGTGGAGGCATCACTAGTGTTGAAGTAGATTTTTATTTTTTTTTTTATTATTATAGTGCTATGAAATGGAATTTGAATTCAGGTAAGTCTGGGCTTCAAATTTCACAGCCGGCACTGCACATGCCATAGGAAGATTGTGACAAGATAATCTACCTGCTCACTCCTTGCGAGATCAACTTGAAATGAGGGGGAAAAAAAAGGATATTGGTAGAAAACTTAGATTGAAACTTTGTTTCTATCAGCAGTGTGCACAAAACTCAACATGTCAATCACTTATTTTGGGGCTTCGTATATGGATTCCATGTTACAAATAAAAGTTGAAGTAATATGGCTTATGATTGAAAATTCGGAAATATCTTCCCTGCCCCCAAAACGTGCTGTTATTTGGCCAGTGTGGGGGTTTGGTTCTTTCATCAGTTGGCTCGGGTTCAAACCTACTTAACTGGCCAAAACCTGCAGTAGTCGTTATTAATGCTTGTAAAATCTGTGATGCCAGAGTGTTACAAATATTGACTGCATCCCCTTTGTTAGGACTGAGTATTGTGGCTTATATTGGAGATTTTTTACTTATTTTAGTATAGGTATGTTGCCTTTCACCATCCATGTTGATCAGCATTAGTCACTATCAAATTATCATGATAGCTTTGAATTAAAGTTGGAAATAAAAGGTGACTTATCTTTTTAATACTGGGATTTATTTGGATTGTAGGTTTTCCATATGAATGGAGCTTTGCTGCTAGGATTCTGTGTGAAACGAGTTTTTATATTAAGCAAAAATCTTTGATGTAAGAAACGTTATCCTTTACTTTTCTACTCTTTACACATTTCGTTTGTTACAAACATAAATTGGGAATTGCAAATATTGTGAAAAATGAGTCGAGTACCACAAAGTAAAGAAATAAAATGAAAAGAAATGAATTGGTTGAATTTGTTTCTATAAACAGAAATTTGAGAAGAAAATGATTTTGCCTGTCAAATATTTACTGTGGCTACTTGACAGTTCTGTTCATTTATTATTGAATAATAATCCCATGGAATGCTATAAACTGATTGATAGATTGCCAATTGAAGGCCTTAAATTTTTTTGTAAGTGAAATTAATTGTTGTCGAGGTCATTTCTAGAAAGTTAATCCACTTTAGATCATTGAAAAATTAAGTGACCCTGGATTATATTCTGCTGAAAATTCTCTATTTGATTTTGTCACTGATCAATTTTGTACTAAGTACATCCAACCAAATCCTATGTATTTATTAAATTCCTGCAAGGATTTGTTGCTTGGCCTCCTTTCTGATTTTTTTTTTTTCTATTTCACAATGTGCATTACATGTTTATATTTGCAGCACATTTATAAAGCTTTAATGAAACTTTGCTATCACATACACACACACACGCACCCAGTCATATTCCCTCCCCTCCCAAAGTCTTACATAATGCACATTAATATTTTCTATTCTGGGGGCTGATCTTTTGTTGGGGCTTTATCTCCCCACAAGTGATTTGCTCCAAGTTTCTTATGATAGTTGGTATATGTGAGTCTCCTTCAATTCTCCAGGGGCTGGCTTGCAACTAGGTGTGTCTGTCATACATGTCGGGCCAGCTTATGAGATAGACAGGAAAATTACGAATTATTTGGGAAGAGTGCCATCACCACACTGTTTTAGCTTTGTCATCAATTTTGATGCTGGATTTTGTGCTTTGCTCTTTGGTATCACGGGCTCTGCCTTTTGTGTAAGTTTAAAAGCCTTGTTCTGTCTCATTTTTCCCTTTTTCCTCATTTGCTTGCTACAGGTCATGTGGCCAACAACCATAAAATGGTCTGCATTGTGACTTTCCTTTTCGTCATATTTCGTGGTTGGAATATCCGCATTCACCTGTCAACAAACAGCAGCTTGGCTGTTCTGAGGAAATTGTAGAGGACTCCACATCTGCCTTCACAAAGCTGCTGGCTGAAGTTGCCTTTCTTTGGATTTCGGTGTCTCCTCTCACCCCCCCCACTTTATTCATTGACTTTTCCACTTTGTTAGTATATTTCTACTTTTGCACTGTGTTTGAGAAATTATTGAATAATAAATTCTTAATCTTATATTTTGTTAAAAACGAAATTTGAAAACAAATTGCAACTTTTCATTTTTCCCCTCCTCACCTTTAAAACTGTTTAATTTGCTCTTTGCGAAAACTCTGCTTTCTTTTCCTCTTATAAATAATCAGCTAGCAGCTGTCTTCTTTCCCTCCCCACACAATCATCATTCATACATTCAAAAATGGAGATTTTTTTTTTTTAGTATTATTATTATCTTGAATTTCTATTCAATGAAACATTGTCAACCATTAATTCTTAGTCTTTTTCTTTCATATTTGCAAATCCTTAGAGCTCATTCTTTATTTTTGATCACCAGTTTAATAATGACTATATATATATATATATTGTATTTTCCTCTTTTTCTTTTATAGCTTTGACAGGAGGTTATTAGGTTGTGGGGAGGGGGGAAACAGTGAAGTTTAACGTTAACATTGTACATGTGTGGCAACAAGAGGCCAGCTGATAGTGAAAATGTGACATCTTTAAAGGCATCGGCACAAGTGTCTGTTGCTTGGATATATTTCAGAGTAAATGACTTAATGATTCAAACTTGAATTCAGTAAATTTATTTATTTTTTAAATATAGTTTGTATTTATTTTTAGATTTTGATCAGCTCAAACTGCTTGTACCATTTGAAAATGACATTCAAAATGAAAAGTAAATCCTCCTCATTATTATTAATATTATTATTGATTTGTTTGGTAGAAATTGTGTTTCTGCTGCCTTTTTCTTCCTTTTTTTTCCAATCTGGTGAATCTAAGAAACTGTGTATGCATTTGGGTAGAACCAAAAAGTATCTATGAAAATGCCTGAAGAGTATAAACTTTAATTAGAACAAGATCCCTTGTTTTTAGTGTCATTTGGCTGAGTAAAGAAATTAGAGAAAGAGGTAGATCTATAAATAGCCTACTAATGTGTAGGAAGAGATGGCGGGGGTGGTCAAATTGAAAATATTTCTTCCTTTTCACCAGTGTTTGTTTTATGTAATTCCCTTCTATTGAAGTGCAACTCATGTCTCGAGATTTTTTTTTTTTTTTTTGTCACACCAGTTTTAAATACCGACTGAGAGACAAGTGCAAAGGGAGGCTCATTTCTTACTTTGCCATTTTTGTTTGATAGTTTTTCAAACACTTTTAAAGTGTGCTAGCAACTAGTTTTTGTGAATGTGCTCTGTAATATTGTGAATACATTAATATATTAAAGGAGTTTTTAGATAGAAAATCAAATCTGGTATCAAAATAACTTGGGCACATTTATCACTCCACTTCTATCTTGATGATGAGCAAAAACTTACTTTCTAAAAACTTACTTTCGATATATGATGTGTACACATACGTTTCCATACCCACCCTCTAATAATCGCAGTTACTTTCTTTTTCTATCCGTCCTTGTTTGTTTTCCCCCTATTTCTTAAAAAAAAAAAAAAAAAAAATACTATCAGGGTTTGTTTTGTTTAAAAAAAAAAAAAAAAAACTCAATAACTGCCTGCCTTTTTCACTGTCTTCCAGATAATTTTAAAAATGGTGTTGGAATTGCTTTTTTGCAATGTGGCAGCCTACCATTTTGTTTTCTCTTCAAACTCAGTCTCGGAATTGTTTAAGAAAATCAGCATCAGAATTGTTAACACAACACACAAAAAAAAAAAAAAAAACACTCTTCCACTTTGTTGCTTGAACATTTTAATGAAGAAATAAAACCAAAATTATCTAATAAGTCTTTTCTTTTCTTTTTTCCTGCCAGGATTCACTTATGCATGAATTAAAATGCTTTAAAATTTTTTCATTACCAAAAAATAAAAATAAAACTGAATTTTTTTTATTTTTATTTGTGAGTATCTCTAATCCTTTACTAATAAAGCTGCTTTTTTTAAAACTGTCATAGTAACATTAACTCCAGGACAAAAATATTGTGACCAATTTTATCAGTTTTACAAAGAGTTTCCATCCATTCCCTCAGCAATTTGAACATCTCTTTTGGTAGGAGCATAAAGATTGATTGCTTATATAAATGCAGCCTAAAGCTACCAACTACATTTTTTTAATATACCATTACCCCTCAAGTTAAAGAACTACTTGTCGGTCACAAACTGTTTATTTTTACTGAATGAAGTTAGATACCTTGTTAGCTGGAAATGAACAATCTTACCAATTTCAGCAGCTATAAATAAACCCTACTTGGTAAGTAGAGGGGGGGGGGTTAACACAATATTTCAATGTGTAATAAAGGTGACCCTCTTGAGGTGTGGGGAGTGGTTACAGCTTGATTCATAGACACATTTTTCACTGTAATTATCAAACTTATTGCGTACTTTTTAGATTTCAAGTGTCTTTTTGTACATTGTTTTGAAGGACATTAAGCATGGCAACAAAAACATTAGTGACAAACAAAAACTGCAATCCAGACAAGTATCGAGAAACTCAACTACATCTTGAAAGCCAGTGCTAACATGGTACCCATCCAAACTGGTAATCATATTTACATCTGAAGCTTTGCAAATTGTGTAAGACATGGTAACAAGTAAAGTAGTGCAGATTATATCTACAGTACCACTTCTAAATAATAATAAAAAAAATAATAAAAGTATGTCCACATAGTGTTCTACAGAATTCGCTTTTAAGAAATGAGGAATTTCTCAGATTTAACAAACACCATCAGTTCTTTAACTTGGTTTCAGTGGTATTGATTTCTTTTTCCCTATTTTACAGCCAACTACAGTTGTAGAATAAATGATATAACTTAAGCAGAGGTTGATAAGATGCATTTAGTGATGTATCATAACATTTCATCCATTGGGTACAACTACCAACCAGACAAGTATACCCACACTGCAAAGACAGTTCACTCTTCAAGCATAGTGACACAAGACAAGACATGACATTGTAGAGTGAATGTAGATAGTGACCATCGCATTTTGCAACAGTAAAAATTGAAAAAAAATCCAACAATTGCAGAAGCATATGGACTAGCTGTGTTGAAACAGATTCAATGTGTTGGACTTGGGCATGAAGTAGCTTTGCAGAGGAACAAATGATGAGTTGTGGGCCCTTAATTTGGAATTTTATTCAGAGACAAGATCACACTATTTACATTATTCAGACTATTGTCCTCATCTTTGTTGCCATATTTATTACAACACTCCAGCCTTCTTCAGGTGGTTGGAATGTCGAACTGCACAATAGTCCAAATAATGTACTTAATACCTCATCTCAGAAATATAGACAGACAAGATAGCAGCTAGACAAAAAAAAGTGAGGAAACAACTTGTATGGAGGAATATAATATTCCTGTCTGTAAACATCTTGGTTAACAAGTGTTGAATTAGCCATCTTTATGTATTGGCCATTTAGAAGAATCACTTCCCTGAGAAGTCAACACAAATGACAACACCTTTATATGCACATCATCCAATGTTAAGTGTCTGAAAAAGTTCCAGGGCTGGATAAGATGATTTTGGAAGCTGCAATGGTTATCAACAAAATCTGGTAAATCAGGACTGAGCAAGTAATTAATGCATTAAATAAAGAGGGAATTTAGGTAATAACTGGCTGTTGCTTTGAATTTAGCAGATTGCCAAGTCTTGCTCTAGTTAGTTACTCTCCTGCAACCAGCTCACAGAAGATGATAATGTAGATACTCAAATTTCAGTAGTTCAAGGGTCAATCTGTACAGAAGATAAGACCTGACAAGCAAGCCACAAACTGTATGTAATACAAGACATACTGTAAGTTCTTAACCCAGACAAATTAAAAACTAGTCAAGCCTCACTTCTAGATGACAGACTTGTTTTATGCCAACAAGAAAACTTAATTTATTTACATAATAAACTAACTTTTAATCTACATATTTCAAAGAAACCAATTCTAAATAAAGAGTGGGGTGTATAACATACAATTCTAAGATATTTAATAAACCTAGGCTCATCAAACCCAGGGTGAGGGTAAAGAATCTTATTTCTACATAAATTGCTTGTTACTGTCTAATAAATGCAAACTGATATTCAGTGGCCCATGTTTACAGAGATCAATTTGTGGATGTGAGCACAGTTTGTCAGTGAGAAATTAACTGAGCAGTAGTAACAAGTTAGTGAGTTCCAACCAGCGAAACTTGAACTGAAGGCATGTCAAATGCATTTTATGAACGATACCAAATGCAAACTAGTCATGATTTGATTAATATCTGCAACTAGACTGTAGCATCACAACATTTCACTAGAGTGCATGACACGTACTTGCACATCAGAGGAAAAACAAGTACAAGATTCAAGCAGAGTGACATGCATCATATTTTGAAAAATGTGATCCTCTCAAAAGCACAACAAATATTGAAAATCCAAAGTTTTGATTTAGGCAAGGTAAGTTTGTTTTTTGCTCGTAACACAATGCCACATTTAACATTATTTCAACCAGATATCACATTACAAATTTTGCCCAGATTTGTGGACGTCCTCTTTCAAGCTGATGAATTATACAGACAATACATGTCAGATTGTAGCAATGGCTTTTGCACAATTGCAACTCTTAATTGCTGGCAAGATTTGGTTTCTAACAAACATAATTCAGATGTTACTTCTTTACTATTTCATAACGTAATAAAACCAGTGAAGATTAAGGTTATAGAAAAGTATAGATTTAGATAATTAAAAAAAAGAACACCCTATGAGAAGTTAAAACAACAAATCAAGATCTGTGTAGTCAACATTTGGCATTATATACACAGCTAAATAATTGCTGTGAAAACACTTCAGTATTACATAATTCACCCTTGATTTGATTCTGTTAAATCACTGAACAGGAATTCATCGTGTCTTAGGAGAGACATTATTATGAAGCTACGACTTGTAAAATTAGCAGTCTCTCTAAAAGCTACTAAAAGGAATTTTAAAGAACGTTTAATTTATTAAAGATTAGAAACTTACCAAGAATGACTTCCAACAAGTATTGGAATGGAATAATATACAATTGATTGCTAATCACTAGACTTATTGGTATAATTCTTAACATTAAAGGTATAATAAAAAAAAAAAAAAAAAAAAAAAGGTCTATGCAAACAGATAATGTCAATCCCATTTGCAATTGCTTGGCAACTAATATGAAATTTTTTTTTATATATAAAAATTTAATAGTGGTGGTTGCACAATTCACACCCCTAAGTCATAAAAATACCAATTTTTAATACCTATCCTTTGTTCTTAAGGAAGAAAAAAAATTGTCAATTTTCTGTCAACATTTAATAAAGGAAAAATTCAATGCAAACAAGTTGCAAAGAGCTGACATAAGGAAAAACTAAAAATAAAACAGTCAGAAAAGATGTGCAAATTTTAGATCTCTAGAAAAATGTTTATATCTCTAGAAAAATTGAAATCTTTCCAATGCTAAAGTGAAAATAAGTTTCAAAAAGTTTCTCTGCAATCCTTCTGCTACCTCAGATCCTGTCACGCAGCAAAGACAAAAATTCAAGCTTTTTGCTTTAGATTTGCTGCTTAATTTCTGGGATGGTGTTATTTATAGATCAAAGTGCTCATCTTTGTTGTCATCAATGCAATATCCCCCTGCTTGCTTCTACCAATGAGTGTGTGACTTGCCAAATTCATGAACTGAAAGCTTTACTCAATCCACAGAACAATAGCCAAGTGAATTCAATTCATTGATGTGTGAATTGATGCCAAAGCAATTACAATCCCTGACCAAAGTTAGATTTGGTGAGAACAGGACAATCAATAACTGGGTGATACTAAATAACAAGACGAGATCCCTAGAGACATCACAACAAGTATCTGCCCCCCCCCCCCCACACACACACACACCATAGAATTGGTAAAGATTTGAAACTCCTCAAATAGGGTTGAAACATTAGTTAGACAGCAAATTTGAACTGCCTGTTCACTCCTTGCTCATCAGAAACTAAACCATTTTCCTGCTATTGTTAAATGAAGGGCCCTTGACCATTTCATGATAGTTTTCATTCCAACACCATTAACTAGGAGATTAATGCATTTGAAGTAGCAGACAGCATAATTTATGCAAGACGATTCAATTAGGAAATTGAATTTTAAAATCATACTACTCAAACAATTTTATATTTAAAAAAGTAAAAGAAAAACAAAAAGAGTCTAAATTTGAAAATTTAATTTTTTAATTTTTTTTATTTACTTTGTAAATTTCAACACAGAGGCCAACATTGTGAAGAATAATACCAACAATATTGACAAGTTTCTTTTTTTTTTTTTTTATTGTTTTGTTTTTCTATAATATGGAGCAAGGCACAAAACTAGACATTTAAGAATATTAAAAAAAGTTTTAAATGTCCAAGATAAACTGACACAGACGAAAATTAAATTCTTTTTAAGTGAGCTCTCCTGTACAGTCTACAAATTTGAACAAATAAAAACGACAATTGCCTTCTTCCAATCTGGCTTTTTGCTGTTGACTGAAATACCATAAAAGGAGCAATTTGGTCAAACACCATCACCAGGTAGAAGGACCCAAGACATTTAACAATTTGGACACAAAAATTTCAGGATTTTAAAGAGAGGAAGAAAAAAAATATATCAAAATAAACAAAACTATTTTTCCCTGGTTTACTCAGTGCCTTTGCTGTTTTTTTCTCTCTCCCTCTCTCCTGTCCTTAGTTTCTGTATTCTAAGCTGAGTGGAGCTACCCCATATGTCCAGTTTACTCCAACAACTGGCCAACAGACCCAGGGCGGGGATTCGAACAAGACTCATGTCTCTTCTAGACTGGAAAGAAAGAGAGAAAGAAAAAATGGGGGTCAAAAAAGCGATAAAACTTTTTGATCAAAGGAAATGTCTTTAAAAAAGTCAGAGACTCAGAAAGAAACAAAAGAATTTCAGAACTGCTGCAAATGGCACAATTGAGACCCTTGTTATTCCACAAGAATAGAGATCAATAAAAAGATGCAGATCTTTTTCTCATTACTTTCTGGCTTCAGCATTACAGAGGAAGGTTTTGCAAGAACAATAAATTCCATTTTAGAGGATTGCCTACCTTATAACATTTGAAACGGTGACTAAAATATATGTAGTACAAAACAAAAAGGTGGACGGCCATTAACATTTTTTTTTTTCTATTTAGAAATTACCATAGTAGTTTGCAAAACATGAGATCTCAAATGTTACCATCTTCAACTGAAATTTAATAAGCTCTATGAAAAAAAAAAAAGAGGACAACAAAAAAAAAAAAAAAAAAAAAAAAGAACAAAGGCTGAACTAATGACAAAAAAAAATAAAATAAATAAAAATAGGCATGGGGAAGGGACTAAAACTTTTCACTGCTGCTGGACATTTAAAAGTCAAAACCTCTTGGCAAAGGACAATTAAAGTTGAGGCTGTAGAATGACATTGGCATAAACAAAATATACAAATTGGGAAGGTGTTCTTTTGTAGGAAAGTCCACACCAAACATTTTACCTCATGCAAACAAATTTGAAAGCCAACAATCCCTGTCAAAATAATTTACAAGAATTTAACAGTACAGAGTTGTTTATAGCCTCTCCAGACAGTTATATCTCATCCCAAGCTGCAATTCTAGTGTTGATTCCCTTACTTGCTACACAGCCATGCACACCCAAATAGGCAAACAGTAAATCTGGATAGACAGCATTACAGAAGTCCAAAAGTCAGAGATCATGACCAAAGTTTATAAACTTAAAAGAAAAGTGGCGGGCATCATGTTTAGACAAATGAATTCCTATGTTCATAGAAAATGTATAAAAAAAAAAAAAAAAAAAAAAAAAAATTTACAAATTATTCAACTGAAAAGCTGTGCAAGGAGTTACCCAAAATGTAACAAAGGAATTCATTTGTCCAAAGCTTGGAATATGAATTACCAAACTGTAGACACTATTTAGAACAAATGAATTTACATTTGGCAAGAACTATAGTCTATTGAAAGCAAAACATTGTATAGGTAGTAAAGTCATTTTTCTGAAAACCCTGTTAACAAAGCCAGAATTAGTGAGTGTAGGACAAGCACAGAAAGCTAAGTTGGAATGTTGCTGATTTATTTAGGCTTACTCTACAGTTGCATATGCAGAAAGCATATGCGCATACACGCACATGTAGTGGCATGGCATTAACCGTTGCTGCAGTCAGTGTGGCTATGTGTAGCTAGACAAAATCAGTAACGGGCAAATGTCGGGCTGGTCCTGGAACGAGAGAAAGAGAGAGAGAGAAAGAAAAAAAAAAAAAAAAAAAAAAAAAAAAAAAGAAAAAACTAATTTGTACAAACAGTACAATTTCTTTTATAAAGATAAAAACAAAAAATATGCTCCATTAAAACACAAAAAAGGGGAGGGATTCATTTTTTTTTTTTTTTTTTTTACAACATGCAAAACTCAAGCAGAAATCACAACTGGATGCCAGCTGACAGCCATGCGATGTTGAAACACCAATTCTATTATTTAATCAAAGTTTGAGAATCTTGAGAATATTAAAAGAAGTAAACTTGCTTTGTCCCAAAAGACAATGTATATTTCCTATTAAACATTAATTGGATCAACCCTGATAGTTAAGATAAGCAATGTTGTAGAAAGTCAATGTCCTGTCCGATTTCAGAAGAGAATGGCACTTGAATGCAGTCAAGTCATAAGGAGGCTTAAAACGTAAAATCCTGTTCACTTGGACCAGAGTGAAAAAAATAAATACACAGATTATATAACAGACATTTAATTTGCCAAAATTAAATCTCTAAAAGATTTTTATAGTTTATCAAAAATATACTTATAATATTAGGGGGGGGGGGGACAAAAAAAAAAATGCAACAAACTATAGATATGTCAAGTTTGATTAAATCTAATTCAGGTTCACAAAATATTACGAAAAGGTGCTCGATTAATACATTCCCAACACCACATTTTACTCCAGAAATATTTCCGTTTTAACCAATCTTTCAACTTATTAAATTCATAATTCCACAATTCACCCTATTAATTGAAATTGACTACAGTTCATGTCATATTTAATGGGTCAAGCAGTACAGGTCAGAAATAATACATAAGCTTCTGACAATTCAATTTGAACATTCAGAGACCCAACAACAGGTGAAATTCAAATCTTGCCATTTTTTCTCCAGGCTGCTTAAATAAGGTAACATTGTGAGTAAAAGTGGCAAATATATAACATTTGTGTTTTGGGGGAAATGTAAACATTAACAATTTTTCCCCCCATCTAAAAATTTAGACAATAGAATATTTAATAAGTTGAAAATTTCTGAAAATTGTTTAATACTGACAACCATTCTAGGCAGATTTGTGGGTGTGCCACTCCAAGAAAAGACTGTGTGTGTGTGTGTGTGTATATATATATATATATATATATATATATATATAAACAAGAGTTGATTGAAAACTTGTTACAAAGAAATGAAAATGTTGAAATGAGAAAATGAAAAAAAACAAAAAACAAAAACATTGATTTTTAACTTTAAAAAGGGATTTAACAAAATCGGTTGTCAAAGATCACTGAATGTTTCAGAAGTTCAAAGATTTTCAAAATACAAACTGTTCATTCTCCATTAAAAAAGGTCAAAGGTTGTTGCAGTAGATTTAACTTTTACATAGATTTGCAATTCCAACTCGTCACAACACAAAAATTTCCAGCCAATTGAAAATAAAAGCCCAATATTTTTTAAATTTAATCTTCATTTTATGCCGTTTCAAGACTTTTTATAAGTTGCAGGCAGCTGGGAAGATCAATTTTTCGACAAACATAAAATGAACATTCTTTAAAGATAAGGCAAAGAATAAAACAAGCCTAGAGCTGAAGATCTCAGAAAGAGACAGGGGGAGTGGGGGGGGTCAGTCACCCACAACGAACAAGATTGTTTTTACAGAAGGCAAAAAAATATTTAGTTGCATTTATAGCTTTCACTTTAAATATTCTAACGACCATATTTTTTTTTTAGCCGTGGCAGGATTGGAGAAAGGAATGGAAACAACTGCAAAATAGACATTTTCTATTTACAAGTAACAATTTTTAAAGTAATTACTAAATTTAATCAGGGAATTTTGGCCCCTCTGGTCCCAATCTGCACCCCATTAGTTTTTTTTTAAAAATATTGAAGGAAACTGGATAATTGGGAGAGGCAGGGATTAGATTTCAATGAGGTTTTAAAAAAGAAATGAAAAAACCTCAAACAGCATCAAGTTCAACTAAATAAGCAACCGTGAGGAAAGAAAATTGCCCCCTCCCCCCAAATCACCATCTGATTATCCGTTAATTAAAATCGAAGAAAGCACAACACCTGATTAACAGCAGTTTAATAACGGTGGGGAGGGAGATCTGTAATCAGTCTGGCCATAACCAGAAGATGAAGAATACAATATTTGGAGAGTTATCCCTTAAAAATCTGCTAGAGAGTGAGAAAAGATAACAAGGAACAGCTACCATTGATCCATCATATTCCATCAAATGCTTCTACAAATGCCAAAGGTTTCTTTCATCGATCTTTGGCCATAGCAAAATTGTAGCACCACCAAATGTGATTCAATGATAGAGCTTCCCAAAAATAGGAAGTGTCAGGCAGAGGCAGGTGAGGGTAGGTATAGAAATTATTCTGTACTATCTGGAAGGATTGATGAAATATTAAAGACAAGGAAAGAATTAAAGACAATGAGAAGTTAATGTTAAATCAAAGATATCTGGGTTCATGTCTTTATGCTTAAAACTCTGCAGCTATCAATGAATAAAAAAACACTGACGACTGTCATAAGTTGAATGGCCAGGGATTGTACAAAACTAGAGAGAAAAAAAAGAAAAGGAAAAAAAAAAAAATAAGGACATTAGAAAATAACTAAATATTCAGATTTGCCAAAATGTTTTCACTTAAGCCATTCAGCAAAGGAAGCAAGATCTAACTTTCTTAGAGTTAGGCTTAAAGAAATCACGACCAATATTTATAACCATTCTGACCAACATGGGAAGATTTATTATAAAAACTTCTCTGCCTCATCCACACCCAACAATTTTATAAATTTTATTTAAAGGAAAAGAATTAGAAAAAACTTTTTGCAAAACAGAATATAAAACTAAAATCAATGGAGAGAGGAAAAAAAAATAAGATAAAAATGAAAATAAGAGAAATTAACTTTTTTTTTTTTTTTTTTTTTTTTTTTTAATCAAGGCAAAATGTTAAATTGTAAAGTCTTTTCTTTCTAGGCATTTTTTTTTTTTTTTTTTAAATCTTTCTACAAAGTGTGATAATTTCTCTCTTGCCTGGCCTTGTAGAATTTACACCCAAAGAACACAATGGCAATCACTCCGGCACAAAGGATGATTCCACCAATAAAAGATGCTGCATCAAAGTGTTGTGGAGGATTAGTTGGAGCAGCCGCAGTGGACGAGGTGGAAATTGTGGTCAACACATGCGAAGTGGTCCTACTAGGGGATGTAGAGCTGCTTTGTTCTGTGGTAGTAGAAGATACGGTGGTGTTAGGAGGAACAGCGGAGCTGGTATTGGTGACAGTAGACGGTTTTGTTGACGTTAATACAGATGTTGTAACTGACGGTACTGTCGTTGTATTTGTGTTATTTTCAACATCTTTATCTGAAACAGAACACAAAAAGAAAACATTAAAAATATATCAAAGTGCAAAAATACATTCGACTCCTTACAAGATCCTTGTTAGAAAGTGAATCTAACCTTTTTAAAAAAATCTTCTGCAACTTGCCTAAAACACCATTGCTGTACTAAATTAGTGCCTTCCTGGAAACTTTCTGCATCTGTACAACTTCTGTTGACAACTATATGAATTTAGATCCAATTGGTAACTAAAATTTGGAAAATAACTGTGTGTGTGTGTGTGTGTGCGCGCGTGTCATTTGTTTAAATTTGTCTTGGGTTTTAACAATCTCAATGAGACTAAACGAGCACAAGGAGGATAGTTTTGCATAAGCAGAAATAAAACAATTATGCCAAAGATTCAGTCGATATTCAACTAAGGGAAGTAAATTTGTATCCATTTTGTTTGCAATATCAAATCTGGTTAGTTGAGATGAAATGTTATCTAACACAAGTTTTAAATAGTGGTTTATTTCAGAATTTTTTAACTAAGATTTTGTAACTTTTTGCAACAGCAAGTTTGTTTTTTTCATAGCTAAAATCAAGTATATAATTTAAAAATGTATGAGGAAAATGAAAAAGAATGTAGATAAAGAAACGGGTAATTATAAAGTGTCAGAACAAACCAGTGAAAAGGCAAAAGCTTGCTGAGGAAAATATTTTTTAATCTTTTCATCAGAAATAAAAGAAATGCAACCTGTTGAATAAAAACTCAACAAGGTGTATAAATGTAAAGTGATGATTTAGCTTCAAAGAAAATAGAAAAAATTCATTAAAACATTTACTGAAAATTAAATTTAATGAAGGTATTTTCAATTCTAACAAGGTTAGTGTTGGAGTGAGAGGGGGAGTAAAACTTTTACTAACAAAATGGAAAATGGTTTGTAATTTTGGCGAGACTAAATTGTTTTGTAATAACAAAATATGACATTCTTTATGCCACTTTCAGGTTTTAAATGAATTCTATTATTCCTGTAATTTCTAGAACATCAGAAGATTAAGACTTTTTAAAAGATTTGTTTCGGTTTATAATTTTTTTTAAATGCTCATATTGGGGATTTGTTAAAAGAGGAAATCTAAAAGTAACCTATACAAAAAAAAAAAAATTTACCTGATAAAGTCAAGAGAATTGTTATAAAGTACAAGGGGTCCTCCACTTACGGAGATCCATTCCTATGATGTAACATAACCAGCTTTTAAGCATAGGTCAGAACTCACTCACATAAGCACCCGAGTGCCTTACACTCAGGAGGCCATAATGAAGGGAAAAAAAGTTCCGAAACTGACAAATGAGAGTGAATGTGGCACAGTCCAATATGGTATAGAGCCAGTCAAAAAACACTGTTTTCCTCATATAGCACCATGCGAACACTTATGGGAGATGGCGTCATAACCACAAAATGCCATACGTCGGGTTTAATGTAACCAGAGACCCTTCTGTAATTTGCTGACAATTTTAAGTTTCTTCTTAAACCTAAATTATATACTTCCAAGTCTTTATTTGCAATATGCAAGATAATGGCAAATAAGGAAAAAGTAATTAAAAAACAAGAAAAACTAGTCTTACCTATATCTGTGGGATTTGTACCTGAAAAGAGAGGAAGAAAAAAAAAGTGAAAAGTCATTTCCAAAATTTTCATGGCATAAAGACAAGCCCTCCCAAAAATGGAATTTAGAATGCAAAATTTCTACCCATTAGAAATTATATAACTACTTGTCACTATCTTCAAGTTACCAAATTCAGTATAAAGAAAGCATTTTCTTCAGTTTTTATACAAGTAGATATTTTTAGAATGAAACCAGATATTACCAAAAATGAGCTAAAGATTCTTAGATATAGAAATATATACAAAATGCCATACAGATTTTGGATTTCAATAAAGGCATTTTGTCATTCACAGGATTTTTTTTTTTTTTTTTTTTTTTTTTTTAAGTGAATAAACCTTTTACAGGTCACAAAAAAAAAAAAAAAAAAAAAAAAAACACAAACCATATGCATAACTTTTACCTAGTATTTTTACTGAAGCTTTCTATTTTCCAAGAATTTCATTTCAGATCTGTTGACTTTATAGCCAGAATCATTATTTTAGGAGTTCTTTGTAGCTAAGAATACCTTTGCAAATATTACTGGAAACAATGATTTGAAGTTTACAGCAAAACCTTTCATGAACAAAGGAAAGCAAAGTAATTGAAAAAAATATACTAATTACATACACTGATTTAGCTTAGGTCTTCTGAAATAGTCAAGGATTTTTCAGTAATAAAAAAAGTTTTGTTAATCCAATTTTTTACATTACTTTAATTGCTTTTATGTTTGGATACAAAACTCTGCAGATATGAAATATTTCAGGAGATCCATAAGAAGTTTCACTTAAAGACAATTTCAGCCTTGCCTGATAGAGTGGTTCTCTGTCTAATGGTAACTCCCTCTGGCCAGGGGGATGCAGGTTCAAATCCTGCCAGAGTGCAATTTTTCCTTTGTCTGATTAATAAAAATCCATCAGTTTCTTTTATATATGTAAAAGTTTCAGAATATATTTGTAAAAACACAAATAGTAAAAAGGGATGTGTGTGCGTGCATATATATATATATATATATATTAAAAAGAAGAGAGGTACCACAAACTTTTTTGGTTGTAATGTGGGTTTTTTTTTTAAAAAATATTCTTTATTTTTCATAGTTTTACAACACGTGTTTCTGGTCTTACGACCGTCTTCAGATAAAGGGTGGAGATTTCCACATATTATTAAAAATAATTATTAAAAATAATTAATTTTTTTCCTTTATGCTTTTCAATGTTACATCTTCTCTATATGAGACATTCTCTGTTTTTGTGTTGGTCATTCCAATGTCTTTCTTTAAATGGTAGTGAAGAGTTCTGAGCGAAGGGTCATAAAACAATTAAGGTTGGTTTGAGAAGTGATGAATCGGGTTGTCTTATCTTTTAATGTTTTAATAACCCGTGTGTTCTTAGATCCCTTAGATCTATTTCCGTTTTCGTGTGTTCCTGTCAGCATGCGTGTATATATGTGTGTGTACATTCCCCCTGAATACATACATTGTTTCACTACGAAGAATTAGTAAACACACTTGTACACATACACACACAAACATACACACACACACATGCACACACGTACATTGTCCCACCATAAGGAATCTGTACAAACGCACACACACTCATACACAAACACACATTTTTCCCAAGTTACATGGAACCAGCACGCATACATATATATACGCATATACATACACACGTATTTCCTAAGTTGTGTGGGGTTTGTGTGAGTAGCTCCCCTGCTTTCGCCAATATGCGTGCATATACATGCATACATGCATACATATACACACACACACATATACATACATATAAATATATATACATATACACACACATACACACACACATATACATTTTTCGTGTTCCACAGATACCCGCATGTGAGCTTGCATGCATGTATAAGAGCAGTTTGATCACTGTATTTGGTCACCATGTGTGCATGCTGTGTGCTTTTGTGTGTGGGGTCATGATCTATTCAGTTCCGGTTTGAATTTATTTATGAAGTTTTTTTCCTGTATTTGTAGGTAGGAATAATTGTCTGTTTGGTATATCGGCATATTAAATTTACCCTGGTTACATTCAAAAATATGTTGTGAAACAAAAAGTATATACACACACACACACACACACACACACTTCGAAAGGTTAAAATGCATGCAGTATTACGTCAAAGCTTGCAAAGCTAAATGATTCATCACAACTTGGCATGAAATTAGAAGACAAAGTCTTCTAAAGTAATTGCTCAAATTTAATTAAACCAGTTTTGTTTTATTAAGACCAGTTTCATTTTAAGTAATTTGCTCACATTAAATCTGGAGTGAGTATACAAATATGAAAAAAGACATTTTGGAGATTTTATTTCAAAGGCCCATCCCTGCTATCAGTTGGATTTTGCTTTAACTCAATATTTGAAGTACCTTAAAATTTCAAATAGAATTTTAAGTCATTAAAATTGATTTTTTAAAATTAGTAAATGATATTTTCTGAGTTTAGGAAAAGGGAACAATCCAGATTTCATTTTTAAGGTTTTCATTATTGAAAAAGAACCTGAAAAAATTTAATTGAAACTGAAGTTTTTAATTAAATTTTAATCTGGTAGAATACCAGATAATACTGGAATCTAGAGCTATATAAAAATCTAAAGTCAGTTTTCAAATTTCTGAAAGACTAAAAGCTAAATACTTGTAAATTCTAAATATCCTTAAAATGTAAATTTTAAAGCCATATTGAGATAAAAAAATTTCCTGCACTAAATACATTAACACAGAGCAAACATTAAACTTAAAAGCACTAGAGTTAATCTTTAATGCACACAAGATCATTCATGCAGTACAGAGAAGAATGATTAAGGAACCAACACACATCCTCAGAAGAGAATTTCCTTGAATATAAAAACAAGGTCAAAAGTTATGATTCACTGACAGTGTGTGTGTGTGTGTGTGTGTACACACGTACCTTGAGACAAGCTTGAGCATTGGCTCCACTCCAGAAGATTAGAAACACAACCATAAGCTCCTAGTTAAGTTTGATTACCTCTAGTAATTAGACATTTGTATCACCGGCATAATTTGGAGATAATACAAAAGACATACAATTGGTCTGACCTGTAGCTGCTTTTTCTTAAATTAAAATGAAAAAATTAAAAACAATATATGTATTACAATATTTTCGTGGTTTGGCTACTACGGATGTGCACGTGCATAAATCTCGTGCACTAAAATCTAAGTTTCAGTGCTACCTTAAGGCAATAACGCAAACAACTAGTTAAATACTAACTAGAAGAAACATTAACCAATTATCTACACAATTAAAGACCCAACAACCGACTATTCCAGTTCTTTTTCTGGGAAGTGTCCAGTAAACAGACTAATGCTGAAATTCTCCAATTTGTTTGAACACAGACAAGCAAATGCATGCATTCAAAATAAACATTTTCATTTTATGAAATTCACAAAATGAAATCTTTCATGACAAAATAACAGAAAAATGATTTAAATCTAGAACTAAACTAACCAATGTTTTTAGTTCTAAAATTAATCTATCAAATTGTTTCAGTTCCTATTTGAGAGTATCATTAAAATTAAATTGGTTAAATTCTTTTTAGAATGCTTCATTAGCAGAAGTCAACAATGGCTACCAACTAGTTTAGCTTTATACCAATTGTCTTCCATTTCCTGACTCCATACAATTGCTATAAACTTTATTTTATGTAAGTATTGAGAGGCTTATGTGCACATCCATAACATGAAAAGTTTTGGCACAAAGTTATCCAGTTGTTACTTAGTATGACCTTTGAGGTCATCAACAGGCACAATGTGTAGTTTCTAGCCAAGTAAAGCAATTTTTGGATTGAGATAATGAATTATAAAAAGGCACAAGTGTTTTTTCAAGAGGAAAATAAATGATTGGTTTTGTTTCTAAAAAAGCTTCTAGACATCTTCAGAAACTTTAAAATTTGATAAACTATAGATACTATTAGTGGCTCTGAACAAGGCTTTTACTATTTTTTATTGGGGCATCTATAGCAAGCAAAAAGATTATTCCCAGAATTTCTATAGTTCCAGACTTCCCCTTTGAATTCAAGTAACTTCAATTCCAAATGGGACTCAGCTATGACCAATAAGAATTTGACTACTTCATGCTTTTTTCATTCATAGTCAGGTTATTCTAGGATTGGATCTCCAAAACAACCTTTTCATACTTAGCACTTAATGGATAGAAGCTTAGTGTTGTGTATCCAGACACCCTATCAAAGACATCAGAATTTTTTTTTTTCAAAAACAGCTACCTTTTCAAGTAATTTTTTTCTTTATTTGCTTTACTGTGCAAGAAACATTAAATATTCTCTTTTATCACATGAATTCTCTCCTGGTCACTATATATGTGCAAATGGCAGTATCACACTTTTCAACTTTACTCCTAGTGGCCATATCCCACACACATACCATTTTGGAATCTGGCAGACTTAAGGCAAGCTTAAATATTAATGCAGTGATCAATTTAGAGTTCTGTAGTTCGTTTCCTGTCACATATGGCAGCAGTATGCTTTGAAAAAGTAAATCTCCGCCAACAGAAGACCAGATTGCAATCAAAAGAGCGAAGGCAGCAGCGAGAAAAAGAAAACCCCATATAATTGAAAACTTAGATCAAACGGCAGCCAGGAGAGCGTCTGAAACTACTGAACAAGCTGATGGCCCAATCAAGAGCCCTCTGCAGGAGCTGGCTTAACTGCCACCCAGTAGGGCAGCTTTTAAGCATGCGCGCATACACACACACATATATATATATATATATATATATATACACACACACACACAAGAGTATGTCAACGAAACCCTGATCAAGCTCAAATATGCAACTAAACCTATGTAATCACATTTGTATGACTGGAGTGTTGGATTCCCACCTCCTGATGATAATCACAGGTGGCAAGATTTTGAATTACTGCATCCACTGACAATAATTACAGGTGGCACGAGATTTGAAAGAACATCTTTCCCTGATAACTTCTATAGCAAAAAGAGGACTTCTTTTCGCTCCCAACAACATGTAAGTACCTCAGCTACAGACATTCCATTTCTCCTTTTTGAAAAATGTCCTATCAATATATTTAATATTTGTTTAAATTCCATCCCCTATCTTACTTTTGCACAGACTCACATGAGTCTGCTAAAATTGTTAGTGGGTCAAATGTAACAGGAACATAAAAAAAACTCATCAAAATTTGTGAATACACACAACAGGTGAATGGTTTTAATATAAAATAATTTTACCTTGAGTGGCATTTAATATTAATGATAAAGTACATAAAATATTGTTTGGATAAGGTTTGTTAGCTGAAAGCAGCAAAACAGTGATATTTCTTTTTTATTTTCTCTCCATAACTTAAATGCTGATAATCTTCTGGCACTTAGCATGTTAGTGTATTCAATGTGGTAATGTGATGGCAGAAATCTTGTGGCTGAGTCAACAAATTTGACAACCAGCATCTTTCCTATTTAAACCAAGTTTTTAACTTGCATTTCATATATACAGTTTCAACTTGAAGCCCCCCCAAATAAACTGATTAAAATTAGAATCAAAATAAATCTAGAATAAAGAATTTTTTCCCCTATTTAGCAGTCAACCAACATATAGAATAATTCCACTTATAATAATAGACCAATGTTTTCTCAAGGATGGAATATCAAACAAAAGAAATGAAAGCTGGAGTTTCCGATTTGTCTCCACAACCCCCACCCATAAATTTTACATTTTTAGAAAAGTCTAGGATACATTTTGAAAAAAGAAAACAATGGCATGTAGCAATAGAAGATTCTTTTATAAGATATCCTACATCCATATTTATTGCATAATTTTCTTCATGGGGCATAAGTATTGAGTATAATTTCAAGAGGGAGAAAGTTGCTAATATATGGAAAATGTAGCCTAAGAGTCAATTGGGAAACAACCATCTCTTCATTGGAATTGCACATTTAAAATGCATTTTTCTAAATTAAGAACCTGTTTTTTTTTTTTTTTTTAAACAAATGTCAAAGTAAGCCTCACCTTTTTTGCTAAGTTTCTTTGCAACATTTGCCCATGAAATGGCAAAAATCTTTTCTTTGTGTTCTTTATCACCTGTCTTTTCCTTGAGCTGTTTCTAAAGCAGGTTTGGTTAATTCAATTACCACCCCATTAACCATTCTTTTAACTTTCCCTCAGCACCCAAATGTTTTTTCCAGGATTCCATAGAATATTGGAAGTCTCATATCAACATACTTCAATTGTATGTACATGGCTTTCAAATCCAAACTATATCACCAAATAGAAAAAAACAAACAAACAAAACAACCCGAGTATTGGTATTATGATGGATTGTATAATCTTATTTTTAGTTTTGTAATGGAAAGGACAATATATCAAGTTAAAATGGATACTGTTCCAACACTTACAGACAATATAAACACTCCTTTCAAAAGTTCAAGCATGAACCTTTTCATCTGAGCAAGCACAACAATTAAGCCTTCCATATATCATAATTTGAGAGAGTGGTGAAGGAAATATAGTTTTCTATAAATGGAAATGAGATCCTGTTTGTAAAAGAATTAAGAGCCTCTGTCATTACTCCCTTCCACTTACTGATCCTATCTCTGGAGAGATGAAACGGCTCAGAGGAAGATGCTTTATATTCATAAGTATAACCTTATTGCCAAGGACAAGCTGTGATGTGCGTAATTTCAGTTTAATCCCTAGGTTAGCATGGATGCTACATGTACAAGATGTCCTTTACAAAAGGTTGAAGAAATGAAATGCTTTGTAGGTATTTCAAAAATTGATTGGAATGCCTAACTTTAAGATGAAACTACCACCAAAAATGCCATGAAGATTGAGTAAGACACTATCAAAAAGGATCTACACATCTGTACTAACAGACCAGAATTAGAATGCTAGACTGAAGATGAAAGATTCCCCTTTCTAATTGAAAGATGTGACCAGCACTGATAACTGGCAAAGATGTTCAAAGGAAACAAGAAATAAGAACGAGACAATAAAAACTTCAGGTTGAGAACAAGAGTGCATTGGCTAAGATAGGAGGAGAGAAATCAAGGTGAAGGAGATTTACAAAGTGACATCAGACATATGAACCCACAATGGTCATGGTTCTATATAAAGACGCCTTAAACTGAAGCTGTAGAATTTGGCTGGTGCATATTGCAATACATTGAGAAAACTGCTAGACTTAAACATACTTGTTAATTATGAGTATTTCTTTGCAATGTATACCACAAGGAGACAGACAGATGTTGGAGGCAGCAGAAGCTACACATCTGAGGTGTGAAGCTGCCTGCAAAAGTTATATTACCAAAATCAAATTTCATTAAAATAAGGCAAGTGGGTTTGGGGGGGGGGGAGTATAAACACTGAAGATCATTTTCACAGTTATTTTACATTTACAGGATATGGACACTGGTCAGTTACAGTAAACCTAGAAAACGGTCTGGAGTTCACAGCCAAGATAGCATTAACTACCCAGCATCCATATCAATTTTAAAAAGTTTGTGAATTAACAGAGTTCCTTTTGAAGATAAAATCAACTGGATACATGAACAGAAAAGAGGACATCTATAAAAAGTTCCAAGACCGAAACAGAATCAGCATCGATATGAATGCAGCACTATCACACTTAGGTGCTCCTGCTCTAAGTTTCAATGTTTGTCTCCTAGAAGTCACTTGGCATAGAGAACTCGGCCTGGTGATATCACAAAAGTACTGCTAGATTAGTGGCAATTATGCTGTACATTTGAAACTATATCTCAACCAAGGGTCATCAAATGAAGGCTTTGTTGTAGATACAGATGATGCAGCCATTATATGAGTTTATACAAAAAAATAAAGGCATTTTAAAGTACACATTTCTTTAAAATAAGAACCTAGATTTTGTCTAATTGTCAGACTTAAATCAGTAATATACTAAGCTTATTTCAATGCTTAGTCAAAGTGTAAATGCCAAGAAATTAAAAATTATAATAAACTTATTTTAAGCTTTTAATAAAATAACACTGTTGAAGGCCAAATACCAACATTGTGCAGCATAGTTTTGTACAGCAACATGTGACTAAACACAATTTGGGGCACCAACATTTATGAAAATTGAAGTGACAGCTACTAACATTTCCTTATGTACTTAGATTTTAAGCTGAATGTTAACCAACAATGGATTAAGAAAATTGGGTGGAATTTTTTTTTTAACATACCTACAGTGGAACAACTCTTACAATACCGAGAAAAAATATTTTATGATTTCAGCTTGTGCAACTTTAGTTTAAAACAGTGAGATTCTAACATGCCTTAAATGCGTAGTATTTTAAGGTTAAATGCGACAAAAATTTCTATCATTTGCTGCAGATAGAAAACCACAATAAATTCATAAATTCTATAGTGGACAAGATGGTAACCATGCTGTTTAAATATTTAGTAACAAAGAGGATGCTAGTTTCTTTTTAAACTATTATACCAATGCAACTATATACATGTTTTTTTTTTAACTATTTGATTGTTAAGTCCATTTGTAAAAAAGAAATAAAAATAATGACAAGTTTAAATTCAATCATAGCATCCAATTCTTAACAGCTGTTACATACAATCGACATTACAATTAACATAGTTCAGAACATGTGATAAAGTCAAAAAGCCTACTCTTTATTAGGACTAAATGAAGCAGATTAATATTGCGAGTTTTGAAAATTAAGTTGAAGCCCAGTAAAAATTTGTCATTTTTATGGGATTCTAGAAATGGACAAATTCATGAATAAAGTATCAAAGTTACATGAATTTGATGAAACCAAGTTTGAGTTTGACAGTATATCAATCACCAAGTAAATAACTTGTCACATAAAAAAATGGTTCTGTTGTGTTTGGAATTGAAAATTAAAGAACAGATTGCGTGAGTGAAAGATCAAATTCTAATCTGTTTATATGCTGGAAGAATGTACCCAGATCCAAAAGCTTAACCGTTTTTCAGTATTGTTAATATGATTAGTAGAATATTTTTTGAAAATTTTTATACAGGAGTGGTTCTTCAAATTAACAATTGTCAGCCATAGAATTTGTTTCAATTTCAAACATTTAGCTGAAGAGTTTTAACAGATCCATCTGCTATGTATCAGGAAAATGGTTGATAAGTGTATCAATTTTTATGCATATATATATATATATATATATATATACCCCATTTGTTCACAATAGACTGAAATATAAACAATACCTATTTGAACAATTATAATCCTAAATTAAATTTCTCACCAAGAACTAAAGTACCATCCTAGTTGTTGAACTGATGACTTATTTCAAATGACTCTAGGAAGTTCTAAATTAGAAGTTTTCTTAAACCCTTGGGAGCAAACAATTCAATATATATATATATATATATATATATATATATACACACACACACAACTAAAGTAAGTTTAAGAGGCAAAGTGCTGTCCCAGTAGTGTACAACATTCAGGAGTGATGTCATCTCTACAGTGAATGTTTTAGTCATAATATTCCAGTTTATTCATATATTAATAAAGTAGAAAATGAAGTGGGCAAATGCACCACTAAAACAATTAAAATACCCTTTATTTGTAAGTAATACATCCAGTCACAAAAGATAAGCAACAAAAAGTCTGTTCAGTAAGAGTGCCAAGACTCAGTAGATTAAGAATGGATTACACAAGATCAATTTTTGGCACCAAACTCTACAAAAATACCTTCAACTTTTGAAAATGTTCCTGCTTTTTAGGTTTAAAGAAATATATATATATATATATATATATATATATATATAGAGAGAGAGAGAGAGAGAACGCTAGAGCACAACATTAGGTCAATAACATCTTTATCAAAGATGAAAAAAGTTCAAATAACTCATAACATTTGTATTCCTCATTTTGAAAATTAAAGATATGAAAAGCTGTACAAACCCATGGTGAGGGATTATTGAAACTAGAACAGATACCTCTGACATCCTTTGGGTCAGTGACATAACATAATATCAGCATTGGTTCCTCAAATGTTGCTGTCATTTAGTGGTTGTGAGATCAATCCCTGGATCAGCTAGTGAAGCAATATATAGTTAAGCAGGAAGTAAAATAAGGCACTCAAATATAGCCTAATAATAGAGATGCAAAGATGCCTAGAGGGTCCTTTACTGAAACTTTCAATTGTAAAACCTAATATTCTGTTGAGAACCAAGCCTTAAAAGCAGATAAGAGACATCAAAAATCATGTAGTTAGCTTTGTCTAGAATAAAACAAGACTTTAAATATCTGCAAATTCACTTAATTACACAGCAGTAGCCAATCATGGTATATTGTAGTTAACTCAAGACAATATTTATATTAGATCAATCTTATTAATTCCCATTAACATTTACACTGAAGTTCAACTAAAAAGTTTAGGTCAATTCAGTTATAAATCTGAGAATTTATAGCATCAGATTTCTGTAGGTGTCGAAAGTTTGCTAGACAACATCTCCAAACGACATTTTATAGTAGGAAAGTTACAAGTTAAATTTGCACTCAGGTGATGAAGCAAATCAACAACCCCAAAAAGCGGATTAATCAGACTTTACAAATAACCAATATTTTTTTTAGCAAAACAAGTTGCTTGGCAACAGAAAAGTTATGGCACTACCCAGGATTACTAGGGATAAGAAACTTCAAACATGGAGAAATGTGCCTGCAATAAGACAAAAAAAAAAAGATTGGGGTCCTAAACAGACTTTAGGAAATTAGTCATTACAAAAGTATTGATATTAAAAGGTTAAAAACCAACTGTGTGCAATAAGCACCCCCCCAAATTGTATTAATTCTATTAATAGATTAACTAGTTTGCATTGTAGTTCTAAATTCAAAAATATTAGCATTAAATTACTAAATGACAAAAATGACCTAAGAATATTGAGCAAGTGTTTTGATGTTAAAGAGCTGTAAGCCAGTAAGCATCAGCAAGAATTTTGAAAATCTTTCAATAACCGACAAAATACCACAAAACATGGAAAAATTCTTTGCTGCTACTCAAAACAAATTTAGCAAGTTGTATATTTGAAAATTACCATTAATGAAAAAGAATTTTCTGCCAGAGGTTCTATTGGACCAAGCAACTGTTTTAAATGCTTAGACACTATAAAAACAAGCCTCTGAGAAGTATAAATTACAACAAGAGATTATGTAGCTTTCATTGCAGATATTGTGTACAAAGTGATTCTACTTATGAGCTGTATCACTGCAAATAGACATTGTTAAAAGTTTTAGTGTTATACTCTGCTGCAATTAGATCTATCTCCAATTTGCTTTACATGTCAGCCGGATGTGAATGCTCAAAAAGATGACCCTAGAGACCACAAGATTTTCTTAACAGAAATCCCTTTGTAAACAACTGTCACAGTAACAAGCCAAAAAGGCTACCTGACAACCAGAAGGCACGTTGTTGCCATCACCACCCTATTCATTGATCTCCAATCACTAGCTACACCTAATCCACCATTGTTGCCACCATAATCAATGCACCTTACCACAAATCAACCCACCACAGTGATCGACTAACTTGCCTTACCAGGCAATTTGGCTTCAATATCTGAATCACACGGGCATCAGCCCATCATGGGTGTCAATAACAACCATGAAAGGCATACATGAAACCTCACTAACAGTTAATCTCGTCCAGACATATCCTCTGACCCCAGCTGTGACCTTAGCCAACCAACCAAAGAAATTGGCCAACTCCTGGCTCTCTTATACCCAATTGCTTTTCTGACCAACAGCAACTACACATGAACAATTGTCAAATTTCAAACAATTATGTATATATTCCAAATTTTGACAAATACGTTGTTGAAAAGTGTTTGTTCCTTCCCTTTGTAACCAAATGCTCATTATAACCTTAATAACTGCACCGAACAGATTTTTCCTTCAATTTCATAGAACGAGTGCAAAAAGCTCTCAGCTCGAGAGATTTTTAAAAATTCTGATATTTGGTCAGATTTTGGAAGTGGATTAAAAAAAAAAAAATTTTTTTTTATTTTTTTTTTTTTATTCCAAGCTTCTGTTATCGGTTTCTATAATTAATACCCACTGTCCCAAAAATAGGATTATGAGCATTAATGCTTAAGAGGAAGTTTCCAACTATACATCGAACCTAATGCTGACAGTTTTATCTCTCAATTTGGAGATGTGAAGTGAGATTCTTATACAAATATTTTTGTTAACTATCTTTATCATGATTTCCTTTTCATCGATGCAATTGTTTTGTTTTTTTATAATGCACATGTAGGTTAAAAACATCACAGTAATCCCACTATGTACACTTTCTACATTAAATAAAACTGAAATCCTACAAATAAATCCCAGAAAGATTCTCCTGATTATTTCCTCCTTTGGATTAAATGACATGTCACTTAACATGAAAATTATAATTTATATAACAAAAAAAATTAATTCCAATTCTATTAGCATTGGACAACAGTTCAACTGACTGTATTTCTAATGAACAGAGATTTTAGCAAGAGCAAATTCAAAGTACAAAGGAGCAAGTCTATTTAAAAGACCTCAATCAAAATTCAACCACAAAAAGATTTATCCAATTTATAATTATACTTTAAAACCCTACTTGGAGACACTGAAAGGTCTGCTGTCACCATGATTTTTTAATTCAATCATTAGTGCTTGGAGTAACCAAGTTATCAAATGACATTAATATCTACCATTACTATGCATTCAATTAAACACCATATCAAATACACCCTGAAAATATACTTATGTATATATTTTTCATTTAATAGTTGTTTGGGAGGATTTCTTAAAAAGAGGCACTTTTGTTTATTTTCTATTTTTGACAAGCTTGGGAAAATAGGGACTTTTTGCAAGAGTTTTTTTTTTGTTTTGTTTTTTAAAATGTAGACAATATTGAATGTGAATTGTTTGTCTTGTATCTTTAGTATTTGCTTATATAATATGGATTGGTGCACTTGGATCTTTTGTTTCTACTAATTTGGGTACAGATTCTATAGTCAATGTTCAGATAGAATTTTTTAGGCTTCATTGATACTGATATGGCCTGTATCAGGATGCAAGTCCTTTTGAAAATGTTTATGACATATTGCCTAAGGAATTTATGCCATTATAACTCCAGATTCTTTTAATTATCTGAAAATTACCAGGAATTCTTTGTAAAGAAGTGTGGCTCCACATTGTCTTCAGTTTTAAATTAAGAGTTTTTCCTTCTCAGACTGATTGTCACCCAAGTGTAGAGAATGCAGGGTGCTACTATTAGATCTACTAAGGCATTTGCAACCTACCATAAATAACAATGCACTTTTCATTTATTGCTGGAAAATGATAAAGATAAATGACCTGTTTATCAGTTTTTAAAATGACATCAAATCAGTTTACAAACATTAAAAACCACCATTTGAGGATTTATTTTTTGGTATAAAAAAAAAAATTAAGGATTTTTAATACATAACCAGTTCACTGTCTTTAACCCTAACATATTTCATACATCCAACAATTGATAAATACCATACCATAGCAGAAAATGAATAGTAGATATCATACTATAGTAGAAAATTGACAGACATACTATAGTAACACCGAATGCCATCTATCCTGCTTTTTAACTCCTAGATGGAAGGAAGGAAGATTTATGCCTTTCCTAAGGGCATTTGTGCAAAAATGAACAAAAACTCCAGTATCTGAATCCACAACCATTTCATACACCAATCAGAGCCACCTGTGAACCACAATATTCATGTCCTGATGTGTTACTAGCCACAAAAAAAAAAAAAAAAAAAAAAAAAAGGCAAAGATACTAAAAATACCATCCCCACATCTAATAACTAATTAGAAACAAAATCACAAGGCTATTGCAGGTAAATTAGGATATTAAAGTGTGTGTGTGTGTGTGTGTGTGTGTGTATATATATATATATATATATATATAAATATAAAAAAAACAACTCATACACTTTGCCAATCTTAACTAATTTCTTCAGATTTGTAGCTTAGTTAATTGGGGGGGGGGTCTCAATTAAGAAATCATCCCCTTTTCACATGATAGATGACCTAGAAATGGATCACTTCATTGCATCCAAATTTAAAAAATTTGCAATAAGATTTAACTTTTCACAAAACTTTACAATCTAATAATGGCTTGAGAATGATTATAAGCAATTACATGACTTTTACAAACTTTTCAAAGTTATTATAATTTAAACATCTTTCCAGACTTGAACCAGGTCTTGGGCTTATCGAAAATTACTTCACTAACATTGATGAAACTATATTTAAATTTACAAGTATTTCAAGTTAAAATGAAGACCTGTTTTCTTTGTGCATACAAGTTCAGGCTAAAAAGTTCCAAACAGAAATTAAATTTTCTCTTAACCTCCATATATAACTAAAGAAATCCATTTAAGAATCTCAAGTTGATTTAATTTTGTTCAACATCATTCTTCCCATCAATTTTTTCCATGTTCAAATCATTTTCTATATTTGTTTCAAATATCACTATTTTGTCATTTTTGCACTGGAAACTGACAGTTTGGGATACTAATATTACATTAATCTTTGTTTTAATGTTTTCTGCAAGACTGAAAAAAACTTGTACCAAAGTAAAAACTACAGTAGAGCACAAGACTAATAAAGTAATAAGGGTTATATTATCTTTCATATCAAAATATTAGAATTTGGAATGTACACTAAAAACATGAATGACCTCTACCATCAGGCCTTGATACATTCAATTATAATGTCAAGAATACAGTTGAATATTTAATTAAAACTCATTACCTATCACAGAAGAACACAAGATTTTAAAAAAGTTATTTAGACAGATACCAATCTAATATTTTGGCAAAATCCTAATGTATAGTTCCTTGTTCTATAAACCAGTGACCTCATTAACATTGAAATGTCAGCAGTCATGGATAAAAATTGTAGTTCTATTTCTTGAATTTGAATGAAAGTGAACGTAAACTTTAGTGTGAAATAAGATACCGGTTACGTACAGGTTTAATGTAACAATTGAGTAGATAGAAATCAAGAAAAACAGTCAGTTAAATTTGTTTAATATAAGTTTATAAAATTAGTATTAGATAGCAAGAATATTTACTAAAGCATGTCCAACCCATACCTGTTCAAATATTATTTTGCATACAAAGTCTTCTCTAATCAAAATTCTTTCAATTCAGTATTCATCTTGAATTTTCCAGTATTCTTAACATGAAAAGCAGTAAACAAAAGCAATTCTCAAGAGGAAGAAACTGACAGTGCAGCAAATTGAACAAATGCAATGAGAGAATCAATAAAAGTATGGCCAACTGACTTGAACCCAGAAACTTAGAATTTGCAGGAATAATGGTTGTCCAGAAGTAGCAAAGTTTATCTTTGAAAACATTTATACAGGTTACAGAACTCAAAGCCTTAATTCATAAGACTTTCTCATTAACATCTACATAAAATTATACATTTTATACAAGGTTTCACAAAAGAAAAAAGTTTAAGGCTAATTAACATGTGATAAAAAGAACCAAGAGGGGGAGGTATGGCAAAGCCTCTTAAAACACAAACAATAATTACCAAATTAACAGAGTAATGTAATATTTTTCATTTTTCCACAATAAGCAAGTATATGGTGCATTACTACCAAGATCCTGTAATAAACTTTCCTCCTTTAGTGTGATTATACAAGCAATGATTAATGTCATCCTTGAGACTAATGTGTAGCTCATCATAACCTCACCAAACCAAAGATTAAAAAAAAAAAAAAAAAAAAAAAAAAGTAAATAAAAACCCAAATTTACTAAAGTAGTCATTCACCCAATTAGAACTCACTGCCATTCCACCTCCTATACAGTTCCAGGATTTAACATTTTTAGAAAAGGTATTTCTTAAATTCATACTGGCTTTCAAACTTTTATAGCATGAAGTGTACATTTAATACTCTTAAAAATTGGTGATCAGGAGTGGTTATCTGCATAACCCATCCTAGCACAAACAAATACAAGGCCACACAGAACGTAAATCCTGACAATACAAAATTATATTTTAGCCTGATTGGTCGGAATTTGTATTTATTCTATCAATAGAGCAGAAAATATAGAAATGTTTTCATTTCACAAATGAAAGCAAAATCTATTCAAAAGACTAAACTATTTTGACATTGGAGACAAATCCAACTTACAATTAGGTTGCACATGCTGGCAAAATATAAAATAACAGTCAATGAAAACTAGATTTCAATAATGAGACCAGATTCAAATTTGAATCTGGTCTTTAAAACAGGACAGAATCACATTTTTCTAAAGTTGTTAGAAATTTCAATATTACCTGGTGTAAGTAGAATGTTTAATTTTTATACATTTTATTAAAGTGTCAAGTATTCATAATCCACCTCTTCTAATGTGTAGATATTGTGCAAAATTAGAATATACATACTGACAACAAAATGGATACTGGCATGGTGTGTAGATGCAGGAAGTTATAGAATTTGATATTCACAATGAAGTAAAGATTATCTTTTCATAATACTAGAGTCCAAACCTTTATAACAGGTTACTATATTATCCAATATTCAAATTAACATACAAGCTTCCTAATTTCATCTTTAAATTTGATAATTCTTTTACTCCAATTATTCAGATTACTTAATTCAAAGTGGATTTACTTTATTTGCTAAAACTGTCATAAAATACTGACTTCAAAGTTAATGCAGGCAAAAATTACCAAAGTCTTATTTTATTCACAAGTCAACAGAATTTGAATTTTATCCAAGAAATAAAATTCAAGCTTACTGCTGATAGAAATTTTGTCCACTTGAAACTATAAATATTATAATCAAATTGTTTGCAAACAAATAGAACTGATCAATAAACTAAAGTTTCTACACAACATTAAACCGTGAATTTTTTTTAAAATGTCATTTCATAAGTACTTTTAAGTTAATGATAAACTGAATAAAGACAACAGCAAAACAAGATATGAAAACTAACATGTCTATCTGCTTTCATATTACGTGATTACCAAACAAAAAACACCAACAAAAACATCTTATGCAAGTTGCTTTACTGTTTAACACAAACCTTTGGGGAGGGGGAACTAGTGTAAGCTATATATATATAGCTATATATATATATAAAAACAAGCTCATTAGAAAAAAACAACTTTGTTTAAAGAAAAAAGTCATTTTTGTAGAAATACTATTGAAGTATTTTGATGTAGATGTTTTCAAAACAAAGATCTACAAGATCTTGATTAACCTATGTTAACAAATGCTGTTTACAAAGCACCATTTTAAACAGTCTAGTAATATTAAGTGTTTTCAAAATAGTTATTTTCTTTCTACAACTTCTCTGCAAGATTTTAAATCCTGTCTTATGAGATCCATTCCAACAATTGATATTTTAGAAAAGGGAAAACTACAATAATGTACAACCAAGTTATATGCTGAGAGTGAAAGCATTTAGAAGAACTAAAAACTTATTTTCTCTAAAACTCAAATCATAAACATTGTTGGTACAAAAAGAGTGTTAAATAATTGGATTACTACTCTTTACTATCAGTCAAAGAATTGTAAAAATTAAAAACTAGAGTAACAGTTCTATGGCATGTAAATAAAAATGCAACAGCATCCATTATGACTATACATAAAGTGATGAACTATTTAAAATAGTATCTACCTACTCAACCATGGACAAAATTCACCAATTGTCAAGAAATAGATTAAGCAAGGAAATAAGTAGGTCAATTATTTTCATAAAATGTTTTCACTAAATTTTCACAGCAAGTCAACTTGTTATCAATACATTAAAAGTTTACATATCCTGCTTAAATGTTTGGCTAAAATTAAAACAATTGGAACTGGTGAATAAACTTGCAATTACTCAAAATTACACTAACATGCTAATTACATTGACATTAAAAAATACATTTAATTTTTTTTTAAATATTTGGGTACAAACGACTTATGAGCTTTTCAACTTTTGATTCATAGTTTTCACTTAATATCACTAAACCACCACCTTGAAGTAATGCAGAATTTGAATAGATTCTAATATAAATTATTTAATTAAAATTTTAATGAAAAAAATCCTCGTAAAAAAAAAAAAAAAAAAAAAAAAAAATCAATTTCATTCATCTCAATGTCCAGAAAGTTATTAAAATCCAACAATTATTTGATTTTTGCAAGAATTCCCAAGTCCTTGTGCTTTTCGCTGTGGGGGGGGGGGGGGTCCTAATCGTTATTACATCAGCCGCTGATGTAAACAAAACAAGATTTAACCAAAATTTCGAACATGCTAGAAAGGATTAAAAAATAAATCCTTTCGTTTTTCCTCTTAATAAACATTTTGATGACAAAACCATTTTACCAAGTTTGGGGCCCTTCCTCCCCCATCATGCTATGCTGCTTTTTCCGCAAAAAAAAGTGGAGGTACCTGCATTAGACAGAGCAAAGACCAACTCAAACTTTAAACTTGCCTGGAAATATTTTATAGCTAAATTTGAGGTTAATAAAATAAAGTGGAAATGTACATAGCAAAAACTGAACCACAATCAGATCAAATTTAACAGTTCAACAAAATGAAATGTTTTTACTAAACTATAAAGGCACATTTATACAAAAAGGATTTTATTCATTTATACCACTTAATGTTTATATTAGTTATACACAAAAGAGAAAAAAAAGAAAAGCAATAAAACTAAGACATTTAATTAGAAATGCTTTTAATTGCTTTTATACATTTATAGACACTACTGCCTTAATTTTTTCAATGAATGAAGTTTTACAAAAATTGTTCTTTAAAATTTCAAAAAGAATTCATAAAGTTTTAAACCTTTTAAATTTCTGTATTTGTAAGTGTTAGATGATTGTTATGAAAAAGCTTATTGCCGTTCATTGACCCAATATTTTAAAAAGAATTTTGAATGTGTGTGAAAATGTGAACATCCATACAGGACATCAGAAAATAAGAGTGATAACCATAGTAAACTTTAAGCACATAAAATTCAAAACATTATGGAGAATATTTTACTGGGTATTTAAAAAAAAAAATTAAATGTTCACATTCCTCAAGTAATTTTTACAGATATGTCCACCATAGGATAAAATTATACAAACTTCTGTCAGTCAAGCACTTACCACCATGTTAAAAAATGCATTTCTGCAATATTTGTTTCAAATCAGGCTAATTAAACTTTAAACCAGCTAATATTCCTCAACATTTCAGAAAAGTATTTTATATTTGAAAGATTTAACAGGAATTAAATCAACAGCTAGCTATAATGGCTCAAAAAAAAAAAAAAAAAAAAAAAAAAAAAATATTTCTAAAACTTTTCCAGTCAATTTAAATTAGCTTTGAAATACCGCAAAGTATTTTGCTTATTGAAGACATTAAATTTAATCTTAGTTTTTAAACTAAAATAAAAGCTTCTAGAAAGATTTTATTCTAAAATTTTTTAAATCTTAGGTATCACATTTCTGTGGAGATACCTACTTATAACCTATTCAAAAAAATCTCAATTGATCTGCATTTGAAGTGTCAAGTTGCAGTAAAATGAAAGTCACACATTCTCCTTACTTGAGCCAATGGTTTTAAATGCATACAGATAAAAATGTATCAGCAGTTTCAGGATTGAGAAAGAGTGAAATGATAAAAGATGCATTATTCAACCAAATGCATCAGTTCCATCTCTAAACATTTTTTTTTTTTTTTTTTTTTAACTGGGAGAGGGAAGCGTTTGAAGGGAGAATCTTTCAAGATCAGATATGCAGAGAAAAATGAGCATAAGCTCTGAACTTTGTGTGTGTGTGTGTGTGTGTGTGTGTGTGTGTGTGTGTGTGTATATATATATATATATATATATATTATATTATATTATATTATATACACACAAGTTGAAAATTTACTGAAAGCAACCTTATCTACTTGAACAGCACTTATTGTTAATTGTGCTTGTTACTACAGAGTTCAGGATGACATTCTGCAGGCCTTTGAAACAACTATCATGCCTCAAACAAGATTAGTCAATGTAGACAGTGATGACTAGAGAAAAAAAAGACCTTTCTGCAACAAAGATACTAAAACTCAGAAAGTAAAAGATTAGACTAAAATTGATTACTGGGACAATTTTTAGACTCCACTTTGAACATTGCACAAAAAAGCATAGAATCAAATAAGTCAATGGATCACTACAAAGTATACAAGCATTGAATAAACAGCTCCAAATAAGGAATCATTCCTACAAGTACATAAGGTCTTGCATTTGGGAGATTTTACTTGCCCATAATGGCTACATGTAGAAAAGTTTAAAGTGGCCAAACCATTTTAACAGCTGTGGGTGTATTACATAGCATATGTCAAGAGACTTTTGCAGAGTGCATTATACAATTTATACAAAAGCATTTAAATATTAAACTATATAAAGCAATAAGAAAAATGTGTATTGTATACACATTGAATGCAGTAATTCAATAAAACAAATTTAGATGGATTCGACATTTACAGATTCAAACTGTTAGTTTTAAAATTATAACAGCAATAAAAAATTAGCAAGATTCAAAGAAAATAAAAATTAGTTCAATAGACAACTGAATTTTCAAATGTTCTAAATTTATCAAAATTCAAATAAACCCTCTGACCTTATCTGCAGGCAAACAAATAAAAAGCTGTTACAGGCCTACAATATATGTAGTTCAGTTCACCAAGCTATTTAGAGTTAACTTGTTAATCTTTATACTAATGTGAATACAGACAAGTTAAAAAATTATAAAAAGTTTATGTAGAAAATGGAAGTGCCTTTACTTTTGTCAAATTCTTCAATCATATATTGAAATATTCTGATGAATAATTAAAAATACTCAAGGTTTTGAATGGATTTTGCCCAAACAAGGCAGTCAATCTTGTTCTGAAATTTAATTCAGATGCAAGAAAAAAAGCAATTACAAAAACATAATAAAATTGGTGTAGCTTTCTTGTAAGAGAATCAAATTAGTAGTTTACATAAAACTACATCTTTGACACTCCTTATTACATGTTTATTTCCATTTCTAAAATAACCACTGACCAGTTTTATACTTGTCATATTGTTTTATACATCAAATGCAAGCCAACTATATTCAAATTATTCCAATTATAAATTCTTTTCAAACCCCAACTGACACGAAGAATAATCACTGATGAAGTTTCCCGGCACACAGCAAGGGTATTTGAAGTGTCATGACCAAATCAGGTTTTATTCAAACAAGCTATAAAAACTTTTCAAACAATGAACAAAGACATTTTCTGCACATCTTACTAACAAGTCAACCTTGATAAACAAAAATTGCAACAGTTCCGTTAACCATGATCAATTTCGTGTTAAACTTTTAGATATCTAAGTAATTATAAACACTTAAGGTTGGTTGGTTTTGATTCTTAACTTTGATTTAGGAGTTTCCTTTCCATGCAACATGTTACAGTTAAAAGAAAAAGTGTATTGGCACAAACTTTGATTTTTTTCTTTACACACATCAAAATCTCTAGTATAGAGAACTACTACAACAGCAGACCTTGCAGAAAGACTTTAACCAAGCAGATATCAGGAAGAATTTGAAGGACTTGATATTTATAGGGGGTTTAATGACATTAAGCAATTAAAAAAAAAAATTTGTTAGATGAATAATCAAATTAAGAGAAAAAGATTATGGCAGGAAAAGTATCTTCAAACTTAAAAGAAAAAAAAAAGAAAAACTCTCCCACCCCAATCACGGTTCCTTTTTTAATTATCTGCAAAATTGTCATGCCTTTATGAGATAGCTAGGAGTGGTTTCCTGCTATCATCGCCAGTTTTAAATTCAGTTTTTCTTAGACTAGTTGCCACCCAAGGCTTGAGAGCCCATAGCTGTAGAGAAAGAAAACACGTATTTTTAGGCCATTCTCAAAGGCATTGTGCAAAGTAAATGCAAGGCTGGAATTTTAACTTTGCTCACTACCCCTTTCAAGCCGATACAAAAATGTTAAATAAAACTCTTTAAAAATTTTCCATGGAAGCAATTGTAAAGAGGTCGATTCATTTGTTAAAGATATTGCTTTAAAAAAATTTCAACTATGCCAATTATACTGCTCTATATTGGAGTAATCTAAATATTTTAAGATATTATTTTATTAAAAAATGGTTGACATTTCATGGAACCAAAACTTAATACAACAGTATAAAACTAAAAGGAAATAGACAAAAAACAACTTAGCCTTAAGTAAAAAGACTAATTCCCCTGACCCTTTAATCCCCACTGATTCATCGAGGAAAAGAATAGGAAAATTCGAATAAGTACTGTTATTAATAAAAACGAGCCACCATTTAAAGCAGTACTAATGAATTCTAAAAATCAGAAGATACTTAAAGAAAGCAGATAAACCAAATCGCATTTTTACAGTATTTAACATTTAACAAGTGGATGTTTGACAAAGGGATTTATTTACTTAGATAAAAAAAAATATCAAGGTGGGAAAGGAGTACCTGTATCCCCTCCCGCGACTGATGAATAAATGCAATATTGAGCGAATGAAAATAAGCGTTATTACAAGTTTAACCGAGAAGATATTTCGAAATTATACACATAAACATTTTTTTTAGTTTATTTGGTTAATCACTGAAAATTTGACTGCACTTCTTTTATAACCATGGCTGTCGCAATCTCCTGACGACGACGAGGAGGCGGGGGGTTACGAAATGCGTATCTTTATAGATTTGCCTTGAAATATTTTCCTAAACAAAAGGTAGAGTTGGCTGATTTTTTAAATATTCACTACAAAGCGGTTATGATAAATATTGCAAACAACCAAACAATTAACTACAATGGCACACTTTCAAAGAAATGTACAGTACAAAAACAATGAAGAAAAAAAGGAATACATTGCAAATCCCACATTTACAAAAAAAAGCAACTTGTTAACCGACTGATGGATTCATGATAAAATAGTTATTGTTTCTTATTTAAAGTGGTGGCGTAGAGTGGTTCAGCGATAGAAAAAAAAGGGATCAACACGTTTGTCATGAATATAGCAGGGGGGGGGGACACTTTTACAGTGGAGGAGTATTTTTAAAGAAAAAGCGAAACTACTGATTCTTAGAACAAAGAAAAAACCTTTTAGTAAGAAAAATAAAGATTTTTAAACCACCTATTGACGAAATGTGATAATGACGTTCTTGTATTTATGACAACAAATATCTATCCGTAATTGTAACATTTAACAATATTTTTAAGGTAAAAAAATAATTATGAATCAGGTGTTAGTTTGGTCATTGGGCAACTCAAATGAAATCAAGAATTTTTACAAGGGCGTGTCTATTGCACAAGAAGCGACTGCATAAAACTTCAAGTGACATGTTGATATTTTTTTAAAAACCAATATCGAGTTTAACTTTGGAAATACTTGCCCCTAGGTGTCTAATAATTAAATAATTAATAATGTCTAGCAAAGTTTTAAAGCTTAAATGACGACTTGAATATCCGGAAGTTTCCTTTTTAGTTTTTTAATCTCTAAGAAGCTTTAAATGCAACAAATTTGTTAAATTATCTAAAAATTCTAAATCCTGTAGTACACGCAATGATGCGATTATTCAATAATCATTTATTATTGTAACGATGTAACCAAACGGGACGTCCTGACACGATTGAAAAGATCAGGGACAAATGACGTCTAAGGAGAAACTGATCTGAAATTGGGTTGCATAAAACCGGGTGGGTGAGCTTTTGCCACCTCATCACGAAATTTGTTGTTTAAGGGAGTGAAAATTGTAATACTGGATTTCTATTTAAATACAATATAGAGATTTTTAAAAAAATTCAGTTCAATAAATGAGGCAATGAACAAAAGTTCAGTTTTTTTTTGTTTTATATTTCACTTTTTTTTTTTTATTAAGAAAAAAAAAGTGGTTGTATTCATTTTTAAATAATTAAGTTTTAAAAATGAATGTTAAAGCTAAAAAAACAGTGGAAAAAGTCGTTTGAATTTAATTAATGTTCGATTTCTCTTTTTTGTATTCTATTCAAATAATTTTTAGTCAAATATGCTGAAAGTCCAACCCGATCAATACGTCCATTTGCACAAAACGAAAAGAGAAATAAAAGATTAGAAAAGAAACAAATTGTATGTTTGGTCAGATCGAGCCGAGAACTTTTCAGCACTTCTGCCCTTCGTCGTAACGAACGACGCAAGTAATATCCGACATCGTGGCAGCAGCAAATAATAAAGAAACCGTGATGATGACGTAGCAGCAAGCAATAATAAGTTCAAGGTTTGTCAGAACAAATTTAATCTTTTTTTGTTTTCATATAAAAGGGAAAGATTTAGCTTAATAGAAAAAAAAACTATCAGAAAAGAGGATTTTAAATCACAAGGAAACGTTTTAAGAGCGGTTTTATTTTTGCTACAAGTAACACGTTCACTCAGACATGCTTTTTTTGTTTTTTTAAATGTTCTATGGCGTAAATATGAATGGCTTAAAAAATAGTAAATTTTATATAAGCCTTTATGAAACCAGTACAGAATACTGAAAGAAAAGTATCAACACTAGTATCCGCTGTACTACTGGTATATAGACGATTATTTTATCTAAAAAAATCATTTATCGGGGAGGGGGTCCAGTCGTGTGAGGTGAGTAGAGACGGTTTTTTGTTTTTTTTAAACAAAAACATCTGCGATTGCTTCCGCACTTTATTTACGACCTTGATAAGCGAGCGACAACAAAATAAAATGAGTCATTCACAATATGAGTCTCCGTAAAAATTAGTAACAAGATTGTTTTTATCGCACATGGAACAATATGCACTACCATCTTTAAAAATAAAGGTTTTTTTAATATTTTTTACCTACACAGCTTACAACTTTTTAAGCAGGTGTCACTACCAAAAGAATGCTTGGCTCTATAAGCTATGGAAAAGGGTTTTGTTGAGGAATTTACTTTGAAGTAGGCTAATTTCATATTCGTTTTTTGTTTTTGTTTTTTTCATCTTAGACTAGAGTCTTTATTCAACCAATATTGCCTTTTCAGAAAATTTAAAGAAAAAAGCTGCAGTAGCTAAAAAAAAAAAAAATGAGTGTTTAAAACAATTTTCTTAGAAAAAAGAACAATTAAAAGCAAAGAGCCATTTAGAAAATAAAGAAAAACTAGTCAAAGAAAGTAGAAAGTCTTCTGAACACAAATTTACATACATTCTCTAAAATCATAAATGAAATGAAATCTCTAAAAAATGAAAAGGCTAAAAAAAAAAATTACAAATTTAAGAATTATGATTGTAATTAAATTATGTTATAAATAAATTATAACTAAATTTCAGACTACTATTTTATTAAAAAATTAAGAAATAGAAGAAAATGTTGAAGGGTTTTTAAAAACTAAAAAGCTCAAAGGAAACTACAGGAAGGAGTTTTCGGTTTTACTTTTGTTTTTGTGTTTTTTGGGTGCAAATTTTAAGATTAAATTACGTACTCAAGAGAATAGATTTTTGCTAAATGTACAAAAATGAATAATGGGCTTCTCTGAAAATATTTAAATACAAAATAATAATACATACCTTGGGCAATAGTAGAATCGAAGAGAAATAAAGCAAACACACCAAGTGCCACAGTTCCAACAAAAAATGTATACAAATCTCTCTTCATTTTTACAGCTTCTTTCAGACTCCTTGTTTTTCCAGATACTTTCTTCCTCTCTGCACATAGGAAGAACAAAATAATTTCAACGTAATTTAATCCTATTGCAATTTCTCTTTCAAGTTAAATTATAAATATCAAAAATACTTTTTTTTCTTTGATTTTTACTTACCTTTATAAAGGAACAGTAGCAGTAAACAGTACTACTCTTTAAAAAAAAAGACAGGGAAGAAGTGTTTACGGTTTTTATCTTTTCCAGGCGCAATGCTTCAGTCTGTATCTCTCCTCGCACAAAAAAAAAAAAAACTATTGTTGTTGAATATTCGATATATATTTTTTAAAAAATAGACAAGAATAGTAAATTATCCTTTCTTTTTCCTCTTTTAAAGACACCAAAAAGCTAGCTGATTATTACTAAACTGTAAGGATAGTGAAAGAAAAGTGGTATTATCAGTTCTCCCGCCTCTATCAGTCAATCCCTATCTAGAAATATATACACTACTGTAAGGCGACGATAGCAGTACCGGTAGTAGAAACCACGTAGTTGTGCGTATCTACTATATAAGGGCTAACTGAATGTTACAACCAACAGTTAGTAGAAGCAATGGCGTCCCTATTACGAAAGAGAGAGCAGGAGGCGCACGCTGGTGATGAGGGGGAGTAGACTATCATAGAGAGAAGTTTAACGAAGTGGAAGGGTGATAAAGTATTATTCCGATTGGTCAAAATACAGTACAGTTTGCATTTGATTGGTTGGAAATATTTGTTTGGTTTCGCTTGATAACCGCTTTCTGCCGGTCAACAGAGCAAGAATGAATGAAATAAGTGACAAGAGCAATGAATTTTAAAATAAAATACAAAGAAGTACACAAATAAACAATTTTGTAATGATCTGAAGCTGCAGTTAAACTTGATCATCGCAAAAATAAAAGTATTCTTAAAGAAAAACATTTTTACTATAATTTTTGTTGGTAACACAAAGCTGGATTTTTTTTCATTTATAAACTGCCTCTATCTGAGAATATGAGTGGGTAGTTTAAAACATTATACTTCTGGAAAGATTCTTGGAATAGGAGCAAAATAAAATATTAATAAGTTTTCTGTTTTTTTTATATTTTTGTTATTATTATTAAAAAAGACATGTCACTCGTCTATAGTTCACACACACACACACACATTTTCTCTCAAGTAAGAACCTTAGCATGCATGGTTCTTTATAGCTCCGTTTTTGTTGCTCTCGGTAATAATCCTTTTATGATATCACCACTTTGTCTTTATGGTAGTTGTTCCTCCTAATAACTAATGTGGTTGCTTATTCCGAAAAGAAACAATAAGTTATAAAAATTGACAGTATATTTTGATATCATTTAGGATTATACTTTGATCAAACTTGTTATCTTTCTGAGAAAGATTGGAAATTATTCATCAAATGTTCATAGATGAAATATACAGTGCTGTTCGATAAAAGTGACTCACCTGATTTTTTTTACTAAATGTTATCTTCTCTGATGAAACGAAAGTTGAGCTAAATTCAAAGGATAAGCGATCTAAAATCTGAAGAAGAAGCTTTGAAAGCTCTTTGAATTTAGCAGTAAGTACTGTCAAGCATCTGTTCAGTATAATGTTCTGGGGATACTTTTCTTTTCATGGAACTGGTTTCTTAAAACCTATTGAAAAGACCCTCAGGAGTGAGCAGTACAAGAGAATTTTAGAGTCTTATCTACTCCCTTCTGCTAAAAGGGTGCAAATCGACCCCACCAAGCTCATTTTTATGCACGATAATGCTCCCTGTCACAAATCAAAATTGATGAAGGAATACTTTGATGAGAAGCAGGTGAGTGTTATGACATGGGCACCCCAATCTCCTGACTTCAACCCCATAGAAAACTTATGGAGCATTATAAAATACAGGCTTGCAAGAAAGCAGTTGAGCAACAAAGAGAATTTGATTGTGAATTTCATATCCAAATGGAATTCAATGCTTGATGAGATTTGCCAGAACCTAATCAAATCAATGCCAAAAAGGGTTGAAAAGGTTATTCAAAATAAAGGAGGACCCATAGATTATTAAATATTTCGAACTATATTTCCTTTATAAATAAATTATACCTCTATTATTCTTTATTTAAAGCTGTTCGGTTATGTTTCTATTGATTACTAGTTGCAGGAAATAAGTGAGTCACTTTTTTTGCACAGAGTTTTTCCCTAAATCTCATTTATATCCAAAATTATAATTATCAATAGAATACCTTAGGGTGAGTAAACTTTTTTACTAGGTGGTTGGGAAGGGATCTTTATATTAGTAAGATTAAAAATTAGTTTGACCCCAAAAACAATAGGTGAAAAAAATTTTAAGTAAAAAAAATCAGGAGAGTCACTTATATCGAACAGCACTGTATATTAGATATAAAATCTAAAATAAATAGATGTGGCTTTAGTGCTTTGATTCAGATAGTGTCATACAAATGTGTTGATCTTCCTTACATTTTTTGTTATATATATATATATATTAATAAGAATAAATATAGATTTTTTTTTCCTTGGCAGTAGCACAACTCTGAGTTTCATGCACAACACAATAACAATTCTGTTGTACATGAAGCTACCTGTGAGGAAAAAAAGTATTTTTATTATTAAAATAAACTATATTTCTGTTATACATCAAGCACTATTTTATTAACACCAGCACTCAACATATGATATATATATATATATATATATATATATATATATATATATATATATATGATAGGATAAGAAAATTGAATTAGGAGAATGAAAAATGAAGGAGAAAAGAAAATTATGGTATTTTTTATTTTGTGTTGTCTGTTTTTCATCAAGTAGCTATTGCTTGCCCTATTTCCCTTGAGTCTGTCTTTACTACCCAGCACAGAGATTGAACAGGGCAAGTAAATAACTGAGCAGTACCAAATAAGAACAACACAAGATATCTCTAAACTTGGACAGTGGAAAAAGAATACGCTAGCCCTATAGATTAAATAAAAGGTTCTGTTCAAAATTCTTTGAGGGTTATTTGGATCAACAACAACTTGAAGAAAGCTGAAGAACACAACAGCTGAAATGTTATGATAATAACAACAAAGACAAGAATGTTATTTTGCATGTAGACTATTATTTAAAGACATTTTTATGTTTAACATTCTTTATTATAGACAGAGCATTTACTTAAACACTTGTATCTATAAAAGGAATGTTAAACATAAAAATGTCTTTAAATAATTGTCGGACTTTGTCCATTTCATAATGTGTGATGTAGACTATGTAAATGATAACATTTTCTAACAATATATATTAAAAATAATATTAAATTTTAAATAAAATTTTAAAATAATGAATAAATTGTAATGTTTCATCCCCACTGAGCTGACCCTAAACCTGTACCAATCGTGAGTAGTGGTTATACCCACAAAGAGGCTCCTTGCCTCAAACACCTCTTGGGTCTAAAATTCAATCCCAATGTGAATTGGAAAGCATATATTCATGTCATCACAAAAGATGCTGGAAGAATGGTCAGTTTCTTGAATTCCTTCAGGAAATACCAAAATACCACTGCCGTGCTCTATCTTTACAAGGTTCAGATCAAACCAAGAATAGAGTATTGCTGCCATATCTGGATTGATAACCCCACTGTCCAGCCTTGTCAGAGTTCAAAATTGCTTACACAGCCTTGTGGGTGATGAATTCTTCTCCACCCTGCAACCCTTATCCTACAGACAAAACATTGCTAACCTCTCATTATTCTGACCATTCTTCCAGCATCTTTGTTATTACTATGGCAGATGTTTGGGTGAATTACATTCCCTAATCTCACCAGCTCAGATCTTTACAGTTTGGACTCATTATGTCATATTCACTGTGACAAACTGTGACTCGTCATGTCATATTCACTGTGACAAACTAACCCCATTCCTTTCATGTTCCTTTGATAAAGAGCAAGTTCCACTGAGACAGCTACATCACAAAAACTGTTGCATTGCTGAACAGGCTCCCGAGATGATGCTTCTCTAACAATTGCAATCGTGATCTTTTCAAGCCCAGTTGATATCTATCTTCCCATCCTCATAATATGCATGTCTTCCCTCGTCCTTACAACAATCTCACTCAGTAACCCTCTACCTTGAATGGCTCTTTGGGCTTGTATTGGGTGAACTAACAGTAAATTAAATAAAGTAAAATAAAAAGATAAATGAAAACAAAAAAATGTTGGTTTCAAGCAAATACTAAGAACTTTTAATTATCATATGTTGCAATTCTCAATTACACACAACCTTTGGTACCTTGACTTTATGAATTCAAGCACAGTACTAGATTGGCAACTAGGTCTCATCATTTTAGAGTTGAAATGGCTAAAAGTAATTGTAAGTTCTATACTAACAGTTTCTTCTTGCACTTCTCACTTGTGGAACTCTCTTCTGGCTTCTTTCCATTCAATTTTGATCTTTAAAAATTCAAATGCAATGTCAATCATTATCTTTTGTCTTCCTGTGTTCATTTATTCTTCTTGCTCCTTCATTATGTCTTTATTTGTTGTTCTTCTTCTTTCGTACTCAGCCGTCCCTTTGCATCTTGCTCAGCTAGGGGTGAAATAATATATAAACTGTATAATACTGTAACAACGAAAGGATTAAATAAATGTAAAAATCTTTTTTCATAATGTTTCTGAAAGTTGTGCTGGGTTGGTAATAATAAAACAAGGTTAATAAAGTAGGAAGCAAATAAAGTGGGAAAAAATAAAGGCATGATAGTTAAACAATGAATAACTGGGCTGTTATTTTGAATAGAAAAGGTATAACTTGCACTTCATTAATAAAGATTAAGACACACAAACTGACTTCATAAACAAGTGTTGAAAATGTTTTGATCAGATAGAAATTTAAAATAGATTTAAATCAATAAATGTGAGAAAGTAGACTGTTGTAATATGAGGTTACCAAAAATGAGATTACGATTTGAAATGTGATATGCCTTCAAGCAACTACAAAGATTTTTAAAAATAGAGGGGGAAATAAAGCAAGAATTACTAACAGCTAAATCTTTTAACTTGAGAGGATAATTTGTCCTTTTTTTTTTTTTAAAAAAAAGCATGAAATTGATTTTGAATGCTGATGATTCAAAAATTAATAGAAAATTTACAATTAATTTAGATTTTGGTAATTATATAAAATTCTTTCTCATTCTCTACCCTATACATGCAGGACATTGGGGGATTATCATTCACCACAGCTTCTTGTCTTTCATTGCTCTCAGTAATAAACCAATAGAGGCTGTTATTTCCAAAATGGAAGAAATACTGAGTACACACTTAAGTGTAAATTAAATATTTAGATTGAAGTTTATCTCAGATTACCAAATATTTTTACTCACAAAAGACAATTTAGATGTTCTTCTTTATCACTTAAATATTGCAAACAAATGTATGAATATGTAGAGGTTTTGATAACTATGAATTATTTTGTCAGCCCTAAGGAAGCAACTATAGAAACATGAATAAACTCAAAAATGGATTTATAGAACAAACAATAACAGTTATTGCTTAGGTGGAACACTGGCACTGTAGAAAAGAAAAAAGATGAGTCTCTATCAGAGCAATTGGTTTACTGTAGGAACAGAAAGCACCAGTCATAAATCACACTTGTAAGCTTTTTGGAGCATATTTGGTTTTAGTATGCAAAGCTCGTACTTACAAATAATTCCAATTATCTATCAGTGGTGGCGTTAGTACTCATGTCAAATTCCTTGCCCAGGAATAGTGAGTAGAATTTTATGGCATCGTTGTGTCAAACAGATGTGTTCTGGTCCATCGATGTGGTTGCTTCTTCTCTGTCACTATACTGCTGTTTAAATGCTGATTCTCCTCTGCTTATATCAGTAGAGATAGGCTTAACTTGAGTACAATTTTAGGTTCTCAATCTCCTGTTTGATTGGCTGTTGAATCCTTAATTCTGATTTGATGTTTTTGTTATTTTACTGAAAACATGTCTGCACATTGTTTACATTATGGCATCTAAATGTCTAAGTTAACTAATGCATTAATCCTGGCTACATCCGTCCATGCTAAAATATATTTTAGGTTTTTGGAGGTGCGACAAATGCCTCAATTATACAGGAATATGAACATGTCAATATGACTGTGATATAGAACTTTCAATAGAACCTATTATCATCATTATTGATATTAAACTGGATATTAACTGAGTTTTAGAATTTTCCTGAAATGTTTTTGTTGATTTTCCACTGGGGTTTTGGGAATGAATATTTATTTTTGTAATTTTACAAATGTTGTGGCACAAGGTTGAAGGGAAGTGGGGAAAGGCTGGTACTCAGTAACTATCCTAGTCCTAGTTAAACACAATCATGACCCATTTATTCAATACAATATACTCAATCACCATAAGAACTTCCTACATGTACCACAATACCACATATTCACAAGGGACCTACAAAACACCCCATGATGTAAAAATTTATGTCTTTTTTTTTCTGTTATTTTTTTCTTTTCTTTTCTTTTTTTTAGAAAAATATATAAAAATGTATATAACAATGAAAATCATTTTCATTATTATATAAATTTTGACAGGGATGTTCAACAACTGGTTCTGGCAGGGGTGCATCACCAATCAGATCTCCAGGGGTGTGATCACAATGTTGAAAAAGGTCAAAGATGTTGGGCAGGAATTAGATGATTATAGGCCCATAACTCTACTAAACACAGAGTTAAAATTTTTGGCCAGTATTCTGATAGAGCGTTTGCAGTCAGTTGTCACAAGCTTGTTGGGACCTGAGCAAACTTGTGCTGTGAGTGGATGAACAATTCAAAGAAAAGGGGAAGAAATGAACCTGAAAACAAAACAAAGAATGAAACAAAAACAAACTAAAACAAAATAATGTTAGTATATCCCGTCCACCCCTCAAAATAATGAGAGTGACCACTCTATTCTGTCATTCAACAGAATCAAGCAGCACACTCACTAATGGAGTGGAGAAGAAAAAATTAAACAGTGGAGAGGGAAACAAAACAAAGCCTGACCCAGCTGAGATGAAAAAAGGGGACAAAAACAAACTGGGGAGGTTGGGAATCTCAACATGGCTCATAACAAAAGAGAGTGCTGGGAACAACACTTATTCACATTAACTAGGAAAACATAAATCAGTCTAACTTAACCAGGAGATGGTTCACAGGAAACTGTTCTGTTGTGCTCAAGCAGACTTAAAAGAAAAAATCAAGGCTAGCCCTGTTCACGCAAACCAGGCTCACCACAGATACCCACCTTTCACTGAAATCTGTCAATATCAAATACTTTCTATCAGATCTGATCTTCATCCTGAGCTGATGCCCAAAGAATCCAACCAGATTCTGATGAGAATAACACTTATATCACAAGATTCCCTCCATTCGTGTCATCCATACCACCATTCTTGCTATGGCTGGCAACATGTGAGACACCATCTGTTTCACCCTGGAGAACAGGGGTGACACATTGTCAAGATCAATGGACACCAGCTGATTGGGGACAATACGAGACATCAACTCACCAACATAGACCCAAGAAGATCACACTTGAGAACAATGGTAGAAGGCGTGTGAAGCAATTTCTTCTAAACCAAGGTCACACTGATGACAGTCAGGCAAATCTCCCCAGCCTCATCTAATGGCTACATCATTGAGAAGTAGCACATTATGAATCAATTGCCAGATAAGCAAAAACTCAGGGTTGCTGAGGTATTTCGCTGCTGGTGTCCAAGACCAGAAAGAGCGTAACTCTGATGCTGACAAGCCAAGCCAGCCACAAAGGCAGTTCGTCGCAACCCCCTCCACTAAATCATGATACAATAGCCTATGAGGCCATGAAAAGTTACTGGATTGAGGAAGAGTCCTTAAGGCCACCCAATACTCTCGCAGGAATTTTGATTGATTCTGAGGCTTAGCACCATCGTAAGCCTTGGAAATAGAAAGTGTGATGGTAGTGCTAGGGAAGGCGCTCCTAATACTCTCTTCCAAAATCGAATCTTCTGTCAATGCAACTTCTTTACTACCTGATTTTTGCTACAGTATGACACAAAAATACACATATGCGTATGTGGAAACCCTGACTCAACCTCCAGGGGCGGCGATTCTGCATAGGTCCGGACTGCATACCCTGTCCCTTAGCTGGTGAAAAAGGGACTCCAATGCCAAAGAGTAAAGTAATGGTGACAGCAGACAACCCTGATGAACCAACCTAGACAGCACAAAAGCACTCAACTGCTTCCCGTTCACCTGTACCACAGCACTGCGGGAGTGATACAGGAGGCTGATCAACTTGCAGAAGTCAGGTTTGAATCTGGTGGCCTGCAAGACAGCCACCAGGTACTAATGATCAACCCTATCGAATGCCTTGAACTGATCTAAATTGATCAGCACTGCTTGCTCATCATCTACTACACCCTCTATGATTGTATGAACTAGATGCAGGTTGCTTTGAATTGTTCATCCACTAACACCACAAGTCTGCTCAGGTCCCAACAAGCTTGCGACAACTGACTGCAAATGCTCTGTCAGGATCCTGGCCAAAATTTTTAACTCTAGCAGAGTTATGAGCCTATAATCATCCCACCCAACATCTTTGATCTTTTTCAACAGCATGATCAGACCCCTGGAGATTCGATCAAGGATGTACCCCTGCCAGAACCAGTTGTTGAACATCACTGTCAAAATTGGGACAAAGATGTGTGACAGCCTCAAGTACTATTTGTAGGGAAGACCATCAAATCCCAGAGACTTGCCTCTGCTGACCCTCTTCAATGCCAAGTGAACTTCGCCCTCTGTGATATCACCCTTGAAGCTAGCCACTTCAGTTGACGAAATTCGAGGAAAGTCAGCCAAATAGCTGCGAAACTTGTCACCACTGAGACCAGACTCCTTGGTAAACTGGCTCTCAAAACGCCATTGATACACCTCACACATGCCCTTGGTGATCCTCAGAGTATGCCCCTCAACAGATCTCTTCCTTGCACAATTCTGTGCCCATATTCACAGCTTCATTAGACATCTTGTTTAACCTATGTCTAATTACCTGACCCTGATAGCACTTGCTAGTTCCACGCTCCAGAGCCTGTCTAGCTAGTGCTATCTCTAGGGGCCCTCCCCACCAGCCTCTGTCCGAGACAAACTATCCTCTAGCCCTGTCTAAGGTTAATTATTGGCTATATTCATTCGTGAAAGACCTAATACTATTCTTAAGCCTTTCTCACTACTTATTTCCAATAACTGCCACCAGTAATTCCTGCTGCAGTAATCTAGTCAGCTATTGCCAAAAGTCCCACCAGTCTAGTAAAGACAGATTGAACTTCCAGTGTTTAACCATTCGAGGCCTAATGCCGAACACCATCCAGGCACACTATGGTTCAAATAGTCTAAATGGTGGATTGTGGGACAATCGAGAAAATCTAGATTGACCCTTCTAATTAACATTCTATCCAGGTAGCTGGCTACCTGGAGAGACAGCCACTTAAGAGTCCACATCCACATCTCCCACCCCGGATGATTGACCCAGTATCTATCGACGAGTCCAAACTCGCCAATCAGATAAACCAAGCTACAATCACCCAATAGCCTCCTGCTAGCTCCCCATCCCCTGTCTATCTTGGAGCTCTTTTCTAGGGGTTTTCTGTTGTGTGCTCCTTTGGTGTTCCCTTCAGTTGCTCCAATGGAGAGACAGCCTTTTTGTGTGGGACATTCTGCTGGGGTGGAGTGTCAACAAACTTCTTCACTCTCCAAACCACTTCCGTCCATTTGCTGGAAGAGTTACAAGTTTTTTCTGCTCGTTCTGTTGTTTTGGGTCCTGCTGGTGCCACTGAAGTAGCTGGTGCTGGATTTTTGCCTGGGCATGTCTTTGACAGATGCCCAGTGGCACCGCATGTCCAACAAAAGGGACGACAACCCTCTACTACAACATAGATGGACTGTCTGCCACAAGTCAGCACGTTGAGAACTCCGTTAAAACTCTTGCAAGTCATTGTCACCATTACTTGAAAGTTGCTGGTGTCAACGCCCACTCAGCTTTTGACTGATGGTACCTCCTCTGCATGGCCATATTTCGCCATAAAGGCTCCCAGATGGTCCTCTGAGATGTACATGGGCAAGATAACATAAGTCTTTTGAGTGCCCATGTACCCAATTTGCAGTCTTACTGCCTTCGTGGTGGGGATACTTCCAGCCAAAGATTTTGCCTCCTCCTTAGGCGCCAACAGTATGTCCCACGTGGCGTTGCTCCTCCTCACCCAAAAACTTCACTTCATACCTTCCCTGCTGATATCAATAAACCTCCGCAACTTTACGTCAGTCATCAGCAGGGAGATGGTCCTGGTGTTGACAGTGTCTATCACTGAGGGCAGAGTCAACAGTTCATTATCAACAATGAATTTTTGGTATTTTCCCTTGAGGCCCTCATAGTAGTCTGGGCCGTTTTTTGGTCTGTTTGCTGCCCATGCCTGAGTAGTGGCTGGGGGTGGTTCTTGTGGCTGCTGTGAAGATGCCTCCATAATGGTGGGTGTCCCACAACAGCAAACTGTAAAAACAAATCATGCGACAAATGAAAACGTGATACCACAAAAACAGACAATAATCAATAAAAAAACGAGTCAAACAAACAACAAACGTAGGTGAAAACATGTCACTCATTTTGTCTAATTTGCATTCCCCCAAGTGGGAATGATCCAATTAGCTTCAAAAAAATTACTCGGGAGTGGGGGGTATTTGGAATGATTGCAAAAAAAGTTTTCGCCCTCCCTCTCTTATAGACATGCTGGGATATTTTTCTTAGCCAATAAAATGGGACGCCTTGTGTTTTTACATGACTCAGTCCAGATCTGCCTTAACTACTGGACAGACCTACAGCGTTGACTTGTCCGACCTTGCTTTTGAGTACAAACACCAACTCATAGTTTGTGAATTCTTTTGCCTTCTTACCTGTTTGATTTGCTTTAACTATATTGTTTGCTTGCTTGATTCTTGCTGTTCCATCTTCTTTGAGCTTTTTTCTTTTCATTGCAAACTTTATTAATTTTGTTCATGTTATTTATCTTGCATTTTGACAATGGCTTGTTATATATTAATATAAATATGAAAGTAGGTATTGTCAATATTTGTAACCACAAAGGACAGGAGAGTTGGAAAAAATAATGGAAAGTTTTGTTAATATTTTCTATTGTTTTACAGGTTCCTTAATAATTTTCCCTTTAAATAAATGGTTAGATAAGGGCTTCCCAACCATTTTTGTGTCATTGCCCACTTTCACATGGAAAAATTTTCCATCACCACCTGTATAGTAAATATTCAAAAGCATATCAAAATTGGTAAATGTTTGTTACTAGTTCATAAACTGACTTTATGATGTAGTAAAAAATACCAAAGGGAGATAACAAATAATGCTGACCTATGTAGTGGCTGCTGCTGCTACAACTGTATTAAAGAACAAACAAAAGCAAACTTGACCATTGAAAACTATAATTTAGTTTTATGTTTAGGGTTAGTGTTGCAAGTCTTGTCAAAAATTAAACAATTTTTGTTCATAATTAAAAAATTAAAAGAATATACACTACTAGCAAATAATAAAAATTCAGCAAACATTTTGTTATGTCTAATACTGAAGAACTATTTGAATGTTAATGACCCTTCTCAAAACTACAGAAAATACCAAAACATTCCTTGTTTGCAGAGATATTTATATCTTATCTAAGAATGTGACCAAGTTATTCCCATTTAGCCACCTGTTTTATATATATATATATATGATCGACTCTCCCATCGAATTCAATGTATGAGGGTCAGGCAGATCAGTTCCTAGAAACTGAAACCCCGACACCGACACATAAGATTTGATTATAGTGGTCAAGGCTTTGTGCAGGGCTATCCACACTTTTTGGAGGGACGAATACAGGGACCTGGTGCAGCGAATGCCACAAGGTCCCCAAACGACCCTCCGCAGGTTTTGAATTCAGAGTTGTCCTTCTCCTAGACCAGTTGCCATCCAAGGCTATAGAACCCAGTCTGTCCTGCTATTTACCCATAGTTGGAGGGAGAAGAAGAGGATTCAGAAGAAGAGGATATATATATATATATATATATATATATATATATATATATATATATATATATATATATATTTGCATATTTCCTTTTAATATTTTTTTCTGGCAGCATATGTTGAAATACCTTGTTAATACTCAAAATCTTATATCATCCACCAAAATTTCCAATCACCCATCATTTTCTGTTCAGTTTCTCATCACCCACCCAACATTTGAAATTTCCTCCCAGTGGGTGGTATTGTCCAGGTTGAGAAACCCTGGGTTTCAAACTTCTTATAAGTTGTGGCAAACAATCTTTTTATTTTAATATTTTAACAATGTTAATTGTTAGAATTTTTTTTTTCATATTTACTTTTCTTATAAGCAACTCACCTTTACTTTCTCTACTTCCAGGTGAAACTATGTCCAGTACACAGTTTTGACTCTTTTTCAACTCTTTTACAATGTTAAACAGATACTACACTTGGATCCTAGTCATCTGGGCTGCAGAGTCATTTTATTTACCCCAGCCTCCCCGACAGATGTGACACAAGGTTGTGTTTAATGTAGGGAACCCGAGCACGTACCAAGGGCAAAAATTACCCAGGACCCGCAATCATTGGTTGTGCTGACATTGGTGTGACTACTGATCCCCACTCTCTAGTACATTGGTTGGGTGCAGCTTCAGGCCACTGTTGCCCGGGACTGGGCACCACACAGTATTTTATTTTCCCCAGCTGTATCAGAGCTAAAAATCAGTCAACATTGCCCAAAGACAGAGATGCAACTAAGAGTTTATTTGTATGAATACAATTTTTTTGTGTAATACGGAATGTCTTGTAAGTCAGACAATTAATCTATTTTTTCTATGATATGTATTATATATATATATATATATATATATATATATATATATATATATATATATACACACACACATCATGCAAACCTCATTGTAAATATATGACATGACACATAGTTGTTTTAAAAAAACTGATTTTAATTTTTAAGTGTGTTAATCAAATAATGTAGTCATATTAAAATTTAAATAACTTCTTGATGACATCAGTTCTCGACTTGGTATCTATGCAGATTACACAATTATTTACTCCTGTCTTAATAAAAAGTCTGATCGGATCAATAAGATCAAATTGACAGCTGATCTAAAAAATGACCTACAATCTGTTGTTAACTGGGGCAAGGAATGACTTGTTAATTTTAATGCCTCCAGAACGAAACTGCTCTCTTTGAATCATCCAAGGGAACCCTTTTTACCTTCCATTGGCATATCTGGTACTAACCTCCATTATACCTTCTCGGATAAATGTTTTCCCACTGACATGAAGTGGAAAGATTATATTGGATCAATTGCTAGATCTTCTGCTAGGAAAGTTGGTTCACTGTGCTAGATAATCTTTCTTACCAGAATCTATCTTACATATTTATAAATCTATCATTCACCTTTGCTTTGAGTATTTCTGTCACATTTGGTCTAGTGCTCCTGCTATATATTTAGATATTCTTGATAAAATCCAAAGAAGAATCTGCTATGTTATTGGTCCTGACCTGACATCTCAGCTTGAATCACTTTCCTACTATTCTCATATTCCTTCACTGTACTTTTTCTATAAATAAAGAGTGTTCCAATAACTTGGACCGATTTTAAATGTGAATTAAGTTTAAGCGTCCAATAATTTTTTTCTTTCAGATTTAACAACTTAAGTCTTTGGCAATTTCAACCATGGAAAGATTAACAATCAAACAATGTGTTAAAGTTTCAAGAGTGCAATTGGAAAAATTGTTCATAAATTCAAACAAACTGGGTTGGTGGCAGATGTGAAAACACCATTGCGTGCTCATTTACGCCATTCAGCTGAAAACATTGCTGCAGTGCACGAGAATGTGGCCGAAAATCCAGACACCTCTATTTGTCATCGCGCACAAGAATTGAACCTCTCCACAACAATGTTACATCGTTTCCAATTGCACTCTCAGTTAACTGATTATTTTGACCCCAAAAATTGCAAAATGCATTTCTGTTTGGATGTCCATTTTTATAATAGACTTCGATAATTTTAACACGTTGTTTGATTGTTAATTTTCCATGGTTGAAATTGCCAAAGACGTAAGTTGTTAAATCTGAAAGAAAAAGAAAAAAATTATTAGAAGCTTAAACTTAATTCACATTTAAAATCAGTCGAAGTTATTGGAACACCCTTTACTTTCTTGGTAATTGTTCTGAACTTTTCTCTTGACTTTATGCATTTAAATGCAGTACTAGATTGGGAGATAGGTCTGTCTCATCATTTTACCATTGAAATGGCTGCTAGATGTAACCATAAGTTCTATGCTAACAGTTTCTTCTCTCGCTTGTGGAACATTTTTCCAGCTTCTTGTTTCCAGCCAACATTGATCTTTAACAATTGAAATGCATTGTTCTTTCATTGTTTTCTCTCCTTAATAGTGTTTTTTTTCTTATATTCTCTAACACTCAATAACCCCTTGCATCTTAGTGGTTTTATTGCCTTGCTTGGAGTGGAATGATTAAAAAATATAATATTTTATTATAGATGCTAGAAAGATGAAACTTTACAATTTTGTAATTTGATATAATTTTTAAATGATGTATAAATTTTATCTTTTTATGTAAATTATAGGCTGACTGAATTCAGTGTTGGTTTCTTCTTAGTTGGAATATCAGTAGTCAGGGCAGTGGGTTCGCCAATGGAATTAACTTCCCACCTGTCTGTGACCAAAGTGAGGGTTGAAATTGGAGGACCTTTGGCGATGGTTTGACCTGGAGGGGATGAGCTCCACCATGTCTACTTGCCAAAGACCCACTATGCACAACTGAATCTCTCTCCAGCCATCATACCATATCAACTGTTGTCTGAGATTATTGCTGGAAGATCCTTTCCCAGAGATACAGACATTGGCATATAACTGAGACTTATGGAATGACATGGTCTTATGTTCGGCTGTGCAGTGACCCTAAAACCACAGCTGATCATGAGACTGATGATGATGATGATGATGATGATGATGATGATGATGATGACCCCATTTTATAACTAACCTTTCACTACTTCTAGCCTATATATTTATATTTTTATAGCTGTCATGTTATTGTTACTTACTTTTTATTTATCTAAAACACTGAATGTCATGTTGAACTGGTTCACACAAAGTCTTTGTTCATATTTCTGTGTTATTAAAAAATGTCTATCACGAAATATTTCAAGGTTTACTGATCTTTATTTGTCAAATCTTTCAAAACATAAACTATTAAATGAAAAGCAAGCACCTTAGGACAAATCAATCAAATTTGTCACAGGAAATATTCCAATTGTTGTCGTCTATCATTAGTCTGGTTTCATATAATCAGGCTGGTTCAAGAATTTTAGAATTTTCCAAGAAGCTATAATTTTCAGTTTCCAGGCTACTGCATCAACCAGTTGTTTTGGTTGCACAAGATCCTTTCATTTGTTGATGTGCATTTGTAAGCACAGATGATTCCTGCTTTCTTTGCTGTATTTATTAATATTGAAGTGAACCAAAGATTAATATTTATGTGAAGACTTGTTTAAATTAACTGTGAATCCCATAACAAAATTCAGTATAAAAATCTCTCCAATCTCAAAATAAATGGTTGAGTGCAATTCAAAGTTGATATTTCAGTAATGGCTCATCTAGATTAACTGTGAGTCCTTTAGCAAAATTCAATGGAGAAGAATTTCAACAATCTTCAAAAAAATGAATTTAACATATATATGGATTATATATATATATATATATATATTTATATGCAAAACTTGATATAAAACCCCTCAGAAAAGAAGAGAAAAATCCATTCTTTCAAAAAAATACTAATCTTTTATTGTGAATGAGAAAGTGAGTAACAATATGCTTCCTAGAAAAACTTGTTACCACTTTGATATAAGAACATGTCATTTTTTTTTAACTGGGATATTTTCTTGTGTTAGAGAGAGAGATATATTTATCTGGTAGGATGTAGTGGAGATATTTTTGCATTGGAGAGAGATACCCTAACAGGATTCATTATTGGAGGCCACAATCTTAACAACATAAGATATGCAGATGACATAGTGCTGATAGCAGACACAGAAAGGCAACTACAAGAATTCCTACAGAAGGTAATGAAGGAAAGCGGGAAGAATGGACTAAACATCAATGGCAAGAAGTGAGAAATGCATCAGCAAAAGGAACAGTCCAACATGCAAATTACAAATTGGAGATACCAAAATCAAATTAGTACAACAATTTAAATATCTGGGAAATGTTATAGCAGAGAACAGAAAGTGCAACACTGAAATCTGAAGATGTATTGGGATAGAAAAAGATGCCTTTCCAAAGGGAAGTAAAGTATTAAGAAACTGAAAAATAATATCAGAAACAAAGAAAAAGAGTACTGAACTGTTATATAATATCAGTGCTACTATATGGTAGTGAATGCCTTTTCCATAAATATTTTCATGGTAATTGTTCTGACCAACTCTCCTCTTTGGTACCTAGACTTTATGAATTTAAGTGCAGTACTAGATTGGCAGCTAGGTCTCATCATTTTACAGTTGAAATGGCTAGGTGTGACTGTAAGTTCTATGCTAACAGTTTGTTCTATCACACTTCTCACATGTGGAACTCTCTTCCAAGTTCTTGCTTCCCAGTCAACTTTGATCTTCAAAAATTCAAATGCAATGTCAATTGCTATCTTCTGTCTTCTTAATCTCTGTTCTTTTATTGTTCTCTATTTTTAATAATGTTTTTTCTCATATCCTTTCACAGTCATTAGCCACTTGCATTTTAGTGGCTTTATTGCCTTCAGTGGGGTTAAATGATTAAAAGAAATAATTTCAATATGAAGAAGGGACTTGAAGCAACAGAAATGCGGTTCAACAGAAGGATGCTGAGACTATTACGGGCTGAACATGTAAGCAACAACAAGGTTTTAGAGATAGTAGAAACAAATAGGACTCATGCTTAACATCAGAAAAAAGATAAAGACAGATGATATAGAAAGCGATAGAGACATATGATATAGAAAGCGATAGAGATAGAGAAATATGATATAGAAAGAGATAGCGATAGAGAAGTATGATATAGAAAGAGAAAGCGATAGAGATATCAAAATGATATAGAAAGAGAAAAAGTCATATGATACAGAAAGAGACAGAAATAGAGAAATATGATACAGAAAGAGATAGAGACATATTGAGGTCAAGAGGGACAGAAGAAAACCACACATAACCTACCTGGCGAGTTTGTGTAAATGGATAGCAGAACAAGGCTTAGGAGAGATAACAAAAAGATAAAATTTATTAAGAGCTACAAAGGACAGGAAATTGTGGAGAGCCATGATTGCCTATGTCCTGAAGGGACGCGGCACATAGAAGAAAAAGAATGGGCTTGAGTAAATGGATGGCGGAACAAGGCTTAGGAGAGATAGCAAAAAGATAAAATTTATTAAGAGCTACAAAGGACAGGAAATTGTGGAGAGCCATGATCGCCTATGTCCTGCAGGGACGAGGCACATAGAAGAAAAAGAACGGGTTTGAGTAAATGGATGGCGGAACAAGGCTTAGGAGAGATAACAAAAAGACAAAATTTATTAAGAGCTACTATAGACAGGAAATTGTGGAGAGCCATGATCGCCAACATCCTGAAAGGACATGGCACATAGAAAAAGATCGATTGTAATGGTGATATTATTATGGTCTTATGTGGGTTTTCAAATAGAAGATAGTGTGGTATTGTACATAAAGCAACATATGGTTCAGGTAGTAAGCCCCCTCCCACCCTGTGGTAGAAACAAGACCTGTCTTGTTACTATGGTTTCCTGTGGCTAAACTGCAAAAGAAGAGGGAGAGGGTTTGTTTCCTTTCCTTTTATATTGTTTTATACAATGCCAACTAGCAATCATAAATAAAAAAAATAAAACCCAAAAAAAACCCTGGCAGACAAGATGGGACAATCCCACAATATCACTTACTATAGTTATAGTTTCATGGAATAAAGGGAGTGCATTCTGCATTGTGAAATTTAAATACTGTACATTTTTGATTACATATAAGGTTGAACTCTTGAAAAAACTGTCAGTGGAATATTGATAAAAACTTGTTCAAGTATTACACACTTCCACAGTGTACAATATAAAGAAACAGAACTGCATTATTTTTCTTTTGCAGATAGTGACTCAAAGAAACACGTGGGAGAAAAAACATTGAAAGGCTGAAGTTCAAAACTAGATTAAGTGCTGAAAAAGTTGTTCAAGCTGCATGAAAATGACTGTCTACTTATCTCTTATTTAGAAGTAATTCCATTATGATTAATCTAGTGCTTCTTTCAATGTGTTGGATTAGTGAACATTTTCCCAATGTTGTCTTATGGCTTATATAAACTAGAATTCTGATCTTGTAGCTTTTAGCACAATAGTTTGGCTGGAGGTCAATTCCAAGTCTTGACTGGGTCACTCTTTTTTCATTTCAATAATATATGAGTCCTATAAAATATTAAGGGAACATACCACCTGAAAAAGGATTCTTATAGCCCCAAGAAGTACACTGTTGTGTATCAAATAACAACATGTGTTCAGTCCAGTCCAGTGGGGACACCCTACTGGTTCACACCAGTTCATGCAAAACGATTTTTAAAATTATAAAAGCTAAACAAACTGGTTGTTAGATTATCCAAAAATAATCTTATATATTAATAGCCGATATATAATAGCCAAAAATATAATTAATACCATTGCTGTAAGTTCTCCAGATGCTGAAAGAGGGTTTCCGGTGATGATTTATCCCGACAAAAGAAATTGTCTTGAAGTTAAAAATGTGGCAAATCTTCAAGTCATAAATTTGATAGGTCTTCCATTGGATCTTTGGGATTGCAGTGATTCAGTTTGAATGTGGCTAAGAAACCATAACACATGACACTAGAGTCAAAAAGCATTATAATTCTGAACAGAAATATGATGAGAACAGAATTTCAAACTGGAAATATCTTAATAAATGAATGTTTTTTATTAAACTATCAAAACGGTTCAATTCTTTTTGATACTATATAGTGATTTGTTTCTATTTTCAGATTGAAAATAAAATAAAGATTACCTGCCTTTATAGAACCAGTTCTTGGCCCTTCACAGCTTCCTATCCTTTTTAGCTCTTAGTAAGGTTTGGTATTTTGCTATTTCTCCTAATTTCTGCCAACTGTTTACACAAGCTCATTAAGTAGGTTATTTTCTACTTTCCTCTGCCCCTCTTACCATTATGTGAGTATCACATTTTCCAAGCTTCCTTTCCTCATTATGTGCCCTAGAAATTTCAACTCTCTCCTTCTGATTCTATAAGTATTTTTTGTTTCTATTTTCCCTAAAACTTGATCATTGCTCACATGTTCAGTCCATGGTATTCTCAGCATCCTTCTGTAGAACAACATTTCTGTTGCTTCTACACAAAAACAGATTGGGACAGCTTTGATCATACATTGTGGAAACACCTCTCTCAACTTTCTTCAAACATGCTGCCTCCAAAACTGCTGCCCTCATCTCAAAATGGAATTTTCTGGAATGGAGAGTTTTATAACCCACCAAAAATTCCAGTAAAAAACAAACAGCCAGCTCTGGTCACCCTTGAATGTACTGCTGCCATAGCTCACTGTGACTCGGTCAGTTATGTGCCATACATGATACACGCTTAGGCGATCATGTTTTGATACATGACTGACAAGGCAGATTTTTTTCCTGCAGTAGGTTGCCATTTCTTTCTGTGGTAGACTGTTTCCATCCAAGGCTATAGAACCTGGTCTGTCCTGCTATTTACGCATAGCTAGGGGGAGAAGAAGAGGATTCCTACCTTTCCCAACAGTTAGCATGTAAGTGAATGTAATGGATTTGAGTGGGATTTGAACTCGGCTCTCTGATTCCTCAATCCGAGCCGCTATCCATTATTCCACCATACTACTTCCTATATCTATCACAAGGAGCTGTGGAGTTTGACTCTTACTGCATTCAGAACGGCTCACAATTGCTGCAAGAAAGTTCTGGAAAATGCAAAGTGTCCACAAGCTCATGTCCAGGCCAAGGTTGAATCACCAAACAAATTATGAACAGAGGAAAAGCATCTGTATCCATTATTATAAATGGCACTAAGGTCACATCTTTCTTGTCAGATAAGGTGAAGTTCTTCATCTCCTTCTTTACTTCAACATTAGAAGTCATTGGACATTCCCTTCCTGATTCCCTCTGTCTCACTAAGCACAAAATCTCTAGTATTTTTATTACAGCTTGGGAATTCTGTCAAGAGTCCTGACCCTAAGAAAGTTACTGGCCAAGACAAAATACCAGTGGTTGTAACTTAAGAATATCCAGAACAATCCTTGATCTTAGTGAAATTATTTAACCACTGCTTGAAGGAGAAATCCTATCCAAGTCTGTGGAAAGTGTCAAACATATGCCTGGTTTTCAAGAAGTATAGACCCATCAATCTCCTCAATGTCATTAGCAAGCTTTTTGAGGTTATAATCAACAAGAAGATTGTTGCTCATCTAAATAGGAACAACCTCTTGAGCAACAAGCAGTACAGGTTTCGATTGGCTTGATCCACTGCTGAAGTCCTAACTATACCATTACTCATAGAATCAATGAGGCACTCAAAAACAAATACATCTCAAGAACCATAGCATTAGATATTTCAAAGGCCTTTGATAAAGTATGGCAGAAAAGATTGCTGCTCAAGCTCTCTAGTTATGGAATCACTGGAAGAATCTTCTCAATAATAAAGTCCTTCTTGATAGGTAGGTCCCTGAGGGTAGTTGTCAAGGGCCATTCCTCCAGGGCCTTGGCAGTCAATGCAAAGGCCCTGCAGGTGTTGCTTCTCAGACCAACTCTCTTTTTACTTTACATAAATGATCTGCCTAAGAGTATACTCTGATCATTTGTGAGTATCTATGTTAATGACACAACAGTATATGGGTGCACCTCCAAAACTCTAGATGACCAGAGATTGGCAGCTGATCTCTTCTCTGATCTAGATCTAAAATCTAAGTCGAAGAAAAACTGACTGGTTACATTTAAATTTCTCAAAAGCCAAACTAGTTACATGACATCATAGGCTGATCGAACACGGAACTACCACCAGTCATGATGAATAGATATTCCTTCAGGGAGACCCCATGACTTGAGTGATTATTGAGCCTCAAACTCAACTCAAACTGGAAGTCGTACATACTAAAGATGCAGGAAAAATGGTTGGTTTTCTGTATTGCTCCAGTAAGTATATGGCTACTTGTGCTATCCTTTACATTTACAAGAGCCAAATCACTCGATGTACTGCTGTCATATCTGAGCAGGAGCTTCCCAGTGCTCACTTTCCAGTCTCAATAGAGTCCAAAAGCATCTCCGCATCCTCGAGGGTGACAAATTATTTTCCAACCTTTTCTTAGAAGATGAGATGTTTTATGCTTCTCACTGTTCTAATTCTATGGAAAGTGCTCAGATGAACTACACTCTTTAGTTCCACAAGTTCTAACCTTCACAGCTAGGACCCACCATGCTACATGCATTGCAGTGAACCACCCTCAATCCTGCCTTATTCCATTCCACTCAAGCAACTTCTCCCCGCAAACTACTGCTCTGTAGAACTGACTCCCAAGAGGATGTTTTCCCGATCACTACAATTCTAACCTGTTCAAGTCTAGGGTTAACTGTTATCTTCCCCACATATCCACATAAACTGTGCCTCCTACTCTGTAATCCTCTACCTTGAGTGGTTCCCCGACTTTGTACAGGATGAACCTCACTGAAAAAAAAAGCCTCTGTCCCTATATTCACTGCTATATAGCAGGACCAATATTGCATACCAGTTCAACATTCTTTTCTTGCTGGTTATTATTTCTTCTCTTTCAATGTTAATATAATTTTCTTTTCAGAAAGAACTATACATGAACATTACAAAAATTGGATGATTATTATTATTGCGATGAGTCCGAGCATAAACTATTCTTAAAAATTGAACCAAAAATTAAATTATTCTTCAAATATGTGCATTTTAACAGTATTTTTCTAAAGAAAGTAATACCTTTCTATTTTTTATTGTATGAAGTAAACTCACAAACATAAATCAGAAAATTAGAATTAAATATGATGATTAAACTGGGATCAGTCTTAAGATGGTGCTAATGTCATTACTTGGTGCTGATGGTAATAACTTATTGTTTCTGTACTAAAAAGCAATCATTCATATATAATAAGAAAGCTCAGTGTCAACAATATCAGAAATTTTTATGTTTATACATTCTTTTTATAGATACAAATATTTAAGTAAATGCTCTGTTTATAATAAACAGTATTAACAACATTTACCGGTCTGAATGTCCAAGAAATTGTCATATGTGTCCTCCAACAGGAATTGAACCTGTATCCTATACGAAACCATCATATAGCCTGACGTGCTTTTATCGATTTCGCTACAGAGGAGCGTTCAGTTAGCAACGTTGATTTTACTGTTTTTAAACTACAATCTTCCATGATTCTCTCGCGTACATTCATATCTGCTTGACGCGTATCCAAATGTAAACAAATGACGTCACACATTATGAAATGGACAATTAAAGAATGTATAAAACATAAAAATGTCTTAAAATAATTGTCAAACTTTGTCCATTTCATAATGTGTAATATCAGAAATACAACATCAAAATCCAACATTCCAGTACTTGATATGCATGCAGATCTCACAAGCCTAGTCTACAAAAACAGACTAAATTAAGTGTAAGCTAAGAATCAGCAAAATGTTTTGGAAATGAACCTGATTGGCAGTGATTTGGGGCCTTGTAAGTCAAAATAAAACTAAACATTTTGAACTATCTTTTTAATTATCTATTTTAAATGGCACAAAATAGAATTTTCCATTATGAATAAGCACAGATTCTAATACAATTCTTTTAGCAGCAGAGTAATGATGAAGAATCAATGAGAATGATCAAACTCTTTTTTCTTATATAAAATACAGTCAAAATCTGTGCTTCCTATCATCAAAATTGAATATAAGTGTCGACCAATTAAGACTGACCTATGTGCAGATTCAGAATGCTTTATCTTTGAAAACATCTCATATAATTCAATCTTTGGTTCAAAATTTGTGCTTCCTGCCATCAAAATTGACTGTGAATATTAATCACTTAAGACTGGCCTAAATGTAGATTCAGAATGCTTTATCTTTTAAAAGTCTTCTCACATAATTCAATGTTTCAAATTTCATCAAAATTGACTGTAAATCTTGATCAATATGCAGATTTAATGTTTAATCTTTAAAAAGGTTCTCATACATAAATATATGTTATGCCAAATTCTGAAATTAATTATCAGGTAAAAGATTTTAAACAGAATATTTTTAATCTGCGAGGTCTTCATAAAAGTCAGTTGACTTACCCTCTTTATATCTGTTTTTGAATGCCTCATTGAATTACAGGTCAATCAGTTTTAAATGTAAATATGAGTGGAGGGCCACAATGATGCATTTTTTTAATCATTTCACCCCAAGCAAGGCAGGAGTGCCACTAGTACATAGGGGGTTACAGAGAATGAAAGTGAGAAAAAAATCTGGGTATGGGGGGAATTGAAGAAAGGATAAAAGATGAATGGGGTTCAAGACAACAGAAGATGGCAATTGACATTGCATTTAAATTTTTGAAGATTGTAGTTATCAGAGAAGCAAGTAAGCGGGAGGGAGTTCCACTGTTGGGAAGTGCGAGAAAAGAAACTTTAGGAGTAAAAGTTGCAGTTATATTTAACTAGTTCAACAGTAAATGGGTGGGATCTAGATGCCAATCTAGTAACACACTTAAATTCATGCAGTCAGGGCAGTTGCTATGAAAATCTTTGTAGAAAAGACAGAGGGAAGCCACATTACATCTATGAGAAAGTGACTGGAGTCAAGATGCCAAGTCAGGATCAATTATATTGCAGATCCTTCTTTGGATTTTGTGAAGAACCTCAAGATAAACAGAAGGGGCAACAAACTATGGCAACAGTATTCAATGCACAGATGAATGATAGACTTGTATATGTGCAAGGTGGACTCTGATGAGAAAAACCTTCTGGCACGACACAATGAAGCAACTTTCCTTGCAGTAGATGCAGCTATTGATTCAATGTAGTTGTTCCATTTCAAGTCAGGTGAAACCTGAGGCCAAGAAGGCACACTGAGTTGCTCTCCTGGAGTCAACCATCAGCCATGATGATGGCAGGCAGGGAAGTTTCTCTGTGGTGGTTAAATGAGAGCAGTTTATTTTTGGAGGTATTAAAATTTACAAGCCATTTCCTGTCCCAGTTAACCACTGATTAGAGTTTCTTTTCAAGTGCAGCAGCCAGGTTAACTTTGTCAGCTCGGGCAGATTTGCTGTTGAGGCAGGAGTAAATGGTAGTGTCATCTGCATAAATGCCTAGTTGGGAACTGATGACATCAGGAAGATCATTGATGAAGATCAAAAAGAAAGAGAGAACCCAGGATAGATCCTTGAGGAACGTCTGCGTTTGTGTGAAAGGATCTGGAAGAGAGATGCTTCAGAATGAACTTCATTTCACAATTTGATAGGAATGATTGGATTAAATCAAACAGTCATTCTGTAATACCGTAGCACTGAAGCTTACGTAGAAGACCAGCATGCCAAACTCTGTCAAATGCTTTTGAGATATCTAGAGCCACAGCTCAAAATTCACCATTATTATCAAGAGCTCAATATACGTATTCATTGATGTAGACCAGGCAAAACAGAATCCATATTGTTTGTCAGAAAGTAGGTCATGAGAGGTAAGATGCTTAACCACTTCAGCATTGATTAAAGCCTTGAATTATTTGCCAAAAAGCAGTAGGAGATTAATAGAGGGGTCAGAAGGTTCTTCAGAGTTCTTAAAAACAGGGACTACAGAGGAAGACTTCCAACAAGCTGGAAAGCAGGAATGATGCTTTTTTAATTTTAAAAGTAATAATATTAAAGGAAAAATAATATTAAAGTAATTATCTTAGAATAATAATATATTTCATATAGCTTGCAGACTAATATGATATAATATAATGATGGACTAGATTTAGATTGCTGAAACATGAGTGAATCTATCATTATAGTCTCGTATAGCAATCTAGAACTGCCTTGATTGTAATGTTCAAAACATTCTTAATTTTTTTAAGCTACTGGATATAAAAACAAAAGATGTAGGGATTCTTTCTTAAGCCTCTGAAATTATAAGACTTGAACACAGAAAGAGAAAAAAATCTTTGCTCCTGACTAAATGTTCCAACAAAGGCCAACTCTTGAAGAATCTTATATCTTTCCACCTCTTTACAAGGGCAAAGTTAGTTATTTTTTAAACTGCACTCCAACAAACGTGTACATGAGGTAGATCCAAAAATTGTTCATCTCTCTCAGTTTTTCTTTCAGCAGCACCTCAGTTATCAATGATTAACCCTTGCTCAAACCTCTCTTGGTGCAATGGAGAGGTGCTGTCTCCTGTAACCGAACCCCTATATTTCTGATTGTTACTCCAGCCAGGAATGATTAAAGTTGGAACACAAAGACCATTGGAATTTTTGTTTGGTTAAAATGAATCCTAATAAAAATTTATGAATCCTCCTGGTACCAATAGATGAGATTTTTGCCTGATAATAAAAGAAAGAGGGGATACAACAGCCCGCTCCGACTGAAAGAAAGAAAAAAAAAATTTTGGTAGTCAATATATAGTAGGTCATAAGTAGCATTTTTGTATGTTAATCTGTACTCAGGCATGAACCTGGTTTTACATTTTCTTATTTTGTACAGCACATAGAATTAATAAATTTGTATTATTCTCAGATTTACTAGCAATGTTTCATAACATTATTCTATTATTATTTTGGTGGTGGTGGTGGTGGGGTGGGGGTGATATCTTCGAAACTCCCCCTCACCCCCGGGCAATTACTTTATTTATAAACAATGTTTCAAAATATTAATATTTTTTATAAAGTGCTGTATCTTAGCAAGAAAATAAAAATAAACAAAAGTGTTGATTGTGTATCTAATTATGAGATACACAATCAACATTTTTGTTTATTTATAGAGAATGAGAAGGAAATGTCTTATTTCAAACTCAGTCAAATTGTGTGTGTATGTATGTGTGTGTGTGTGTATGTGTGTGTGTGTGTGTGTGTGTGTGTGTGTGTGTGCATATGATTATGTATACAATAAATGATGCAAGCAGATGTATGTCACTAACACACAACACACACAAATGCATATGCATTGCAGTCACATACAGACAATGCATGATGGGCAATCACCTCTTCTTTTATAATATGGATTTCAGCTGAAAACTCACCTTCTGTGATGGTCCCAAGAATATGTTAACGTCATCATTCAGAGTGATATGAGTGAATCAATTATACCGAGTCATCTAATGAAGAAGAAATCTTACCTCTTATTCTGGGAAGAAATCAACAAGGAACTTCACTGGAAGATCTGAAAAATAAAACAGTCAGTATACATGTCAATAATAAATGATTCAGTCAAGTATAAATTAAGTATTATGGAGCTCCTGTTATCTTGTAGTCTCATAAGAGCATTAAGTCACCTGAAATGAAAAGTAGAAATCTTTACCTGTTTGCTTTGTAGTAAATATCTTCTGTATTATTTCACTGTCTTTCTTTAATTGTTGCCAGAACTGAGACAATGCTAAGAGCTTTTATAATGCATTTGTATACTTTAATAAATCATTACTGAATTTTTAACCTTTAATAGCAAATTTGTGTAATGCTAATTATTACAAAACCTTTGATGTTAATTAGTTTAAAAAGAAAATTTACTTGGAACAAAACTGTTTGGTTGAAAAAGCTTGGGTACAAAATATTCAAATGAATCAATCATTTCTTCAATATTTACTATACTGAAAATATTTATAGTTACTGAAAGAGAAAATCTTCAAAAAATGCATAATGTATCAGTGATTAGTTGAAATAATGAATTCTATTGAGACCAGAATCTTTTGTGATTGTTAAACTATTTTTACTTGTTCTTCAATAAGTGCATTTTAAACTGCATTTACCTCTTCATTTACTCTGGGTTTTTTTTTAGTTCATGTGAAGGATTATATCATGTCAATTCAGTTAAGTGATTTAAATTGGAAACATTCAAACATTCACACATTCACACACACACAAATTCATATGTTTAGCATCAAACATAGACACAAATTTTTTTGTAACTTTTTAGCAGTAAGGTTTTTTATCTTTCTTGTTGTCACCTTTGAAAAATATATTAATTTTCATTTTTATCATTTTGACTTTAGTTTTAGACAACTGCAGACATGTTAAAAGTAACACCATTAGCCTATTAATTCCCACCATAAAATCCAGCATTAATTATAAAAATAAAAATCCATTATTAATAGGTTTCTAAAAAAATCTGGTATTAATTATAGGTTTCTACCTGTAACTAATTAATGAGTAAGAATTACCCCATTGTGTCTGCTAAGACACCCACTAGGTGTTATTCCAGTCAAGACTATAAAAGGAAAGACATAAACCGTCTCTTTCTCTTTTTGCTCTAAGATGTAGAAACAGCACAGATCTCTCGGTCAAGGGATGTGTATTTCTTCCCTCAACAAGCTGGATTGTTAATTTAATGCACGCATTCATTTTTCTTTTAAAATCTAAATCTATGTCATACTTCAATTTTGACTCATTTTCAAATTTCTGGAGAAAATATGACATATCTATATAAATATAGACAATTAGTCAACTGTGTAAATTATGAGTTAAATTGAACAGCATCAACTTTTAACTCTTGAAACTATGATAAAGACAGCCTAAAACCTTAAGTGCTATATATAAAAATCTTTCTTTGTAGTTAAACAAGTAGCTTTTAACCCAGTATTACTTTATGTTAAAATGACTTGAAATTATCATTAATTCACTTAACAGCCGCTTTGGAAGCCATTAAGCTAAATGTGAAGTCACCTTATTTATAGAATTTATATTAATTATTTGCAAATAAACAACATTTAACATTTAAAATTAGCTTTACTTGTACTCTCACTAATCTTTAACCAGTGGGAGTCTAATATTAAAGGATTTTTGAATATACCTTCTGAAAATTTAAAACATAAGGTGTGGAAATGTTCATGATAAATAGTTTTAAAATTAAATTAATAATTTTTGCCTGAAATAATGATACCTGTGTTTTATTTTGCAAAGAGAAATTTATTTCTATATAAAAAATATGCAATAAAATTTTTCTCAAGATAAAGTTATTGTTATTTCAAATGTATTAATATTTTATGCAAGAATTAATATTTTTTTTAATTTTTTATATTCATTCAATGTTGATATAATATTCTTTTCAGCTTTTGTAAATAAGGACACAGACATCAAATCATTACCATTAGAGTGAACATGAATTCAGGCTATTATTATTAAGTTGCAAGTTGAACTCAAAATTTGTTTATTAGTGATTTCCATTTCAATTTTTATTTATTATTAAAGTTAGGACAAAATAGATAGATATGTAAAGAGATAGATAGATAGATAGATAGACATGAACAGACTGAGATAGATAGATAGATAGATAGATATGAACACACTGAGATAGATAGACATGAACAGACTGAGATAGATAGATAAATAGATAGATAGATAGATATGAAAACACTGAGATAGATAGACATGGACAGACTGAGATAGATAGATAGATAGATAGATATGAACACACTGAGATAGATAGACATGAACAGACTGAGATAGATAGATAGATAGATATGAACACACTGAGATAGATAGACATGAACAGACTGAGATAGATAGATAGATAGATATGAACACACTGAGATAGATAGACATGAACAGACTGAGATAGATAAATAGATAGATAGATAGATATGAACACACTGAGATAGATAGATAGATATGAACACACTGAGATAGATAGACATGAACACACTGAGATAGATAGATAGATAGATAGATAGATAGATAGATATGTAAAGGTTAAGGTCGATAGATTTGCTATTTTTAGCATACATAATAAACAGGCACCCCATTTTTTAAAAAATATTATCTGAAAAATATTTCCAAAGTCTTATAATATATTAAATTAAGATATCTGATTAGCTAATGTTTATATATATGCTATAGACATCTAGTAATTGTATCTAGCTTAACTCCATAATACCTATCATGTTAAATGTAAATATTTGGTAAAAATAAGTCATTTTATCTTCATCCACTTTTACATTTGAGTAACAGGAGTGTCTAATCACTTAACAAAGAACTTTATCAGATAAAATAAACCACATCACTTGAGGACTTCCGTGATCTGGCATCTCGTCTGCAGTCACTCTCTCACAGACGTGTCATTGCCTCTCTCTGTCTTTTTTACAAATACTTTCACGGTAACTGCTCTGATCAGCTGCTTTTGCTGGTTCTCAGACTTCATGAATTTAAGCGTTCAACTAGGCTGGCATCTCGCTCACACCCTTTCACTGTCAAAACTGTTAAAGTTAGCCGTCTCTTCTACTCCCTATAGCGTCATGTCTTGCACTTCTCGCCTGTGGAACTTCCTCCCCATTTCTCGTTTCCCTGATAGCTATAATCTCCAACTATTCAAATGTAATGTCAATTGACGTCTCCAGATGCCTTGATCTATCCCCTATCCTTTTCTTCATCCTTTCCTCTATCACTCCTCTTTGCTCTTGACCCAACTCTCTGTAACCCCCTGTGTGCTAGTGGCTTCTCGCCTTGCTTGGGGTGAAACGCTTAAAAAGAAAGCAACAAATAAAATGGGTAGCACATGTAGCTTGTAGAGAGAATGATAATATAATCAAGATGCTGACATTGCACACGACTCAAAACAAGACAAGGAAGGGAGCCACCATCAATACTTGAAAAAGCACAGTTACTCAAGAAACCTATTTTCCTGAAAAATTATTTTAATAGAAAGATTTTATAAATTTCAACTGAAAGTAACATAGACTGCTTCGTCAGAGAATGATGTATGTTTCCTGATTAGAAAACAGTTGCTATTACCAGTGCTATTACCAATGCTATTACCATGGCTATTACCAATGCTATTACTATGGCTATTACCAATGCTATTACCATTGCTATTACCAATGCTATTACCATTGCTGTTACCAATGCTGTTACCAATGCTATTACTATGGCTATTACCAATGCTATTACCATTGCTATTACCAATACTATTACCATTGATATTACCATTGCTATTACCAATGCTATTACCATTGCTATTACCATTGCTATTACCATTGCTTATACCTTATAAAATTATGTAATGGTCTCTTTATTTATTGATTATGACAACAATAAATTACTGTAATAAATTTTTAAATATTATTAAAAAAACAATTTTTATTATGTTATATAAAATTTGTTTTGTTTTTATTCACAGTGAGAAGAAAATGTTATTGATTTATTAGAAAACAGTACAGTCTAACTCGACCCCTGGTCCTAACCGCCAACGATAACCTGTACTTGTGCTGATCAAATACAATACAGTTGTCTAGGTCTTGAATATGATACCAACAGGCTACACTTTAGTGGAGATGTCTTGTGTTGGGTGCAATCAATTTCACTGGTTCATTTCCTTCAACAGAATTTGTATGGCTTTGTTGATCTGGGCCAGATTTTGATTGTACTGTTTCTTCAGCACAGAGCGATCTAGGCGAAAACGGGGATAAATGTACCAACAGAAGAAATGACACCTTTGAAAAATTAACAACAATTTAATTAAAGGTGACCTATAAAAAACATGCCACCACTGTGGGGCTGTTTCATAACAATCATTCCTTTTCTAACCTTGAGGCATTAAGAGATGCCTGTTTGTTAAGTAATGCTGATAGTGCTAATATCTTAGGGGTGAATAACTTCTACAGTGGATTTTATTTTTAATGCACAATGAATGGCAGGGCTGCCATTTTTCTCTGCAATTGTTTGGCCACAAGGCACATACTGTAAAGTTACTCTGGGTAGCTCTCTTGGAATCTACTCATTTCTGCACATGCATACTCCATTTACATTGACTTTCGTTTGGGAATGGACATGATTAATTAGCTTTTCAAGCAAAGACCCTCCTATTATATAACCCAGATGGTCATACTATGAAGTGTTTTCAATTTTGGTCTGGAATTTTAAGTTCTCCAAAATTACATTGAAATCAACATGAATATGCCAGATAGGACGCAAAAAAGCAAATTTGAAAATTTCTGAAAATCCTCTGAACATTTGGCAAATTCATTAGTCATAACATGCCAACTTCTTTAAGGTTGTGGATTTGGGCTGGGTGTGTCAGTTATGCTGAATCTTACTAAATCTTGAGTTCAAACTCTTCTGAAGCCTTTCTTATAAGTATTTTATGGGTTTAAATTAATATTTTTAAACCAGACTTCTTTCTATCCAACTGTAATCTGATTAACCATTCTCCCAAAATTTTTCTCCTAATATCTCTACTTCTTCATCCAGAATTATTAAGCCTCTCAATACCTAAAGTCACTAACCACTTTCCATGCACTAGTATGACATAATTAGGGCCACTGTCCTGTTACAACAGTGGTGAGGTTAGCTTTGTCTAACAAAAACTATTAAAGATTTATAAAGAAAATAAGTAATAAGTGATTTGTTGTAGAAAAATAGATAACATTTTAATGGTACTAAATTGTAAAAAATGTCTTTCAAAAATCTTCATGTTGTTTTTTAACTTTTACAATAGATATCTATTACGATGTATTTACTATGAAAATGTCTTACTAAGGATATATATTGCACCATTTAATACTTTCATATTTTAAATGGCTTTTATAAGATCTAACTGTGGATTTACCCTACAAATATAATGATGTACCATAAAAATATATTGAAAAATAACTGCTGATGTGAGGCAATAATAATTATTGTGCATATGTATCAAGGTCCAACTGTAATATAAAATTAAATGTTTTTAAATAGATTTTTAATAACATTTTTTTTCTCTTTTTAAATGTATCAGCAATGATATATGACACAAGAAGAACATGATGTCAAACAACTGGAGTCACCTTTGTTTTTTGTAACAATGAATTTTTTTTGCATAGAACTGCTTCCAAAGTAAATGTTATAATTTTGAAGGATCTTAGGTTGATTCCATGACCTGAAAGCATCTCTAAAAAAAGAAGAAAAGAAATTCAAAGTTTAGGGGTTAGATAATAAAATGATTGCAAGTGTATTCTGGGATTGAAAAGGTATGCTTTTTTATAGATTTCACACTGAATGGTCAGACACAGTAAGATACAATGAAAAATTGAACAGACTGAAGCGGGGCTGCCTATTGAAAAGAACCATAATGTTTACAAAATAGAGCAACACATCCTTTAATATTTAATCCTGTAAACATTAACAACAAGAAATTGACAAACAAACAATTTATTTCACACATAAACATTAATATTAGATGCAAAAACACTCTAATATTGTTACACTTATACTATAGGCCAAAGGGATGAGGCCACCATCTGGATTTTGAAGAACTGAATAAAAATTGAAGGTTGCATACCTTTTTCAAAACTAATTTATTAATTCACTTCAGACAAGAGAAACTTTCTCTTTCTGAAGGGTTTTATCCTAAATTCAATAATAATAATATGATTGATTTCAGGTTATTTAAAGCCAGAAAATATGTTAAGATTGTAAGAATTTTTTTTGAGATAATAATGGTTTAGTGATAAAAGTCTTACTAATTAACTCGTACCTGGGTTTTACTGTCACATGTCAAAAAATGTAGAGAAGTTATAACATTAAGAAAAAAATGGATTAAAAAATTCAAAGATTTTTTGATCATTTTGTCTCATTTTTTCCTTAACATTATAACTAATTCCAAACTTAATTAAAGCTATAAAAACAGATATGTCTATTAAAATGAGAGAAAAATTGACAGGTAAAAAAGATAATATCTGTCTACATCACTTAGATGAGGTATTATGATTACTTGTATTATTTACATTATTTGGACTATTATCCTCATCTTCATTGCAATATTCACAAATATCTGTCTATATCTCTGAGATGAGGTATTATGATTACTTGTATTATTTACATTATTCAGACTATTATCCTCATCTTCAGTGGCATATTCACAACATTTCAGCCTCTATATCTCTGAGATGAGCTATTATGATTACTTGCATTATTTACATTATTCAGACTATTATCCTCATCTTCAGTGGCATATTCACAACATTTCAGCCTCTATATCTCTGAGATGAGCTATTATGATTACTTGCATTATTTACATTATTCAGACTATTATCCTCATCTTCAGTGGCATATTCACAACGCTTCGGCCATTGTACGCTCCGGCCTTCTGCAGGTGATTGGAATCTGAAACCGAACCCTTTATTTCATCTACCAGGGTAGATTGTTCTAATTCCTTATGCCACGCCTCTTTTGGATGTCTCAGTTATTTCCCTTTAACTCAACTCTCGAAGTTTTTGGTTCACCACTGCTGTGGTCCTTGAGGACACATGGCTCAGTAGATAAAGACTTTGGTTAGATCCAGTGACTAGATCCAAAAAGTTGTGAGTTCAATACCAGGCCACATTAATGTAATACCAGGCCGATTAATGTAAATAATGCAAGTAAAAAAGATAATTACAGTGTAACCCGGATATAAGAGAGTTGTCGGGACCGGAGACGAGGTCTCTTATATCCGGGTTTCTCTTATATCCGGGTTTGGTCTATTTTGTTTAGGTAAGTATGGGAACACTTCATATAACGCTTTTTACGTACAGAACACTAGTTTATTTAACAGTTATAGACATAAAAAACACAAAAACACAGACAAAAATACATTTTCAATCAGTTTTCACAAATAATTCAATCAAAAATTACTTTTTCTTGAAAAAGTCAGTCATTTTTGATTGTACAGAAATCTCTTTGTTAACATCATGAACACTTTCATACAGTCCGCAAATCATTTTCAATGCGCCATCAGGATTACTGCTTTTTGCTTCAAAGTAGGCTGTCAGAGTTTCAAGTGCATTCAATGCAGCCAGAGAATTTGGCACTGGTTTGTCACTTTCAGAAATTTCAGAACTTATATCAGGGTCTCTTATATCCGGGTCTAATTATATACATTAACACAGGCTCTAATTTGGGACCAGAGAAAATCTCTCTTATATCAGGGTTTCTCTTATATCCGAGTCTCTTATATCCGGGTTACACTGTACTATAAATTCCAATTTGTAAAAAAATAGGGAAAAGAAATAAAAATTGGTGATCAGTTTTCATTTCTCTTTCTTTAGAGCTTGATCAAGCTGTGCACCACAACAGAAAGTGGAGAAATAAACTTCCACATTGATGATAAGAAATACACATATATTAATAATATGCTATCATATATATATATTCATATCATAAGCTGATCAAATTGAGACCCAACAATCATTCTTGTTTTTGTTTGCACAAAGATGGTTGCTTAGAATTGATAAAAATGGTTTCCAAAAGTTTGAATGCAAATGACTCAACACACAGACATACTCTCATAGTAAGCTAAAGGGAATTATTAATAAAATATTTGGAAATTGCAGGCATGGATGTAAGACAACACTTGTGCAAATTTTGAAATTGACCCATTGGGATATATGCTGGAACATGCTGAGAAATTTTCTTCTCTAATAATTGGGCAATTAGTTTATTTTCAGAAAAAATTTGTACACATAGTCAATTAAAAAAATGGAGGGTATTTTCTGTCTGAATTTCTGGAATGAGGAGCTATTATTATTTATATTATTGTAGTAATAAAATCAGCACATCTCATCTCTCATCACCCTTTTAACCAGCCACTATATTAAAATAAACATTTTCAGTGCTAAAGTTGAATTTGTTAAATAAACCTTTGTAAGCTTCTACTTAGAGTTGTTGCTATATTACAATTATTCACAGTAGTCTAGTGGATTAAAGGTTTGCAAATTTGGTGATGTAGTAATTGTGAGTTCAATTCTTGCATTGGGTAATAGTGGAATCAGTATAAGCAATTGTACTAAGTAAGAATGAAACAAGATATCCCTAGATATGGTCAGCAGAATGAGAACAATTTACTGCTGTAGATTAAATAAATTACATAGCAAAAATAAGGACAATAGTCTAAGTGTAAAAAGAAATAATTCAATCAAATTGCTCTCAACCACAAGGTTGATTTTGGTGCATCTTCTGAAATGACTGCATGCTTGGATCAAGTTGTCTTTTTTTCATATTGATCATTAAATCATTGATGTTTGTCTTCATTGAGACCTTGGAATTTTTAGGCTTTTTGCAGTAAATGCATGTTGAAATTGCATTGTGGTTGGCAAATGTTTTAGACACTACTTTTAGCTAGACTAAAAACAGTGGCAACAATATTTGGCAAATTCATTAGTCATGTCATGCCAACTTCTGTAGGATTGTGGATTTAGACTGGGGGTGTCAGTTATGCTGAATCTTACTAAATCTTACTTAGCTTAATTTGAGTTCAAACTCTTCTGAGGCCTTTCTTATAAATATTTTATGGTTTTAAATCAATATTTTTAAACCAGACTTCTTTCTATCCAACTGTAATCTGATTAACCATTCTCCATACTTTTTTCCTTCCAATATCTTTACTCCTTCACTCAGAGTTATTAAGCCTCTCAATACCTAAAGTCACTAACCACTTTCCATGCACTAGTATGACTTAATCAGGGCCACTGTCCTGTTACAACAGTAGTGAGGTTAGCTTTGTCTAAAAAAAAACTATTAAAGATTTATAAAGAAAATAAATAACAAGTGATTTGTTGTAGAAAAATAGATTTTAATGTTACTAAATTGTAAAAAATGTCTTTCAAAAATCTTCATGTTGTTTTTTAATTTTTACAATAGATATCTATTACGATGTATTTACTATGAAAATGTGTTGCAAAAGATATATATTGCAACATTTAATACTTTCATATTTAAAAATGCTTTTATAACATCTCTTAACTGTCTAAATGACAATTGTAAGGAAATGAATTAATTTAAACAATGTAATATTTCATATTTTTGTTTTTATATAACTAAGTAAAAAGCTAGAAAATACATTATTTAGTGTCAAGGGAATTACAAATGTAAGCTTGGATGTGTGGGTCGTGCAATGGCTAATGACTTGGAATTTTTAATCAGAGAGTTGAGTTCCAATTCCCATTGGGTTTGTTATATTCACTTATGTACAAATATCCTTAGGAAATCCACTTCTCCCACCAGCTATGGGTTAATTAGCACGACTTGTATCACTAAACTATTTTTTCTCAAAAAAATATTCTTACAATCTAAAACATTTTTTCTGGCTTTAAATAACCTGAAAACGGTTGATAAACCATAGAAAATGAATCAATCAATCATGCAAGTGTCAAATTTTCCAAGCCTTCTTTCTTCATTATGTGTCTCAGAAATTTCAGCTATCATTCTCTGTGACCTTTTTGTCTCCATTTTTCTTAACACTTCCTCATTGTTTACACACTCTATCCATGGTATTCTCAACATCCTTCTGTAGAACCACATCTGTTGCCTCACATCTCTTCATCTGTGAGGAAATTGTCCAGCATTTACTGTCATATAAGAGGGTTGATATTTCATAGCAGTTCAGCGCTATTTTCTTTGTTTCTAATTTTAAATTGCAATAGAAATGAAAAATTTGGTACATGCTGCATAACATTACATTAGGTTATCATCCATTTAAGGCCAACTAAATATGTGTGTTCACAAATACCTGGCACAACCTGTGTAATGAGAGAACCACTTGATATAGTTTTGGGGTTAATTAGAAAGATAAAAGCTACAATACCTCACTTCCTCAAAATAAACCTGATAATTTAACTAAACTATCTCTGTCAAACTAAAAGAGTTTCTTTCTCCAACAGCCAGTGATTGATTTTATAACAGGAAGATTTGTGTTTATACTGGTTTCCTGTCACAATGTTAATAATCACAAAAATCAATATGAACATAGTAACTACAGATTAAAGGTTTGATATGAAAGGATTGACAAACTTGCCTTGTTTCCAATAATAAAAGGTAGAATTCAATGTATACTATACTTTTAAGCACTAATATACAATATAGGTAGATAAATAAGCCTTCAGCCTAATGATGAAAAAAGTGCTTACTTTGCATAGCAAGTATTTATTTTTCAGCCTAATCTTCTTTCTTGCCAGTGCACTTAATTCGGTGATGAATATTAATCCTATAGAATGAATATTATACAGTGAACATTTCAGATTAAAATCCATCTAATGACTATGTGTCAGGCAGCTAATTTATGGATTCAACTTCAAATCTTTCATTTTTTTGAAGTGTTATATTATTCATATATAATCTATAGCAAGTACAGGATTTTATTAAAACTTTAATAATAGACACATTTTAAAAAAGGACATATTAATATATGATACATAATAATAATATATTAAAACAAGGAGAAGAAACACAAAGCAAATGTTAATCAAAAAATTATGTTAATAAAGAGAGAGAGAGAGAGTTGTGATTCAGAAGGTAACATCAATCAGCTAAGTGACAAATTTTATATTTATATTAATCCTATATACACACACACACACACACATACATATATATATATATATATATATATATATATATATAAGTGGACATTGAAGTCAACACCCAGAGAAGACAATCTGTTTCATGCTAAATGCAATCAACAGGCCAATTGCCATTCAAGCATGAAACAAACTGTTGACCTCAGTGTCCACTTTTATATTAACATGCACTATCCCTAATATTAAACACTTTAAGCAATAAATATAGCTTGAAATTATATTTTGTTGTATGTATATATATATATATATATATATATATATATATATATATATATATATATCTGATGCGATGAGAACGAAAGTAATATATAAAATATATAAATTCTAATGTTCGCAGCATTCATTCAAAAAAGAGCTCGATACAGGTAGTAGAGCAATAATTATTTATTTATTATAATTTTCACCCGTAGATGTGCAGTTAAAATGCACTGAAACCAAGTTGCATCTTTGTTGTGAGTAAAATGGTTTTGTCTATATGATAAAATTGTAATAAATAAATATATATATATATATATATATATATATATATATATATATATATATATATATATATATATATACTTTATTTCTCACATCCGGTGAAAAGAGGTCAATCTGTCAGCTCTTCTCCACAACTATTTTCCTTCCTATTTTACTCCCCTCCCCTATATATATCTCTCTAGACATACATATCACCTTCTCTTTCTTCCCTTTTCTCTTTTTCTCTTTTCCCTTCCCCCATATTAATACTTTATTTTAAAACCCATCTTATGTTTGAAAATTCCTTTTTTTTTGCTTGTGCCTGGATATATTTAAAATTCATTTATTACTGTGAAATGTTTTGGTCTGATGAGATGAGATTGATTATTCAATCTTGCAAAATAAACTATTACCATGGGTTTCTAAAGTCTCCACTTTCATCATTATCATTTGCTCTGTTCTTACATTGAGCTCTCTTTGGATTCATATCATCTTTGGAATTATCCATACAAATTATCAAATATTATTATTATTATTATAATAATATATATATATATATATATATATATATATATATATATATATATATATATATACATATATATATATATATATATATATATATACATATATATATATATTAAGAAATATACATAATATCTTATATCAATTGCACAACTCCAAGTTTCATGCCAAAGCAATTTTCATGTGCTGCAATTATTATATTATTTTTATTGACACCAGTTTTTTTTTTTTAATTTTCTGGTTCATGTGAGATATATTATTTTGGGGGTGGAATATTATTGGTGTTAAAATATTTAAATGAAGTGTAACTTTGAATTTGAATTTAAGCCCAGATTAACATGTAAGATTGAAAATAAGGTTGAAAATATGAAATATAAATTCTAAATTAGAGAGATGCTGGTTTTGAAAATGGAAGTAATCAAGAAAGGGGCATTGGAAAGTCAAGGGTGGCAACTCTATTTTTTCCAAAAATCAAGAGAGCAATTAATAATAATATTACTAAACTAACTAAAACTAATGATATCAAGAACAAAGTATACCATGGTAAAATAAAATAATATAAAATTAAACAAAATAAAATAAAGTACTAATAGAAATAATAATACATCAAATAAAAAAAATATTTGGTTATATATATACAAGGTAACCAAAAAGGTTCTGTCTGTTTTTTGATTAGTCATTGAATGAAGTTGAAATATATATGAAATGCGTGTAGCAATTGTTTTCAAATTCGGACAGCCGGAAGTAGGAACATCAGACGTTATAAAAAACACGCGCACCGTGCCCAGCCATCAGTTATAAGCCGGACAGCTGTGAGAAGGATGGAAGTGTCTAGAGATCTCGTTCGGGGCTGTTTGCTTTACGACTTCAAAGTGGGCTTATCAGCAGCTGCATCAAGTCGCCGCATATGTCAAGCGTTTGGGGATAGTGCTGTGGATGAACGTACTGCAAGGCGTTGGTTTTGAAAATTCAAGTCGGGAGATTTGTTTCTCCATGATGAGCCTCGCAGTGGACGACCACAGGTCTTGAATGACGGAGTCCTGAAGGCGGCCATTGAAGCGGACAGTAGTCTAACGTGTGGTGTACTTGCAAGACAGTTCAACGTTTCCGATGAAACAGTTAGACTTCACTTGCACCGCCTAGGTAAGACGTACAAACTGAGCAAGTGGGTTCCGCAAATGCTGTTGGAGGCCCACAAGGGACAACGAGTGGCAGCCTGCGTATTGGTGCTTTCTCGCCACCGTACCACATCCTTATTCAATTGAGTGCTTACCAGTGATGAAAAGTGGGTTCTGTACGAAACTCCCAAGCATTCCAGACATTGGTTGTCTCCTCAGGATGCTGTCCCTCACACCGCAAGACCGCCTATGCACCTACGCAAGATTATGCTTTGTGTCTGGTGGACAGGTCGTCAAGTGGTTAATTATGAACTGCTACCAACGGGCCAAACGGTCACTGGAGACCTATACTCGCAGCAACAGGCATTGCGCCAGAAGGAGCCTGGTGAATCGCAAAGGTGTGCTTTTCCTCCATGACAACGCCAGGCCGCATGTCGCGCGAGTGGTCAGGGATACCATACAGCAACTTGGGTGGGAGACTTTGTACCATCCACCTTATTCACCTGACCTTGCGCCATCCGATTACCACCTCTTCCACTCTCTGGATAATCATCTTTGTGTGAAATCCTTCACCAATGAAGCAGACTTGAGCAAAGCCCTCACGGACTTCTTTGCTTCAAAACCGCCCGAGTTCTACCGCTGGAGACACGTTGGCAGAAGGTGCTGGATGCCGATTACTTCGAAGACTAAATATAAGTTACACATGCTGTGAAGCATTTTCTTTTTTTTTCCTTTAAAAACAGACAGAACTTTTTTGGTTACCTTGTATATATATATATATATATATATATATATATATATATATATATATATATATATATATATATATATAATCTTACGGCTATATCATTCGAAACACCACTTCCCATATGTTCTCCAAAGTTAAGCAACATCGAGCTTGGTCAGTACCTAAATGACTGGCTGCTTGGTAATGCTAGGTGCTGTAAGCTTGGATGTGCAGGTGGTGTAATGGATAATAGCTTAGAATTGGAAACTGGAGAGCAGAGTTTGAATTTCAGTCAGGATTGTTATATTCGTCAAAATAACCTTTCTTTCGAAGTACTCAACTGAGCGTATGTGTGTGCATATACTAGGTTGGCTAGAAAGTCCTGGCTCACTTAGGAAACAGAAAGTAAACAACAAAATTTTATGGAGCAGCAGCAACATGATAGCCAGAATGTCCTTATTCATTTGACTACCAACTTTCATATGCTGCGGTTATCTGCAGCTTGCATAGTTTATACCTCTTTGTGTAGGCCCCTACTGACAGAAATGAGTTTGGAAGAAAGTGGGATTAGAGTTTGCTACTGTTACAACCAAAGACTATCTACAAGAGCTGCTGTAAAGGAAATTTGTGATACTAAACGAGATGGCACAGTTAGTCAAAGGTCTTGAGGTGGTACAGACGTTTCAACTCTGGGGATCTTATCTTTGATGATCAACTACATTCCAGCTGGCCATCAAATTTTGACAGTGAGGCTTTGGTGGTATCACTGAAAGTTGAATCGTCTGTAACCAGTTGTCATCTTGAGAAAGAACGACCATAGAAGAAGAAAGAACCGGTTAACTATATACTAACCGGGAAACAGAGGATAAACCTCTGTAGAGGACTGTGTGTGTATTTACGTGTTGTTGTATTAGAAACACGTGTGTAACTCCTGGTAGAATATTAAAAGGTCGAACTACATGAAAATTGGCGGACATAATTTGTCCAACCGAAGATGAAAGAAGACAAGACCGATATATATATATATATATCAACAAATATGTATTAAACAAATTACAAGGCACATTGACATAACATTTGTGCTTGTGTGTGAATATTTGTGTGTGTGTGTGTGAACGTTCGTATTTGGTGAATGTTTGTAATGTTCATAGCGTTTTCCCAGAAATGGGAAACGCTGATCTTCTAAGAGCTTACATCTTGTGACTGAAATAAAGAAGAAAGTGAGATTTACCTCACCACCACGTGAGGTGGGATTCGGCACGAGGCGTAAAGGAAAGAAGAGAAAGAGGCAAGAAGTTTCCTAGTATTTATAGTATGGGAGAGAGACCCCTAGTGAAGAATTTGGGAATTAAGGAGGAGCTAACTCTGACGCCTCTACCCCTGTTCATTAAATATGAACATATCTACTCTTATTAACCGGTTCACAGCATGGGATGCTGGGCGCTTTTATCGAGTCACCGTCTATAGGAAGGTTGCCGAATAAGGCTCTAGTACCATTACAGGACAAGGGGGAATTACTGGATTATTAAAACATCTCTTGTAGCAGACCGTGGGAGTGAAGATGTGAAGAGATATCAGAAGGTTAAACTTTCCTGCTGGCGGGCGCAGCTACATGAGAATGTCGGACTTTAATTAAGTCCAAAGAAAACAAACAAAACCGATATATATATATATATATATATATATATATATATATATATATATATATATATATATATGGGTAAACAAATATATATTAAAAACAAAACAAGTTAAACAAAGACATGGACTGTTACATAGAGTTTGTATGGAGAAATTATGTGTGCGTATTGTAAGTGTTCGTACGTACGTGTATTATTCTTAGCGCATTCCCAGAATTTGGAAAACGCTGTATCTGTGAGAGGTCGCATATTGGTGTAAGTGGAAAAAGAAAGATTTTACCTCGTCTCCGCGCGAGGTAGCGGCCCGAGGCCTAAGTCGGAAAAAAAGAGTGAGAGAGAGAAGGGTCAGCCAGGGGAAAGAGAGAGACCCCTGTTGAAGGATTAAAGAACTGAGGAGGAGCTAACTGCGACACTCTGAAGATTATCCCAGATGTTAGAATTAAAGGAATATTAACATAAAATTAGATCACTTAAGTTAAAATGAATAAAAAAAAGTGTCAATAAACATGAAAAGAGTATTTATATACAGAATAAATAAAATAGTACAAAGTATTATAGTCAAATAGTCAAAGGATCATTTTATTTATTACTGTTAAAAAAAAAAGAGATAAATAATGGGGGAAATCGCCTATGCGAAATCATTAGTCAAAATTCAAAAATAAACAAAACGAAATAGTCATTATGATATAATAAGTTATATTCGTACATACAGTGTTACCACATAAAGCTGTTTTTTATCAATTGAGAGCACTACTGGAGAGGTTTGCGTTGAAAAGTTACATCAGAGTTTATACAAAAAAAAGCAAAATTAAAGATAAAATTAAGTGAGATAACTGTGGATCATGCGTGTGGCATTAAGTACTGATATATGTAATTGTTTGTCTATATTTCTGAGATGAGGTATTATGTACACTGTTTACATTATTCGGACTATCGTCCTCATCTTTGTCGCCATATTTATCACAATGTTTCGGCCGTTGTACGTTCCGGCCTTCTTCAGGTGGTTGAAATGTCAGACTGAACCCTTTATTTTTGGAACTAGAACAGTCTACCCCAGCGAGAGAACTAAAGGGTTCAGTTCGACATTCCAACCACCGGAAGAAGGCCAGGGTGTACAATGGCCGAAATGTTGTGATAAATATGGCGACAAAGATGAGGACAATAGTTCAAATAATGTAATTGGTATGGGGCTTAGGAATTTTGACTGTTTCCGCCCAAGAAACAAGTATTTTTATATCATTGGTATGATAATGCTTATATTGGGATGGTAAGATTAAGATACATTTATCTCCACCAGTCATTCCAATAGTTCGATCTCTAGTGCAGAAGTTTCTGAAGTGAACATATTAATATCAATTATAAATATGTGACATGGTTGTTTTGTTTGTCTGCCAAATTAATAAGAAATAGATTAGGTGGTGAAAAGAATGTCAAAAGCACCGTGCGTATAAAATCAAATTACTAAATGTCTTATCAGCTTGTAACTTGACTCTGCTTTTCTCTCATGTTGAATTGCCCGAAGATAAACGATCACGATACTTTGTGTTATTTCCATGCAGACGGCCACTTGCAATGCGGGAACTGAACGAGTTCGATCCTTATAATACAATCGGCTGATGAATATTCATGAGTTCGACGTATATTTGAGAATTTGCTTGAAAAGGCAAACAGTTTGCGACCAGCAGCTGTTGAGAGAAATTTGCAACTGGGTACGATCAATAGTGGACCTTGTATTTCACAATTTATGGTTTTGCAGTTACTTTATTTCCTCGGCGGCAAACCCATTTTGAAGCCTCTCTCTCTCTCTCTCTCTCTCTCTCTCTCTCTCTCTCTCTCTATATATATATATATATATATATATATATATATATATATATATATATATATCCAAATGAGAGAAAAAAAAATGGAGTCAAATTTCACTGTTATTTCACTGAATTTACTTTTTAAAAAAGTGCTCAATACAAAGTAGAGCAATATATTATTATTTTTATAAGAGATTATATTATTATTATTATTTTGTTATAAGAGATTATATTTATATATATATTATTATTATTATTTTTATTATAAGAGATTATAATATTTTTATTTTTATTATAAGAGATTATATATATATATATATATATTATTTATTTTTATTATGAGATTATAATAAAAAGATGTTGAAATCGCTACACAAAAGATTTCTTGTTTCAATACAAAGCTTTTGTGTAGCGATTTCAACATGTTTTTACTATATATATATATATATATATATATATATATATATATATATATATATATATATATATATATATATATGTATGTATGTATGTATGTATGTATGTATGTATGTATATTAAAAAGAAGAGAGAAACCGCAAACGTTTTTGTTTGTAATGTGGATGTTTTTAAAAAAATATTATGCTTTATTTTTCCATAATATTGCTACATGTGTTTCCGGTCTCGTGACCGTCATCAGGTAAATGGTGGAGATTTCCACATATTATTAAAAATAATTAATTTTTTCTCCTATTTGTTTTTCGATATTAAATATTCTCGATATGAGACATCATCTTTTGTTTGTGTTAGTGACCCAAATGTGTGTATATATATATCCGTGTGTTTGTGTCAGAATCAAATCCGCTCGCAGAAACAAGCTAATTCGACGAGGTTATCGGACAGGTGTTCAGTATAAAGCTAATTCCGGAATTTGAGGGCTAGGCGTCCGTGTTAGAATGGATGGAAAAGGCACAGTTAATATGCGACAGAGTGAAGTGAGTTGAGCTAGTCATCTCTCTTCGACTGTCTAGAGGAGCGTTAGCCGTCTATCAGCAGTTTAACCAGGAAGAAAAATCCGATGGCAAGCGGATTAAGGATGCTCTGTTTAGGGCATTGAAGAAACTGTTGAATACTATTCGTGCTATTCAGAGGAATAACTGACTGGACATTGTCCGGACCACGTGAAGTGGTTTCTACACGCATTATCTAGGATGGACTCACTACCACTCGACCAGCTGTTGACCCCAGGACCAGGCGATTATCAAGGACAAGCCGACAGTGGTGGAACATGGTGGAACATCGTCTTTGATGGATCAACTGACGCACACAGGATTGTGCTGACGCACCGTAGCGATGGTGTTCATTATCGTCAGTTTGAAGCGGGGTATTATTCTTCATCCCAACTGAATGTAATTCCATTCAGTCGGCGTTTTATAAACGCCGTTGCCACGCGGAGTGAACCGCAACACAGGCAAATATTATCTCGAGTTTCCCACAGAAAGATAAAATGCTTCGGTGAGGAATGACGGATTCCCGGAAGCTCGCTTCCTCGTTTCCATCGAAGTTTATTGGGCTTTCTTATCCACACTTTGAATAAGTGTTTCTCGCTTATCGCATCGGAAGTATCGCCCTTCCTAACGTGCTGTGCGTGTGTGATCATGTTGGTGCAAGTAATCTCTTGATTGGTACCTGATGTTGCTACGCTGATTGCAGGTGGATTGTTTTAGCTCTAATGACTAAAAGTCAGGCATCAGGGGGCCCTCGATGTGGTGTAATGGTTAGCAAGCTTGTCCCGTTAGAACAATTACGACTGAGTAGTGAGTCCGATCCTCACTGGGTGTCCCATACTTTCGGCCTTGTGCCACATCTGAGCTACGCTTGGAAAATCACTATAAGTAAAGCAGCAGACATAACTAGTTCCTTAGATACTGTTTCGTCTTTCAATACTGTCCGAGCTCTAGCCAGTAGTTGGTTCACAGTCATCGAATACACCCTGGACATAGCATGAAGGAACTACAAGCGTAGTCTGGCAATCCAGCCATGAACACCCGTACCAAACCGCGTTCAGATATCCCTCCAAATAGTACCGCAAATATCCTCAACTTTGCGACATGTATATTCGCAATCTCGTCTGGCTGTAAATTTAGTGTTACGAACTGTTCATTGGACATGTACAAGTTCGTCACGAAAGCTGTACATGGATTTTTTTTTTCATCTGTTCGACCTTCGGCCTGTCCCCCTCACCCAGTAAATGATCCGCCAGTCAGACGTAACGTGAGCGCTCGTTCGACATTATTCACCCCATATAGATCACACATGAGTTCCGCCTTTTCAGTCTGTTCGATTATGTTTTGGCCGGTTGTCGAGTCGTGAATATCGGAAATCAATTTGAGATCGTAGAGAAAGTGGATACATTTGACTGCTGTTCTTTCCGTTACAAGTCACATGTCTACAACCAGAAAACTCGACTCAATCTCCCCATCGAGCTGGATTCACTTTCATTGCCGATGAAAATGACTGATTCTCCCAGTTCAGCGTTCCTTTTTATGCTGAAGGGCGACATCAATATCAAAATATACACCTTATTGAAAAGCAGAATTTTTCAAATTATTATTTCCATTTCCAAAACATGGGGTATCCGCACTTCAAGTATAAAATGGATACAAACTTATCTTATTTCTTTTTCTTTTCCCTAGAGATAAGACGTGTCTCGTTTCCCTTGTGTGTGTGTATAGGGAGGTGGATACTTAGTATTTCTTTTTATGCTGCCGGATAAATCCATTGTTTTCAGTTCTGCAACATTCCTACCCACCGTTTGCACCACATATACACTAATCTATTCGGAGTAGTAACTTGGTTATTCTAATACACATTGGGCCTATACCGATTAGGAATTACTATCATTATACATTAATCTATTCAGACGAGTGACATTTGTTGTGGCCAGAGGCTGGTCGATAGTAGCCAACTTCAATTGGTCGCGACTGCTGTGATATTAGGGATTAACTTGTTGATAAAAAGGGTCACCTGCCAGTAATAGCCAAAATCAGGTAGCCGGCTACTGACGTATTAAGTAGAATGTGAGAGTTAGTAAGTCTGTAGTGGCGTGGAGCTTAGGGGTTAAAATGAATAGTTAATTTACCCACGCCAAGAAGATTAACGAAGAATGGTAATGACGAAGAAACACATACGTAATTTTAGCAAAATGAAATAAGGAATTTAATTACGAATTTACATGCTTGTAGTTGTGTCAGTAGCTCGTTTCACGAAAATAAATCATAAATTTTTAAAGTCCTTATTTTGAATGTATTGTCATGGAGAGAAAATATTCATACAACAGATTTGTTAGGTAGGTTATTCACTGACTACCTCTGTCCCTTTGCCTACAAAATTGTTCGGTGAGTGTCAAATTTTCTAAGCCCTCTTTCCTCAGTATGTACCTTAGAAATTTTAACTCTCTTTTTCTGAATCTAAGTATAAGTTTCTTTTTGCTTCTATTTTCCTTAAAACTTTATTGATTACATATTCAGTCCATGATATTCTCAGCTTCCTTCTGTAGAACCACATTTCTGTTGCCACAAGTCTCTACTTCATCTGTGAGGAGATTGTCCAGCATTCACTGTCATATTGGAGGATAAATATTACATGATAGTTCAGTACACTTTTCCTGGTTTTTAATGAAATTTTCCTATTTCTTAATACGATGCTTAACTTTTGGAAGGCATCTTTTGCTTTTCCAATGCACCTTCAGTTTTTGGTTTTATATTTTCAATCCTCATTTAAAGCACTTCCTAAAATATTTCAATTTTTATACTTGATTTTGTTGTCTCTAATTCATAGTTTGTATCTAGGACTGTTCTTTTTACTGATAACCATATATTCTGTTTTTTTTACAATTGATGCTTAGTCCTTTCTTCTTGCTTTCCTTTACTACCTTCTGTAGGAGTGCCTTTCTATGTCTGCTATCAGGGTGAAAAAATTGTCCAGTGCCTTAAATTTCCAGTCCAATGACAAAACCCCAAGCGAGTAACTAAGAGAAGCCATAGAGTGCTCAATACACTAAGTAGACCAAGCCCTGAAGATCCATTTAGGTGAAACCTAGGTAGGTAGTTCCTGGCTCTTTAGGATATCTGCATATCTAACATCATTAAGATTGTGACCACCAATAATAAATCCTGGTAGGACTTCTAATTCTCTCAGGATTGCAAATGCTGAATAAGTCTGTCGAGAAGACACATCTTTGTTTTATACCCCTTTCTATTTTTATGTATTTATGTTGAGTCTTGACTCATTGTTGAATCTCGACTAATGCATGGAATAATAATGCAACACAAAATGTACTTAGAACAAGAATGTATTATAACAAGAAAGTGTACACAATATTTACATATAGTATTTCTGTATATTTCTGGGAAGACGTTCCTGGAGAATGTGTTGACTAAGTCGCAGTCGGGCAGAGTCTCTAGCTGGATCTCTGTATTCGCTCCCCTGTCTTCCGGTACCAACCATTATTTATATAGTCGGTAGTCACCTATGCAGATTAGGTGGATCCTACCACAACAATTTACCTAATTCATTTTCCCTCCATATTCAAGCAGTTTGATCCCAGTATAAGTTCTGGGTTATTCTAATATCCTTCTCAAATAAATCAAGCTTAACTAGGACATCAATCAGTTCTTTGTGATCTATTTTTTATTAAAAAAAACTACTGTCCTTTTGCATTTGTATTGCTCTTTCTGATATCATTCTGAGTATAAATATGGTATTTCTTGTTCCATTAATGAAATGACACTGTCCTTGTTCTATTTCCAATCTAATTCTGCTATGTGTTCTATTCATCTGATTTCAGATTAGGCTGATTTCAGATTAAATACTACAGTAAGAATTGAATGTACATCTTCTATCTCATGTCAATTTCTCCCTTTGTTTAGTCCCAGGAGACTACTACTTGCCAATTGAAGAATATTGTTAATAGAATACTCCTTGCCATATTAAGATAAATAAATAACAAATAAATAAACAAATAAATAAATAAATATATAAATAAATAAAGGAATAAATAAATTCTGTAACAAGAATATTAATAGTAATAATGATAATAATTCACACACACACACACACACACACACACACACACACACACACACACACACACACACACACACCACACACACACACATACAGTAATAGACATCAATCTCACTGAATGGAGTGAAGTAGGAAAATGATATACATAATGTTAAATTTTATTATTTAAGTCAATATTTTCACAGTAAAATTATTATTAACAAACTGACAAGAGTATACTTTTCTTAATATATGTATATTTATAAGAGCTATGTTTTGTAGTCTAAATAAATTTTACTTACCAATATCTATCATTATTAAAAGTACTGATAATAACAAAAAAAAAAGTGCAACATCAAATTTTGTTTATAAATAAACCCAAAAGATATAGGCCATAAAAGTATATATTTAATCAACACGTTATCCCACATAGCTGAATAAAATATTATCTTGTCATTTAAAATATTAATATGGACTCCTTGACATTTTCTTGCACTCATCAGTCATTTTGTTAATTTTTCTCCTGTTTTTCCATTTAAAAATGACTGTTCTTCAGATTTGGGTACAAAAATGAAGCTAGTAGATGTAGATTCATAGATGTCTCAATGACAGGTGCACATTCCTTATATAAGTAACTCAAACCTTGCTCTATCAAGATGGTCTCTCATGGCTAAACCGCTAGTGACACATTTGATGATAGAAGTGGTTTCTGTGAGAGAAAAAGGGATATAAGTTCAATTTCTGTTGGAGGCATAATTTTCATTAGTAAAACTTCTCGATGTATGTCGGTTATTTATAATTTCACTGTTTAAAAAAACAAGAAACAGGGATAGCAACATGTACACACTGAAAATAATGTTTATAATTATAATATATATATATATATATATATATATATATATATATATATATATATATATATATATATATATTATACTAATAATAATACTGTGATGGTAAAAAAACTCGGATGGCACAATTTGCAAGTTTATCAAAACAAATTGGTATCCAAGGAAAAAACTGTAAAAAAAATAAGAAAGAACTAGAAATATCTAATCAGGGCGAAAAAATTGTCCAGTGCCTTAAATTTCCAGTCCAATGAAAAAACCCCAAGCGTGTAACTAAGAGAAGCCATAGAGTACTCAATACATTAAGTAGACCAAGCCCTGAAGATCCATTTAGGTGAAACCTACGTAGTTCCTGGCTCTTTAGGATTATTTTATATATATATATATATATATATATATATATATATATAAAGTGGACATAGAGATCAAAATCCACCAAAACTATATTTTTATCATATTTAGCTTCTGATAAACAGTAGAGCACTTTCACTACATTTATAACCTCTCATGGACATAAAAAAATTTAGCCTTGACTAGTCCCTAAAAACATACCCACCCTACCACCATCCACCTACAAAAGTAAAATTAATAGAAAAAATAGAAAGCTTCATGGAACATAAACCAATTAGAATAATACAATAGACCTACCCCTAACGCACCATTCATCAGCATATATAAATAGATGAGCCACAACACCAATAAATAGGATGTAAATTATTAGTATAAAAATAATGAAAATGAGAAGATCTGCAGCTAATTGCTCCTGACAAGTGGACTGAACAATTACAAAAAGGTTTGTCTGCAAAACTATGGAGTCTGGGTGCTGAATATAACATCAATCAGCTAAGTGACAAATTTTATATATATATATATATATATGTATATATGCATATATTCTAATATATTTTCTGTTTATACATTATTTTATAGATACAAATATTTAAGTAAATGCTCTGTTTATAATAAACAGTATTAACAACATTCACTGGCCTAAATGTCTGAGAAATTTCATAGAAAATATGTGTCCTCCAACAGGAATTGAACCCATATCCTACATTGAACCGTCACAAAGCCTGATATGTTATACCATTTAGCTACAGAGAAAGCATGTGGTTAGCAAGGTCAAATTACTGTTTTTAAACTACAAATTTCCCATGATTTCAATTAAATGCTCATATCTGTTTGAAGCATATCTAACACAAACAAATGTCATCATATATTTAGAAATGAACTAAGTCCAACAATTATTTTAATATATTTTCTGTTTATTTTTATAGATACAAATATTTAAGTAAATGCTCTGTTTATAATAAATAGTATTAATGACATTTAAATGTAAATGTTGTTAATACTTAAGCTACTAAGACACAGGGGGGTTACTGGGTGTGGAAGAATTAGAAAATAGAAACATTACTAAGTAGCGGGAACACAAGAAGAGTAATTAGGAGGATAGCAGATAGTGACTGATACTGTATTTAAATTTTTGAAGATTAAAGTTGACTGGAAAGCATGGAGCCAGAAGAGAGTTCTACAAGCAAGAATTATGAGAAAAGAAACTGTTAGCATAGACCTTATGGCAATATCTAGCCAACTCATCTGTAAATTGCTGAGACCTCTTTGCCTGTCTAGTACTGCTAGATACCATAGTGAAAAGCTCATTAGAACAATTACCATGAAAGTATTTATGAAAAAGGCATGGGGAAGCAACTTTATGGTGCTGGGAAAGTAACTGAAGCCAGTTATATTGGAATTAAACTTAAATACTGCTGACCAATTTCAAAACAGTAATTTATGTGTTGTGATGGAATCATATTTTTTTTAAAATAATCATATATATATATATATATATATATATATATATATATATATATATATATATATATGATGTAATGAATATGCATGCACCTGTGTTCCCTCTCACAGGAATATGATTGGCTGGTGTCAGCCATAAATACAGACTGACGTGGAGGTATGAGAGAGTCCAAGTCTATGACGATGCTCATTGGACTACGCCATTGGCTATCCTATTGGTCTACGCCTATTACCTACCTCTATTGACTACGACTACGACAAGTACCAGTCGATTATGGTTACCTGCGAGATTGTACTACTTGGTTACAGTAGCCGAAACCACTTAGCTACCTCGAACAAATATATCCCTTTCCGGGACATATCAATATATATATATATGATATCTGTCTGAAAAGTAATGGGACTGGTGACACAATTTATTTTTATTCAAAAGAGCAAACTACATAGTTTCCTATTCAAAGTAACCCCCCCCCCCCACAAATCTCCTCCAATTTTCTATCTTTCTCTGCCATGCTCCTATGTACTGCTGGAAGGATTCTTCTTGGGTGCCTCTCAGCTCTGTCATTACAGCCCTCTAGATAGCCTCCAGGCTTTCAAAATGGGTCCCCTTGATGATCCCCGTGGCTAGAAGAAAAGCATCACATGGAGCAAGATCAAGTGAATAGGGAGGTTGTTCCAATACAGCAAGGGTCTCTCTTCAGCCAGGAACTGCTGGATGCTCAGTGCCTGGTGTAAGCAGGTGCATTGCCGTGGCAAAGTAGCCATGCCACCTGCCACAACTATCGCATATGAAAAAATGCAATAGTTGCAGAAAGCTAAGATTACAGTTATATACTCACAAGATATCATGCTAGATGATAACACAATCTGCTTATTCCTATTTTGCCCATAGCTCACACAGCACACCCAGTCCCATTACTTTTCGGACAGACCTTGTATATAAAAGGTCATAAGGTGAGGAAGGGAGTATCTTTATTGAGTATCTTTATTAGAAAAGCAGAATTGATATTATCATTTCATTCATCGTCTAATCACCATCACTGTCAACAGTGTCATATAGGAAGAAAATGAGTAACTATCAACACCAAGGTTTGAGCATGACACTCTGGATTTATGAATATATGTTTTCCACCAGGTTTATAAATAGCAGTGTCAGGCTACTGACTGCAGTGATTATTGAGTGACTATCGAGTCGAACTATCCAGTCATATTAGTATGAATTATTGCATGTCAATGATTTGGGTTTTGATTTAGGATTTACCAGACATTAAACTGAGCCATGCTACTAACAAGGTATTCACTGAAATCGTTAATAAGCTTTGGTTGATTTTTACTTCTTTGTTCTTGTTAAGTATTTATTTTTGGTTGTAATTAAATACTGTTTTATTTTATCATTAATGGCCACCGTATGACACAAAAAAAAGATTCTTGGAATCTTTGCCAGGTGGTCTCCAAAGCCTTTAGTTATTTCCCTGAGTATTCTTGTAATCACATATGCTATTCTTTCTCTTGAAGATATTGTACATTACATGACATCATGGCATAGATACTTTCTTTTACCAACTTCTCAGTCAGAAATCACTTCCAACCCAATAACCTTGCAAACTTCCTGTCAAGATAGGTACAGAAAGTACAGTGTGGGTGGAACACCATCCAACTGAAGTATCCAGTATACCTGAATTTATCACCTATTGCAATGAACTGGTATTCTTTCAGGTAGGCCCTGTGACTTGAGCACATATTGGGACAGTGTGAACATCATTGTATAACAAAAAAACAGATTTGTAATGGCAGGATGTATTCTGTGTAGTTTTTGTAAAGACCTTGTAATCAGGATTGTGAACCTTAAAAAAAAGTGTAGCCCTACTAATTTTGTCATGGTGAAAGCACACAAGGTAATCATGTTGGGGCTGTTTCATTCATGTCCATGAACAATGTGGGGATTGTCAGTAACCAAGAAGACACAACTGTGTTTGTTCACACGTCCACTTATGTGGAAAATTACCTCATTGCTGAACACCATTAAAAGTGTGAATGTTTCGCACTTTTCATTTCCAGGAAAATATTGCAAGTAGGTTTGTCTACATAAGATTGCATCTGTAAAATCTCAATATAAAATAGTTGCATTCCAAAGTTTTTATTTAAGTTTCTCTGCACAGTTGCCTGTGGAAGAGCAACTTCTCTGTTGAATCGCTTGGTTGATTTTTTAGGACTGTTTACAAATGCTGTTGTGCAACTATGCAAAGAATCAACCTGTTTATAGTCAACCACATTTTTACCTTTAATCAACAATAAAGCTAGTTTTGACAAACTTCACATAAACACAATAGTCAACATTAAGGGTGGGTCATGGTTGCATTGTCCTACATACCTTTTGAGAATCTGTGTGGGTGATTAGTAAACGTCTATCCATATGGCAATCTTCTTTCTTTCAGAAAGAAAGTTTTTGCTATTTTAATCACCCTTAAGCAAAAGTCAATAGAGGAAACTCCCGGAGAAATATTAACACTGAATCACTTTCTATTTATCTGCAACAACCAATCCTTGACTTGCATAATAAAATCTCACACCACCAAATAAGTTCTTACAAATATTTATAATAAAAACTGATATGACCAGCTGAAATTCACATAATATGTTTATCATATAAATATATCCTTTTTTTAAAAATAATTTCACAGGCAACAAAGTCACTAAGATGCAAGAGCCATGTGAGAGAATATGAGGAAAAAAAACCACTATTAAATAAACAGAACAGGAATTAAGAAGACAGAAGATAACAATTGACATTGCATTTGAATTTTTAAGGATCAAAGTTGACTGGGAAGCAAGAAGCTGAAAGAGAGTTCCACAAGTGAAAAATGTGACAAGAAACTGTTAACACAGAACTTACACTTACATCTAGCCATTTCAATTGTAAAATGATGAGACCTAGCTGCCAATCTAGTACTGCACTTAAATTCATAAAGTCTAGGTACCATTGTGAAAAGTTCATCAGAACAATTACCATGAAAATATTTATAGAAAATGTACAGAGAAGCTATGTAATGGTGGTGGGAAAGTAACTGAAGCTGAGATGCCAGGTCAGAACTAATAATATTACAGATCCTGAAATTTTTCACCAACTTCGGTTGGTTAATACCAATTATTTTGGTATTAAAATTACCCTATAATATCTGAAATAATGTAGATAATTTTTTTATCTAAAGTTCTGGGTCCCTTTTTAGGCAAATTTACCTGTGTAGAAGACATTTATTGACAATTTTTATCATGGCCAAATCTGTAGATTTGAATTTTTTAAATTTAAACATTTGTTTTTTTAAAATACTTTATATGCATTTTATTTTTTTAATATGTATTTTATATTTTTAATATGTATTTTATATATATTTTATAGGTGTTTTAAATATATTATATAAATATATAAATATTTTATATGTATTTTATATTTTTAATATTTTAATTTAAACTTTTGTTCTTTAAGATTGTAAGATACTTCATATGTATTTTATATAACATCACTGTAAATGTTATTAGAATTTTGAAATATGAGGTGAATTTTCCCCTTCTTGTTGATGACAATCAATAATTAACTACAAGAGAGAATGAGGCCTAAATTCTCTGGGTCTAAAACTTTTTCTTAGCCCCAACTGCAATATTATAACAATCTTTTCCCAATCATAGATTAATAGATAAGAATAAAAATAAATATGGCTGCAAATGTGACATATCTACTGTTTAACACATTGACATTGTAAAAGTGAATTATTATTCCTTCTCGGTTACAGTAACTTTGAAACAAAAAATATGCTGTTTATCCAAGATTACTAGGAACAACAGCAATTAAGAGGTGGTTCCATGCTCCTCGAAACCTTATGATCAGAAATTTGCTGCCAGATGTAGTTTATCATCATACCCAGGACGTTTTAGTTTACTCTTCCAAATAGCAAGGACATGTCTTCCTTGAAAATCTACATTTAAATTCTGATCATTGATCTTTGGCACTGGTAGACAATAATCAATGCAGTCACTAGGCAAACTCTACTTCTAAGCTGTACATTGTGAAATAAAGATTAAACCATATTAAATTTTCATTTTAACTTAGTTCAATATACTAGTATAATAATATATTAATAGTATAATACTAATAGTAATAATAGTATACTAGTATAATAGTATATTAGTATAATAGTTCAGTACATGTTGCTTTGCTGATGGCAAGGTGATCAAATTTCAAAATTAAATTGTTTGACCATTTAAAATACTATAACTTTAAATATAGTATTCATGTACTGTGGATTGGTGATGTGAGTACATGATTTTGCTAAGCAGATTTCTGTGTGTGTGAAAAACCAGTATCTGTCCACCAAAACTATGTATTGTCTTGCTTACCCAACCAATGTTGAGATTGATCTGGAAGGATATTCTGCTGACCCATCATAGCAGTTTGGTAATTCGCCAGTTTAAATATCAGTGGGGTGCTGATTATGTAGGTAGAATGGGTCTAAGGTTGGAAACACAGATCAGTTAGCACATACTAGCCAATATTTGTAAGGCCAAGGTGGAAAATTTGCACAGGTGTGTGAATACAACTGGTTCAGTGAATACTGAAAATTTTATTAAAAACCATCAATGTACCCAATCTTATAGCTGGTATATTTTTTCAGTACTGAGCAAGGCTCATTTATAATCCCATTTGAAGTTATTGGAGTCGGTTTATATTAAGTCCTACCAGCCATCTCATAGTAAGCAGAAAGAATGGTTGTTAGGCCTAAAAGTAATTTTTAACTAGACATAAACTAGTTCTGGGTACACACTGATATCTCCATATAAAATTTTTGCTTGATTTGTACTACAAGTATACAATTTTCGTATTTTACCAATTCCAGTTTAATTTCACAATATAGGCAATAAAGATATAGGAAATCATAGCTTTCTGTCACTTCATTTCTTTTATTAATTTTATGAACTGACATGACTTCTTGAGAAAGCTATTGGAGTGGTTTCCTGTTAGTTTCTCCAGTTTTTAATTCAGAGTTTTCCTTCTTTTAAACTGGTTGCCACCCAAGGATAAAGATATACTCTGCTATTTAACCCATAACTGTGAGAGGGGAAAGAGATAAATTCATGCCTTTCCCAAAGGTATTTGTTTAAAAGTGAATGCAACAGATTTGGCAGGAATTTGAACTCAACTCTCAGATTCCACTTTCCACACTGATAACAATCACATTACCTGCACGGACCATGTTGTTATATGTTATGAGTTCTATGACCCATTAGACTCATCAGAGCACCACATGTAGTGCAACCAGAACAGAAGTGATGTGTCTAGGGAACAATAGCATGATGGTACCCATCCCTCTTCAAACTGGTATGCGCACTGCTATTTAACCCATAGTCAGGGCAAGAAGAGACAGATTCATATTTTTCCTAAGATTATTTGTACTGAAGTGAACATAATGAACTCAGTCAAAGTCCAAACTCAGTTCACCAATGGGTTACCGAACTCATGACATGGTGTGATATGACGTCTACATGGGAACAGTAAAGATTTCCCAGTCAATGCAGTCAGATTTAGGTTCACTAAAGGCAAAGGATTAATTTAGATTTCTTGTCAAATGAGTGATCTAATCAATATGCATTTATTGTATTTACTGACATGTGACAGTCATAATGATGACTTCATAAACTCAGTGTTTTGTCTCTATGACAGCTGTTGGACAGTAATTCACAAAGACATGTACCAAAGAGAAAGTAGCAGTTGCTAATGCCAGTTACATGTTTTTGAAACTTTATTTAAATAAGACGATTGATTGATAGATATGGTCATTTGAGATAGAGAACAAACAGACGAGTCAACAGACAGATAATAGGTGACACTGATAAGTAAATGGAGATGTATAAAAGAACATGCACACACATACATACAGAGGATAAATCGACATGTATAAAAGACAACACATGCATACATGCACATACATACACCTACACACAGGAGATAAGTAAATGGACACGTATAAAAGAACACACACACATACAGTCAATAATGAATTTATTCGTACACCCATCAATTTTGAATATTTTTATCCATTTCTCAGAATCTAATGCCCGTATCATGCCAGGTTTTCTATATGTTAATAAGCACACAAAAAAAGGGAATATAAAACTCAATTTTCAGAACAATAGGTTGACAGGTGAATTGTGCAAAATAGGAAAAAAGAAAATTATTTATACAGTATGATAAATAGAAAAATAATGAACAATTTTCACAATATTAATAGTCAATAGCATGGCCTCTCATCTTTATAACTTTCCGCAATTGTTTTCTAAAGTTTTTGATGAGATTAGAACAAGTCTTTTCTGGGATTTTCTTCCATTCTTCAATGGTTACACATTCTAATTCCTGAAGGATTTTTGGCGACTGTCGATTTATTGAACTTTCAATTGGTGACTGTCGATTTATTTGAACTTTCAATTCCATAGATTTTCAATAGGATTCAAGTCAAGACTCATTGAAGACCATGGCAGAACTGTAATCTTCTTTTCCTAAAGCCATGCTTTCACTGATTTAGACATATGTTTGGGATCATTATCTTGCTGGAAAGTTAATTGTCGACCTAAATGAAGATTTTGCGCTGATAGTTGTAGATTTTCATCCAGAATTTTGATAGTCTGCAGATTTTATTATTCCTCTTATTGCAATTAATTGTCCAGTCCCTTTTGAGTTAAAACAACCCCAAAACATCATTGAGCAATCTCCGTGTTTTAATGTTGCCTATATGTTCTTTGGGAGGAAAGACTCACCTTTCTTGCACCAAATTTCCTGCACATCATTATATCCAAAAATCTCAATTTTTGTTTCATCACTCCATAGTACTTGTTCCCAAAAGCAATTTTCTTTGTCCAAGAATGTTTTGGCAAAATTAAACAGAGCAACAATGTTACATGGTTTGTGAAGAGGGGTTCGTCTTGGTTGGTTTCCATACAACACATTTCTATTTAAACAACATTTTATTGTGCGAGAACTTACACAGATACCCATTGTATCCAGACTTTTGCCGATGCCTTTCAAAACAACTCTTGGGTTTATATTAACCTCGTGAGACAGTTTTTGTGCAGTTCTCAGTGACAATTTGGGTTTTCTTCCTTGCCCAGGCAAATTCTCTGTTGTACCAAACTGTTTAAACTTCCTTATAACAGACTATACCGTAGATCTAGGGGTAGCTAACCGGTTTGAAATAGAGCTGTAACTATTTCCCAACTTGTGGAAGTTAATAATTTTCTGTCGCAAATCAATGCTAAGCTCATTTGTCTTCTCCATCGTGTTGTTAAAGTAAGAATAACAATGGTGACACTCACTGCACCACGTGATGTTCTTTGCAGGAATTATCACAAATATTCTACTGAATAAATAGTTTAGAAGGCTTCACTGATAAAATATTTATGTAAATTACTTACACAAATCAATCAATTTAAAACAATATTTTCTACTGTACAAATAATTTTGTCTTTTCTATTTTTCATAATTAGCCTGTCAAATTTTTTGTATTTAAGCTATTGTTCTGAAAATTGGGTTTTATATTCCCTTTTTTTGTGCTTATTAACATATAAAAAAACCTGGCATCATACAGGCATTGGATTCTGAGAAATAGAAAAAAATATTCAAAATTGATGGGTGTATGAATAATTTTGTTGTCAACTGTACATGCATGCACATATGCGTGCACACAAGAGATAAATAAATGGACACGTATAAAAGAACAAACACATATACATGTACACACATATGCATACACACAAAGGATAAGTAGATGGACATGTATAAAAGAACAGACATGTATACACACATACATATACACAGAGGATAAATAAACGGATATGTATAAAAGAAGCCATACATACATACACACATAAACATACATATAAATGTACATGCAGAGGATAAGTAAATGGACACGTATAAAAATCACTCACACATACACACATACATGCAGAGGATAAGTAAATTTATTTTCACACATTTTGTTAATTCACAATTCCTTTTTTAATCCCATGCTACTTGAGGATATTGGTGATAATGTCTCTCTTCATATTCCTTTCCTTTTATTATTTGTGAAGTACCGTGTCTTCTTGTGAAAGATATAGAATGGTTTCTCATTGTCTTTGTTGCATTGGATGCTATCTCTGAATTGTGCTGGTCTCTTGGCAATTCCTTAATAGGAACCCCAATGCTGCATCAACAAATTGAATCAATAACAATTTTGCTCATTTTTTTTTTCCTTGCTTTATTTTAGAAAGAACGTTTCTTGAAGTAAGAGACGAGTAGAGATGTGTGTGATGTCTTTCTGCTACTGCACGCCTTGTTTCCACTGGAAATTCACAATTCCTTTTTTAATCCCATGCTACTTGAGGATATTGGTGATAATGTCTCTCTTCATATTCCTTTCCTTTTATTATTTGTGAAGTACAGTTTCTTCTTGTGAAAGATATAGAATGGTTTCTCATTGTCTTTGTTGCATTGGATGCTATCTCTGAATTGTGCTGGTCTCTTGGCAATTCTTTGCCTTGTTTCCACTGGGTTCAAGTACGCACAGCCCAGCCCAAGGATTGAACTCACAATTGCTATGTACCCAAATTCATGAACCACTTTAATCCACTAGCCTATTGTCCTGTGGTAAAATCCTGAGTGGATAACTTAATCCTAATCTCCCTGCTGATGAGACTGAACAGTACGAAATGAGACATGTTCAGCGGAATGAGAACAATTTACTGCTGTAGATTAAATATAGAGTTCAGTTTAAAATCCACTGTAGGTTACACAAATCAACAAGCACCTGATGAAATTTGGAGGGCACAACCGCCAATATGTTTTAATAATAGCTACAATGATGAAGTGCATTAATGTATCAGATTCAGCAGTAGGTGAACATTTTATTAAAAGCAAGTAGTGTGCCCAGTATTATAGCCCAGGTATGTTCTTAGTGCTGAATAGGGCTAATACCAATTATCAATTAAAGGTTTTTGAATCTGCTTATATTAAGCCCTAACAGCCATCTCTCTGTAAGCAGAAGAAGTTGTTGGTGGACTTAAAGGTAATTATTCTTTAATGTTATATTTTCTTTCATATAACATAAGTCTGTAGTTGTAAAATTTTAGTTACTGTGCAAATTTTTTCTTTGTCCTCAATTTTTGCTCTGATGAGTGAAGACCAATAAAATGGTTTAGCTATTTTTGATCATTGTTATATTTTAGTATTACCATTTTGTGGTAATATATATGATTTTTTACCACCTCTTTTTTGTTATGAATTGCTTTTTAATATGTCTGCTTTTATTGTTCTAATAAAAGATGAGTACAATAGTCCAAATATGAATAATATAAATAATGTTAATTCCTCATCCCAGAAATTCAGACAGAAATATTACATATGAATTGTTTTTTGGGTTATGCTTTCCTATTTATCAAGTGGTTGCATTTGCTGTTCTGTATACTTAATAGTGAATGAATCATTTTTTCTTTTTGCTTTGTTGATAGGAATAATGGCTTTACTATTAATGTTTATTTTATTATAATCAGACGCCAGAATATCATTCCCACAAAGTGGAATGATTATATTGAATCAACTTGATCCGCTGCTAAGAATGTGGGTTCAGCGTGTCAGACAAGTGTCTGTGTCAGAATCCATCTTGCATGTTTATAAGTCTGCTATTCATACATGCATTGAATATTTCTGGTCTGCTGCTACTGTTATATATCTCTAGATTCTTGACAAAATCCAAAGAAGAATCTGCAATGTTATCTGTTCTGACCTGGCATCTCAGCTTCAGTCGTCTTCCCACCACCATAATGTAGCTTCCCTGTGCATTCTCTATAAATATTTTTCATGGCAATTGTTTTAATGAACTTTCCTCTTTGGTACCTCGACTTTACAAATTTGGCTTTGGTTCTAGATTAGCAACTACGTCTCATGATTTTACTGTTGAAATAACTAAATGTAACCACAAGTTCTATTCTAATAGTTTCTTTGTTCACACTTCTCATCTGTGGAACTCTCTTCTAGTTTCTTGCTTTCCTGTAAACTACAATCTTCTAAAATTTAAAGACAATGTCAATTAACATTTTCTATCTTTCTGAGTCCTGTTCTTTTATTGTCCATTCTCCTTAATAACATTTTGTCATTTTCTTCCACTCTCAGTAACCCCTTGTGTCTTAGTGGCTTTATCCCCCTGCCTTGGGTGAAAGGATTAAAAAAAAAATATCTCAGACTTGATATATCTTAGTGATCTCCAGTTGATATGAAAGGAGAGAGGCTTCAAGATGACAAAAGAAAATGCAACTACTTGCACCTGGTACTTCTTGAATGTGACAGAGAACCAGCTTAGTGGTATTGCAAAATACTGCATGGTTAGAAGAGATGATGCTTTAGCCCCCAAACCAAGCATTAAGCCAGAGACATGATCTGATAAGCATTTTGTTGCAGCAGTCATTATATATATATATATATATATATATATATATATATATATAAAATCATTATCATTATTATTGTCAGCTGTTAATATACCTCATAACACCCTCAAGCAATTAGCCTTGGAGTGGGTAGAATGGAGACCAGTGTGTTTTAGTGGACTCAGCAGTTTTCAGTCAGCTTGTCTGAATCGTCTTCAAGAAGCGAGAGTAAGATCTAAAAGGTCAGCAAATCTAACAGTGATCTCATCCCACAATCCTTACTCTTGCTCCATATGCGGCCTCCTTTGTAAACCACTAGCAGGTCTTAAGTGCCACTTAAGATTATTGCATAAAATTTCATAACTGAATCAGTTAAGTTGTGAGATCCTCATACGTTGAAACTGACAGGAGAGTCCATTATTATATTATAATCATTATACATGATTAAATCGGGAGCAAATAGGAAAATGTTTATAAATTTTATATGTTTCAATGAATTCATCAGAAATTTGTTTTTTGAATGAGGAAACATATGGAAAATGTTTGGTATTTTGAATTTTCTGCTGTTTGTTTTCATTGCTCAGCTAGATATGATGTGTTCATATTTTGTAGCATTAGTGTTTGTCTTTTTGTGTGTCTGTGTATGTCTGTCTGGATTCTAGTTGGAAGTAGCAAAACATTTTCCTCATCTTCCCTTATTTCCCCCCAAATTCTGATGAAGTCATTGGAACATATCAAATTTATGAACATTTTCCTGTTTGTTCCTTACTTAATTATTCTGTCAAATTTAATCCATATTTTTAAGCCATATCTGGGTGCAGCACAACTATTTACCCATTATTTAGAAATTTGAAACCTACCTATACATAAAAATAGTTTCAAATTTTGCACAAGTTTTTTGTAATGTTTTTTGTTTTATTGTTTACAATTTAATATGATGACTCAAACAAAATGTGATTAAATTGTTGCATTGAAAAAGGTTGGTATGAAGAAAATGGTGGGTATAATTTTAAGCTGATAAAACAGTTGAATGTTTGCAGAAAAACTATTTTTAATGTGTAGAAAATTTTCAAGAGGTGTAAACAAATCACCACATCCAAATCCAGAAAAAAAATGTTCAATTCATAGCAGGAGAGTCATTGACGCCATCAAGAAAAGGGTGAAGAAAAATCCACAAAGAAGCATGAGGAAGATAGCAAAAGAGCTGGATATTTTGGATCAATCTCTAAGGGGAATTGTGAGAGAAGATTTTAGGCTAAAAATATACGAGATTCAATGATAACAGCTGCTCTCAAGTGCCTCTGAGTCAAAAACAACTTGGAGGAGGGAAAAAATGTTAGAGGAAATGTAGTGAGCCACAAATAAAAGTTTCTGTTTGGTCAGATGAGAAGTTTTTCATAGTGGTGTCTGTGGTCAACTATCAATACAGTAGGGTTCAAAACACTTCACTAGGAAACATTCCTGAAATTGTCAGAAAACATTTCAAGTGACTGAAACCAACTGTTGTTATTTTTGACAGTTAAAAATTGTCTTTGGTGTTCATTGAAGAAGGCATGAAAAGGAAAAGCAGCATTTAACAACAAATGTTGAAGAGAGATTTGTTGCTCTGGTTGTCAGCCATTTCTGGAAGTCACTATATCTTCACTCAATCAAACTCCTGCACACATATCTAATTTGATGCAGAACTAATGCAACAGAGATTTCTGATGATTTTTTAACAAGTCAATTTAGCCTATATCAAGTCCTGATATTAATCCTATGGACTTTGGGATATTGCTCATATTGGAAAGCAATGTTTCACATATCGCAGGCTCAAATGTGTCAGACTTGCAAGAAGCTCTAAAGATGGCATAGTACAATTTGAGCGAAGAGGTGGTGAAGAAGTCATGCACTTTAGCTGAGAAGAGATTAAAGGCTCTGATGAAAGTGAAGAGCAGCCATTTTGAATTGTAAATATATGTAAGTTATTTTGTGACTTGTAAATTTTTATTAACCATAACTGAGAACATTTTATTTTATGATAAAGTGCATAATAGATAAATATATCCACTGCATCTGGTATACATATATACATACATGCAAATGCACACATTTATATATATATATATATATATATATATATATATATATATATATTACACATATATGAAAAATAAAGAACAAATGGGGAATGTATATCAATCTAACATGTTTGCCTTTTATTAAAGTTTCATCAGAGATTGAAAGAAAACAGACTAAAAGACTGACCGAAATAAAATTGAAAATACCAGTGTTTCTATCTTTTTGTCTGTTTTTTTCTCAATCGCTGATGAAGCTTTCATAAAAGTGAAACATGTTAGAGTGATATACACTTCCTATTTGTTCTTTATTTTACCATCCTCTTGGATTCCGATCCATATTTGATCTGAATTTCATCTTAACTCATGCCTGAAGCGATCGGATGTCTAGCCACACTGATGAGCTGTGATACAGTGAAACAGTCTGTCTGTGGATGATGGTATATATATATATATATATATATATATATATATATATATATATATATATATGTATGTATGTATGTATGTATATATATATATATATATATATATATATATATATATATATATATATATATATAATAAAAAGACTTAAACACTAATATTCCATGGTCATAATTTATTCCATTGGAATCATAAATATATATGATTGCATATGTATGTGTATATTTACCACTAATATTATCAATATATATATATATATATATATATATATATATATATATATATATATATATATATATATATATATATATATATATATATATGTATATATTTAGTGGGTGTATTTGAACATAAAAGGTTTTCTTAAACATGTTTTGTTGAATTTGTCTATTATATTTTCAAATATTTTTTTCTAAATGACCGATTAATTTCCATATGCTAGGATTTAAATTACAAAAGAACTGTTCACAGTATGTGTTTGTTCATAAAGTATTTCAAGCTTTTGCTCATTGGCAGGAATTAATGTCCTGTAATGACTTTGGACTTTGATTTAAATAGAACGCATTAGTTATTTTTTTATTTTTGAATGTATTCAATATCTTGCGAACATGATGCTATATTTTAATTTAAATGATTGCGATGTCAGTTTATGTGGCATTATATGTATTCTGAGAATTAAATATATTTTAAATTGTGTATTCCTAAACCATAAGTAATACTTTTAATTATTAGTTGTTTTAATTTAATATGAATAGCTTCTAAAATTTGTAATCCTTTTTGGGAGTTTATTTTACTAATTATTATTGTATTAATCACAAGGAGTTGTCTTATATTATTGTAATTTTTATTTTTATCTATCATGTGTTGCTGCATTGTGCTTTAGATACGTAGATATGAATAGATAGATAGATAGATAGATAGATAGATAGATATGAACAGACTGATAAATAAATAGATAGATACGAACAGACTGATAGATAGATAGATAGATAGATAGATAAAGAAAAGTATAAGATAGATAGATATGAACAGATTGATAGCTAGCTAGATAGATAGATAAATATGAACAGACTGATAAATAAATAGATATGAACAGACTGATAGATAGATAGATAGATAGATAGATAGATATGAACAGACTGATAGATAGATAGATAGATAGATAGATAGATAGATAGATATGAACAGATAGATAGATAGATAGATAGATAGATATGTGTATCAATTATTTGTGTATGAATTTGTTTATAATCCTAACTGATTGGATAATTTTTAAACCATAGAATATTGTAAGACAATGTTCAGGAATAAAAATTCAACCAATCACTCATCTCTAGAGAACTTGATTAATAACATTTTGAATCCCTTAGTGATATAATTAAAGATTTTCCTAAATAGCAATAATTTCATTGTCTGTTGTTAAATGCCAGGCAAATATGAAACAGAAACAGCTTCAATAATATTAATCATCATGCTTGCATATATGATGTAAAACCCAAAAGTTCAGAGAATCTGATCAACATGCACAAATTTGAATAACTCTTACTGCTAACATCTGTGATCTACGTTTATATATTTTTATGCATTTTAAATAAGTATAATGCCTTTTGAATTATGTCTATGCACATATATTATTACTTTATAAAAATCATTGCACCCCAAGCAATGCCATAAGGCCACTAACACATAAGAAAGTAGAAGAGAATGGGAAGACCTGAGTGAGGAGAAAGGACAATAAAAGAACATGTTTCAGGAAGATGAAAGATGGTGATTGATGTTAAATTTTTTTTGGCATCAAATTTATCAGTTCTGGTACCTTCTCTTAAGTGTTCTCTATCTAAATGGTATTGAAAACACAAATAAAATCTCTTACAGCATTTTTTATGGATAACAATCCCAAATTACCCAGACACATCCAATAGGATTGTTAGAAGACGGATAAGAATTGGTTGACACCTTTTAGAGCGGCCATTTTCAATCTTCTTTTGTTATATGTTGTAGAGAAACAGTGTTCATAAAATGAGTGTTGTTCTGGCCCATCACTGAATATTGAGAAAAAAAACTATTGTGTATAATACACACACACACACACACACACACACACACACACACACACACACATATATGTATATATATATATATATATATATATATAATATCTGTTAAACAAAGACTTGGGTATTCTAAATCTGTATAAATATTTCAATAGTTAAAAAATTTCTTCAAAAAATTTCTTTAGATATGGTAAAAAAACCTTTTTAAACTACAACCAAAACATTATCCTCAGTTGCCCGTTAAAGATTCAAACACAATCACGCGACGTCCGAGTCTCAAAACAAACACACAAACACAGTAATTTAAGTACAACATACATACGAAGAAGAAAAGAGTAATACCGGATTCTAAAATTAGACACATATAAACTAGGGTTAAACAAACACGTGGATATTTTAAATCTACAAAAATATTTCAACAGTTAAAAATATTTCTACAGTTAAAAATATTTCTTTAGATATGGTCAAAAAACCTTTTTAAACAACATTTGAAACACTATCATCAGTCTTCCGCCAAAAATTCAAACACAGTCGCATTCCACATCACGTGACATCCACGCCTCACGACAAACGCTGTAAACAAACAAAAACACAAACATAGTATCTCATTTGATTTCCGAGGAAGGACCGAGGTGGTCTGAAATATTAAATATATACAAAAACACAGAAATAAATACTTTCATAAAAAAAACACCCAATTTTGTTTCATTTATTTTATCCAGATATTATGTACACATCAAGAAAGTATACGTGGCCTCTCATCATGCTATATATATATATATATATATATATATATATATATATATATATATATATATTTGGATTGTTATTCTCTGTAGACACCAGGAATGTTGAAATACCATTATTCCAAATTGCTTTTCAATACTAAGTGATAATCTACCATAATCCACACCAATTATTTGCTATACTCACCTTATGTAGTCTTAAGAAATTGAGCAAATGCCTTTCAAAAAGTTAATATTTTCCCAGAAACATTCATACTTAAAAGTAGAATACAATTTTTGTGACTCATCTTAATTTCAGAGTTATGAGCATATAAATAAATAGCCAGACACTTGGTCTATTATATATATATATATATATATATATATATATATATATATATATATATATATATATATATATATATATATATATATACAGTAGAATCCCTGACAACTGGACTAAGAAGGCCTTCTGGATATGAAGAATTGGTTACAAAGTCTGGCTTATATTTAGATTAAAATAAAAGAACTGAAATCAGGTTTAACATTTATTCTGAATGTTTTAAAGTAAACAAAATAAGCTAATGGTGAGTGAAATATAATGGAAATGATTTTAAGGAAAAAGAAATAAATTATGTAATTTTAATGAAAATTCATTAAATTAAGTCTGCCACGTATGCAAAACAAATAATTTAACGAGGATTTTTTAATCGCTGTTGCATGATGATTCTTTCTCTTCTAATGTCATTCTCAACTTTTTCCACATTTTATTTTGCTTTTCTTTGTGAAATTTTTTAAATGAAAGACACTTTTTAACTCTGCATGCATTATTGCAATTGTGATAGCTGAATGCTGGCTTTCTTTCCATAAAACTGGCAAACTTTTCAATAGCATTTTCAATTTCAGTCCAGGTTTCATCACAATTATGATTTTTTTTATTTCCTTGTTCATTGTGACAGTGTGAATGCTGGAGAATAGTTTCATTGGAAGATTTTATATTATACAATCTTGACTTTCCTATGTTGATCTTGGCTATTAGTTACAATGAACTTTCACCAGCGTTTAGTCTGTTTAAAATTTCTACTTTTTGCGATAACTCCAAAATTGTTCTTTTCCTCTTTTTCCCATCATCTTTTGCACCAGTACAAGCCACTAGGGTGAAATAAGCATAAGCAAATGTTATTTAATATTGTTTATTATAAAACAGAGCATTTACTTAAATACTTGTATCTATAAAAACAATGTTAAACATAAAAATGTCTTTAAAAAATTGTCGGACTTTGTCCATTTCATAATGTGTGACGTCATTTGTTTACATTATGCCATGAGCAGTTATGAATGTATGTGAAAGATTCATGGAAGATTGAAGTTTATAAGCAGTAAATTCGACCTTGCCAACCGAACGATCCTTAGTGGCCGAAACGGTTAAGGCATGTCAGGCTATATGACAGTTCCGTATAGGATACAGGTTCAAATCCTGTTGAGGACGAATATTTTCTATGAAAATTTCTCGGACATTCGGGCCGGTAAATGTTATTTAATACTGTTTATTATAAACAGAGCATTTACTTAAAAACTTGTATCTATAAAAAGAATGTTAAACATAAAAATGTCTTTAAATAAGCAATTATCCAAAGTAAATTTCATGGGAAACAGAAATTTCAAATCAGTTACATATCACTCAAATAGTTCAAAAATCATGTCCGGATATGCGAGATTCCGGATATGAGGCTCTCCGGATATGAGGGATTTCAGATATGAGGAATTCTACTGTATTTTGGAATTAATCTGAGAAAGACAGATAAATTGCGATTGTCAAAAATGAAATCTTTTTTATAATCTACAAATACCAATGTAGTTAATGAATGTTTTGAAGGAATCAAATTATCATCCACTAGATAATTTAACTGACATATATTCTAGATGTAATTTTTAATATGTATCTATATATATATATATATATATATATATATATATATATATATATATATATATAGAGAGAGAGAGAGAGAGAGAGAGAGAGAGAGAGAGAGAAAGAAGGTATTACCAGAAAGTTAAGAAAAATTGGTGTGTAAAATAGCTTTCTTAAAAAAAATTCATAGAAAATTATTTTTTTTTTATTTCTTGATAGAATGATTGTGATCGAGTCAATTGCTTCATCCACCGCAAGGAAAGTTGGCTCCCTGTGCCGAGCCAGGAAATTTTTCTCCCCGGAATCGATCCTCCGAATCTATAAATCGACCATTCGCCCTTGCATGGAGTATTGCTGCTATATATGGTCTGGAGCCCCTGCTGTTTGCCTCAGGGTTCTTGATAAGATCCAGAGACGAATATGCAATGTAATTGGCCCTGATCTGTCATCTCGTCTGCAGTCGCTCTTTCACAGACGCGACGTTGCCTCGCTCTTTTTTACAAATACTTTCATGGTAATTGCTCCGAGGAGCTGCTTTCGCTGGTTCCTAGGCCTCATGAATTTAAATGTTCTACGAGGCTGGCATCCCGTTCCCACCCCTTCACCGTTGAAACTGTTAGATGTAGACGTCTCTTCTACTCCAATAGCTTCATGTCTCGCACATCTCGCCTGTGGAACTCCCTTCCTTATTCCTGTTTCCCTGACAAATACAATCTCCAACTATTTAAGTGTAACGTCAATCAACATCTCCAGTTGCCTTGATCTATCCACTTCCCTTCTCCACATCCTTTCACCTTTCATTCCTATCTGCTCTCACTCCAAATCTTCTGTAACCCCCTTGCCTTGATCGATCCACTATCTTTCTCCACATCCTCTCCTTTACCACTCCTATCTGCTCTTCGTCCAAACCTTCTGTAAGTTTTTTATGAACATTTCAAGATGCAAACACCAAGAAGTGATTGTGTAATATAGCAACAACTCTAAATAGAAGCTTTAAGTTTTTTATGAACATTTCAAGATGCAAACACCAAGAAGTGATTGTGTAATATAGCAACAACTCTAAATAGAAGCTTTATTTGGTTAATTCAGCTTTAGCGCTGAAAACATTTATTTTATTATAGTGGATGGTTACAAGTGAGAAGGAATATGGACATTCTTATGTTATTACCACAACTTGATTGATTTGTTCTTTATGGTTTATCAACCTTTATGGGTTGTTTAAAACCAAAACTTATTTTGAATCATAAGAATAATTCTGTTTTTTTTTTGTTGACAAGTTAATATTAAATTAACATTGTTTTGAAGACAACAATGATTTTTCCAGATACAAGTCCTACTATTAACCCATAGCTGGAGAAAGAAGAGTTGGATTCATACCTTTCTCAATGCTATTTGCATGTAAGTGAATTTAACAAATGAGTGGAATTAAAACTCAGCTCCCTGATTTTTCATTCCAGACTGCTAGCTGCCATACCATCTGCACAATCTGCAAGCACCAAAAAGAAGACAATTCTAAAATCCTTATGATTGTTTTAATCTCATTTTAATCAGGTATTTCAAATATAAGAAAGCAACAAAAGTACACACAAGTAATAATCCTGATGATTAGGAAGATAAGTGAGGTATATTAACATTTTTCTTATTCCCCAAAAATATCTGAATCAGTTATTTACTCTTCTCAAAAGTCAAGGATATATTCCCCTACTACTAACACCCTCCCGTGGAAAGCAAATGGCACACCCATTTCAGAAAAATGTCAAGTACCTTTAAAATCTGTGATACAAAATTATTCAAACCACATTGACGTCAAATATATTTAGCAGACCTTTCCCTTGTCCTGGATGTGTACATAGCATGCTGGCTATCTGTAAAGAAAATGGTATCAGCAGACCAAGTTCAAATTCTAGCTTGGAATTTGAACTCAGCTCACCAATTACCATTTTCATGCAGATTATTTAGTTTTTTTTCTTGACCCCACTGTTACTGTCTCCTCCCTTGGCAATTTTTATTGTTTTAGAAAGTTATTTTTAGAATTATGACAAAACCCAAACTAATGAAACTGGAAAATTTAATGAAGCCAACTAACTTTAATTAAGAACATTCGGACAGTTTTTATATAATTTATCATCTGAAAAGAAAAATTATTAGATTGCATGAGAAATTGTATAAAAAAGTAAATAAAAGCACCTTGTCTGTCATTTTCAATGAAATGTGAATGAAAGAAGGTTTGCTGCCTAAATACACAAATATATATATATATATATATATATATATATATATATATATATATATATATATATATATATATATATCCAAATGTAAAAGAACGAAGAATAAAATTCAAACGTTCAAAACATTGATTTAAAACAGGGCTCAATACAAGAGGAGAGCAATAAATATTTATTATACACTGTTACATTAGAACATGTTAGAACATGTAAGTTGCTACTACAAAATTGTACATTTTGTTTCAGCATTTAATAAACAACTTCTCATCAGGTAGTTAACAATCATTACCATCATTCTTAACTACCTGATGAGACGTTGTTTATTAAACGTTGAAACAAAATGTACAATTTTGTAGTAGTAACTTACATATTCTAATGTAACAGTGTATAATAAATATATTATGTATATATATATATATATATATATATATATATATATATATATATTTCCATTTGGATGGAGTGAGGGAGTACAAAAACTGCCCTTACCACCCATTGTCCCAAGTGCATCCTACCAATCCGTTATCCATTTTCAAGGGGGTTTTGTTTTGATGTTGTTAGTTTCTTATCATGTTTTGACTGTTTGAGATCTGCCTTTTTGTGTCATTTTGAATACTATTATGAGTGTTTATTCCCAGCCTTCACATGTTGAGCATAGCTGGAATTCGTGTGAGTGTCTTTCTATTTTTTAAAAACTTTCAACATGCCACTCTCATTGTTAAACAAGGTGAGGTTGATAAAATTTTCCTTGTCCGATGTTTAAAAGAAAAGTTGCTGCTCAAATATACATTAATATATATATATATTTTAAGACATTATTTATGTTTATACATTCTTTTTATAGATAGAAATATTTAAGTAAATGTTCTGTTTATAATAAACAGTATTAACAACATTCATTGGCCTGAATATCTGAGAAATTTTCATAGAAAATATGCATCCACCGACAGGAATTGAACCTGTATCCTCTAAGGAACCATCATATAGCCTGACATGCTTTACCGATTTAGCCACAGAGGAGTGTTTCAGTTAGTAAGGTTGATTTTACTGTTTTTAAACTACATCGGTAAAATACATCAGGCTATATGATGGTTCCTTATAGGATACAGGTTCGATTCCTGTCGGAGGACGCATATTTTCTATGAAAATTTCTCGGACATTCAGGCCTGTAAATGTTGTTAATACTGTTTATTATAAACAGAGCATTTACTTAAAAATTTGTATCTATAAAAAGAACGTATAAACATAAAAAAAAAGTCTTAAAACAATTGTCGGACTTTGTCCATTTCATAATATATATATATATATATATATATATATATATATTATGTAGGTTTCCTTGTAATAATACAATATATATGTATGGAGAAAAAATATATATACACATATTGGCAAAAACACAGACACACACACGCAATACACAAGATTAGAGGAAGGAATAAAAAGCTACATGAGGGGGGTGGGGCATAAAAAGATAAGAACTAAGATATCTTCTTTCCTTTCCCTTTCTCTGAAAAATATTGTTTTATTTCCCCTTAAGCAAAGAAACATTTTTGGCAATTACAAGATGGATTCATATGACTACTACTACTACTACTACTACTACTACTACTACTACTACTACTACACAAAAGACAATGGTTAAAAGATTTAACATAAGAGGAAAACAAAAAATTCATTCCTTTAAATGATATGTGGAAATAACCATTTTTCTCCTGATGAAGTTCACAAGACCTGAAACACACGTAGCAAAATATACAGAGTGAAGCATATAAAAAATTCACATTTTAATCAAAAACGCTTGCAGCATTTTCTCTCTAATATATATATATATATATATATATATATGAAGAAATATACTCTTAAGGTGTGCTATATTTATAGGATAAAGTGCTCAATATTAGAGATAGAGCGTGTGTAAGTGAACATTGAAGTCAACACTTAGAGGCGACAGGCTGTTTCATGCTAGATGCAATTGTTAAGCCAGGTGTATATATATATATATATATATATATATATATATATATATATATATATATATATATATATATATGTATGTATGTATATATATATATTAATAATTATGCATATACCTACACTTGGTGTGCAACTTAAGTTTTGTTGGTTACCCAATTTGTTGGGCACAAGATATAACTTATTGTTTTCTTTTAACATATGCAGGGGATCATGGTAGGAATGCTGCTACATTGTTCAAAATTAAGATGGCATGAAAATAGTACAAAGCCATTACTGGGGTTCAGGTGCAGAAAATGGGATGTAGTTAGGAGTTATTGGGAAAAAAAAGAAAAAAGTTTGTTATTTTTCAACAATATTCCTTCTCTTTCTCCCAATGACCATCAAAACATGGCTTGAGAACAATTGCATCAGATTTTTTGGAGGGCCTGATCAGAGTCCAGGTTTGAACTTTATAGAAAGTATTTAGTCTCACATTAAACATAAACTAAGCATGAAACATTTTTTCTTACTCATCAACTTGTTAAAATTATTTACATTAAATGGAACAATACTGGCCTTTCGTCCTTGTTGCATTGTCAAGGTGAATGATTCACAGAGAAGAATGAATGCTTAATATATTTATTCAGCATCAGTATTTGGTGCTAATGGATACATATAAAAAACACAACAATAAGTTACAAAACAATTAACAAGACAAACTTACAAGGAATAGAGGAGGGTAAAATTCTGTATAGCCAAATGAAGTAAGATCAGTCCGAATATTAATCAGCGTAGTATCAACTTATTAATCAACTGTTGAAGTCCTTAATCATAGACTATTTAAGGCTATGATCCAGGCCATCTGGTAGAGTGCTGAAGGGGTGCTAGCTACTCTACAACACTCTGTCTTCAGGCAGAGCACAACTCAGACAGAGTGCAGCTGAAAAAATATTGAGAGGTGCCTGGTCCAGGTAAAAAGCTGCCGGTGGTCGTATCACCATTATTACACTAAAGAAGAGGGATCAGTAGTAATACCAATGCCAACACAACAGATGGTTGTGAGAGCTGCAAAATTTTGGGCCTTGATCTGCTTGGACTTGCTTGGATGCCACACACTTATGTCACATCCCATCATTGTTGGGGGATAAGTAAATATAAGGTACTTGGACTGTAGTGGTACTTGTACTGTTGCCAGTGGTACATATAATGTCTCGTATGACTGAGGAGTTAGCTCAAGCTCTAGGCAATACCTCTCCTTTACTGCCCAGCATCTGAGGTGTCCCAAAAATGGGGAATTGGCCAGAGGGCTTGGGAATTTTTCCATGTTACTGCCAATAAACCCACATTAAGTTTGAACCTTTGTGTCACATTTAATTGTACGTCTAACTACCATGGTACTTGTATTGTAAAACCAATACTGATTTCATACAACTGTAATCTCTACTTGGAATATCATAAAAATGCTAATGTTCTAACCACTTGGCCATACATTCATATAATTATGAACACCACGTGTTTCAAAGATTTGGTTTGGTTTGGTTTGTTTTGCTTTACGGCTTATCAACCTCAATGGGTTATTTAATGGCAACAAAATTTTTATTGCTGGTAATATTTTCTTTTGTCAAAATTCTATTTCTGGTAATATTTTTCCTTCAAAAATGTGTTTCTGGTAATATTTTTTTCAAAAATGTATTGCTGCTAATATTTTTTTTTCTTCACAATATAATATTTTTTTCCTGTATAGCTGGTAATATTTTTTTCAAAAATTTATTGCTGGATATAATTTTTTATAAAGTATTTCTGGTATTAAAACCTATTTTTACACTTTCATAGTGTTTTTATCCCAGTTTCAGAGTTAGCTATTTGCCCATAGCTCGGACCCTAACAGATGCTACCACCCTGGGTCAGGGTGAACCTGGGAACACCAGCAATTAAGAGGTGGCTTCACACTCCTCAAAACCAGATTAGAGGCCTTGTTGTTGGACATTGTTTATCGTCTTACTGAGGACGCGGATGTAGTTTATCGTTATACGCAGGACGGTGTTTCAAAAAGATGGCAGCAATGATATGTTTAATTCTTAGCTGCTCAATAAAAGTGGAGGGTCTTAATAATGAGGGGTTTGGAATTTTTCACAATATATATAAAAACTGGATTATTAATAAAAGAGAAGGCTGGAAAATCATTTTAAGTCAATAAATGGGGAGATTAATTTCCTCAAGTCAATAAGTGGGGAGGTTAATTTCCTCAAGTCAGTAAATGGGGGGTTAATTTCCTCAAGTCAATAAATGGGGGGTTTATTTCCTCAAGTCAATAAGTGGGGAAGTTAATTTCCTAAAGTCAATAAGTGGGTGGTTGATTTCCTCAAGTCAATAAGTGCAGAGGTTAATTTCCTCAAGTCAGTAAGTGTAGGGGTTAATTTTATCAGGTCAATAAGTGGGGAGGTTAATTTCCTCATGTCAATAAGTGGGGAGGTTAGTTTCCTTAAGACAGTAAGTGGGGGTTAATTTCCTCAAGTCAATAAGTGGGGAGGTTTATTTCCTCAAGTCAGTAAGTGTAGGGGTTAATTTTATCAGGTCAATAAGTGGGGAGGTTCATTTCCTCGAGTCAGTAAGTGGGGGGTTAATTTCCTCAAGTCAGTAAGTGGGGGGTTAATTTCCTCGAAAAAAAATACCTTCTCACTTTCTATTAGGCACTTAAGAGTATAAACATATGTTGTAAATATTTTATTGTATTATTTTTCAAATTAAGGTGAAATATTTATCTGAAGTCAAGAACAGTGAGATTAAAATAAATTATTCATAGAAAATAGGTAATCATTGAAGAGTATAAGAGTTTAATACAGCCTCTCTTGTTACCGAGAATTGACTTCACCTTACTTAGGATGACAGGTGATGAATAGGTTGAATCATTTGTCACTGACTTAGCATAATGCAGCAGCCATCGAATGTTAAAACTTCTTTTATAAATAGTTATGAATAATGCTCTGATTTTTACCTATGTTTCTAAGGGGTTGCTGAAAAGTTCTCAGCCCAATGCACTTCCTAAATGCTGACCAAATGATTGTAAATCAGAATTTCTTTTGGAATCCAGGATTCTGAACTCTCCTAAAAAAACAACTTTAATCATTCCGAAAACAAATTTCAAACATCCAAAATGAAAATGTTTTGTTTTTACTATTATTTTTTATTTTTAACATTATTACGTTTATAATTGGTTGCAACATAATAAAATATTAAAATGTTTAAGAAATAAATTAAAAAAGCTAAAATATTAAAGTTTTAAAAATTAGTTATATTTTACAGTAAGTTTTATAAAGATAAATCATTTTTATACAATATCTACTAACGAAGTAATGTTCTATTCTCCCTGGAATGATGTCAGTCTCAAACCTTGTTGGAATTCCTTCTCAATCCAGCTAAGGACCTTTCAGCACCCATTCATATATACAGATTCCAACCTTGTTGGTTGATGAATGTCCTGCATTTAAAAGAAAAGCTAGTAATGACAGATTTTAAAAACCAAACACTAATATTTTAAAATGTTAAAGCAAAAATCAGGCATGAGCTCCAAAACATTATTCAATTAAGATTTTAACTATTGCTGATTGTCATTGTGTATAGAAAGTAGTTGACTATTTGAAAGTAGGAAATGATATAAAATACAATAAGCCGTTTACTATGTTGACCTACTATGATCTCCTTTAGTGATCTTTAGTGGCTGCTATGGGAATAACTTAAGTTGTAGGAAAGAATGCTAATGGGGACTTAAAAGATGTCTATATTAATGATATTCTTGCCATACATTTTAAGGAAAATTTTAAAAGTCTATATAAATTAAGATTTGGCAAAATTAACAAATTTGATAGATTCAAATTATAGTGAATGCATTATCTGAGTATATTCTGTTAATTAATAAGTTTCAGACAAAATAAAAATCTCTTTTTATTGAAAATTATTAATAAAATATGATATCCCATTTAATTAACATATAATTTATGGGGAAATAAAAAATTACACATCATTTAAAATAAATATAAAATTATTAATCTGCAAATTTTCAGCATGTATAGTTATTAAGCTATTTAATATGTTATACCCTTCAAGTAGCACATATTCAAATCGATCCAAGCATTTTTGTGTTAAATATATGCCCGCATTTTATGTTTTCTACTACATCCACATGCCAGGAATAAATAAAGTACAATGTATGAAGTAAGCAGTCCATAGGATAGTTTACTTAGACTATCTTGTGGACTGCTTACTTCATACATTGTACTTTATTTATGCCTGGCACATGGATGTAGTAGTAAACATAAGTTGAATCAATGCAGTAAGAGGAGTCATTAAGAAATCTTTCTGTGTCTAGTTTATTTCTTGAGTATAAAAATAGCCTTCATAAGAATACAGGACTAAAAAAAACAATTTTTGTAAAAATCACCTGAGCAATTTCTGAAATATAAAAATTTTAGATTTACACTTTAACTGCTTTCTTCTTTACCTTTCCTTTTTCTTTCTTAATGAGTTGAATATTTTTATGAAGCCAAATTTTTTACCGCCTCAGTCTTCCCCATTCTTTTCAGTTTTCTTTTATTGTTTTAATTTTCTTTTATAATTTTCAGTTTTCTTTTGATAGTAATCTTCTTATTTCATTTTTGTATTTATTGGTACTTACTTTGACTATTCAGGGATTTCATATTTTATAAATACAAATACTTTTGATACACAAGAATTTTAGCTCCAATTTAAAATCAGTTTTTTCACATTCAAGATACAGCAATAACCCATTCTAATTAAACTCGTCAAACAGTAACTGAAATTCTCCTGCCTATAAGCTTTAGTTGTACCGTGTTTTTATCAAGTGGAAGTGGCAGAAACATTACTGTTTAAAAAGAAATCATTTTTTTTAAAAACATTTCACCACAAGCAAGGCAATAATGCCACTAAGACACAAGGTATTACTGGGAGTGAAAGAGAATGGGAAAACTTTATTGAGGAGAAATGAAAATAAAAGAACATGTTTCAGGAAAAGACAGATGTCAATTGGAGTTGCATTTAAATTTTTGAAGATTGTAGGTGGTAAGGAAGCAAGTAACCAGAAGAGAGTTCCACAGGTGAGAAGTGCAAGAAAAGAATCTATTAGAATAGAACATACAGTTACACCTAGCTAGTTCAGCAGTAAAACAATGAGACCTAATTGCCAATCTAGTAGTACACTTAAATTCATGCAGCTGAGGCACCAGTCGAGAAAGCTAATAATGACAATAGCCATGAAAATATTTACAGAAAAGTCAGAGGGAAGCCATGTCACTGTGGGGGAAAGTAATTGAAGTCAAGATGCCAGGTCAGAATCGATTACATTACAGACCCTTCTTTGGATTTTGCTAAGAATCTTGAGATATATAGCAGTAGTACCAGGCTAGATATGGTAACAATATTCAATGCATGGATGAATGGGAGATTTATAAATGTTTAAGATGGATTCTGACGAGAAAAATTATCTGGCTTGACACCAAAGAAAGAGAAAAAATCTATCAGGTTTTATCTGTAATCTTCTATCAGCATTCTATCCAAAATATAAATTAGTTTTAGAAGCAATGGATAGAGAATATCAATGGTAATTCTTCACTGAAATCTCAAAACAATTTACATTTTAAAGAATTTGAGAATGTCTATTTTGTTTTTCTAAACCTTCCATAACTTCTATATAATATCAGCCCTCTTATATATATATATTTTAACCAATTCACCACAAGCAAGGCAATAATGCCACTAAGACGTAAGGGGATACTGGGAGTGAAAGAAAATAAAAAGACTTTAGAAAGAACATGAAACCCAATCCTAAACAGGAAACAAAGGAAAAACCCCTACTCCTGTTCAAAAGACAGGGGAGGGGTGTGAACTAGGAGATAGACAAACTTATCTCCTCCTAGTGATTGCTGGACAATCTCCTCACAGATGAAGAGAAGACTTGAGGCAATAGAGATGTGATTTCACAAAAGGATATTGAGAATACTATGGATGGAGCATGTAAGTAATGAGGAAGTTTTAAGGAAAATGGAAATAAAAAGGAAAAGAGATATTTGAAATTCCTGAGACATATAATAAGGAAAGAAGGCTTAGGGAATTTGATACTCACAAGACATATTGAAGGCAAGAGAGACAGAGGAAACCTATCTAATGTTCTTATATAAATGGTTTGGTTTGGTTTGTTTTTCAGCATATCAACCTCAATGGGTTATTTAATGCCGACAAAATTTTTAATGATGGTAATATTTTTTTCAAAAATGTATTGTTGGTAATATTTTTTTTTCTAAAAATGTATTTCTGGTAATATTTTTTTTTTAAATGTACTGCTGGTAATAATGTATTGCAAGGAATAATTTTTTCTTCAAAAATGTATTGCTGGTAATAATTTTTCAAAAAAAGTATTGCTGGTATTAAAACCTATTTTTATACTTTCATAGTGTTTTGACGCCTTTTGGGGAGTTAACTATTTGTCCATAGCTGGAACCCTAACAAGTTCTACCACCCTGGGTCAGGATGGACCGGGGAACATCAGAGATTAAGGGATGGCTCCATGCTCCTAAAAACCTCCTGATCAAATACTTTGCTGCCAGATGTAGTTTATCATCATACCCAGGACCCTTATATAAATGGATTGCAGAATGAGGATGGGAAGGATAGTAAAAAGACAACTATTGCTAAGATTTCCAAAGTATAGGAAGTTGTGGAGAGATATGATTGCTTATGTCCTGAAGGGACATGGCACACACAAGAAATTTTGCGTAGATGAAAAAAAATATGTATTGAGCAATTTATTCATTGATGAATTATGAAGACAGAATAAAAACAAAGTCGTAATAACAATAATAATTTTGATGACAGCTAAGAGATAAGATAATAATTATTTGTGAAACTACTAAAAATAGAATACAGATGCAATTTCTTTGATTAAATGCTTTTTACATAAAAGAAATTGTTTGTCTCTATGGATTTATGTCGTATTAAAATCCACTTAAATTCACTTGAGAGCATATTGGGAATGACAGCGAACATGTCAACACAAGAATGTTCAGAAGAAAGGTGAAAGAAGTCCAGTTGACGTCACAGTTACTGTTGTTGTTATCATTAGCAATAATAGATGGCATAGAAAGATCATGCAAATAAGCCAATGAGAACTCTGAATTGTTGTCATGTGACTGCATCAGCAAATCAAAAAACAATGTTTTTAAATAATGTGCTCTTTGCAGCAAATTTCCAGACATATTGTTGTACTGTTAGTTGTTTTTTTTTCAATGTATTTTATTTATCTGTGAAAGAAAGAAAGAAGGAGAGAAAGAAAGAAGAGATAGAAAGAAAAAGAAAATTAGAAAATAGAAACATAAAAAAAGGAAAAATGAACAGAGGTTGAGATTAAAATGTGAGTGTTGCCAAAAGGAGGAAAAAAAGAGTGAGAGGGAAATGGATCAATAATGATGAAAAACGAAAAATATAAGGAAAATTTTGTAATTAAATACTGTCATTAGCAACAAATTATAATTTTTTCACAAGTTTAACATATGATTTTTGCTTTCAGTTGAGTAGAGGAACTGGCTACCTTGCCACACCTTATGGATCAATAATGATGAAAAACGAAAAATATAAGGAAAATTTTGTAATTAAATACTGTCATTAGCAACAAATTATAATTTTTTCACAAGTTTAACATATGATTTTTGCTTTCAGTTGAGTAGAGGAACTGGCTACCTTGCCACACCTTATATTGCAAGCATGTCACTGGTATATGCCTCCAAAGTTGCCCAAAGTATTGGTACAAAGACCCATACAAGATGACACTAATGGTTGCTAGACTAGACCTCTAAACTTGGGAGGCAGAAACCATGGAATACAAACATTGAAGGAACGCCTTATAGGATGACACAGCAAGATTTGAAATGCAGAGAAAAAAACTACATTCAAGAAAAGGAACAAAAATAAAGACAGCAGATATAAATCCTGTTCTATGGGAACAATTGTCTGTCTGCACTCTTTAGGCCAATTCTAGGCAAGAATAAAAAGAAAATAACAATAAAAAGACTTGAAACAACTCAGAAAAGAAAGGGTCTTGAAAAGTGAACCGAGACAAAAATTAACCAACCAAGATACAGCATTAGAAGTTACTGTAAGAAAGGAGGCCACACTAGAGGCCAAGATATCAGCAGTCAGCTGGTAAGAGATCAATAGTTGTCCCAAAGTTGAGATCCAGGTTTTAAAATAAGGAAAAGAATATTAATTTTGCAGTGGTTTACACTCATGTTAGTGAAATGGACTTTATATCCACTTTTCAAGAGGTGAATAAAACTAATTTCATCTTGACTCTATGCCTGAAAGGTCCATATTTATTTTTATTTTATATCTTTATTCCATTTTGCAGGTTTGTTCATTATTGCCAACCCCCACTTTCAGGTACAGCAACAGCTGTCAACCACTGCAGAGTGAAACTAGAATGCATATCAATTGCATGTAAACAGAAATGATTTTTCAAAACCACTGCAATGACTACTAGATGCTACTAAAATATCACAGGGTCAAACTACTGGGTACCTTTGTTGGACCTATCATGACCTATCACAAGAACAATCAATACTCCTGGATTGAATAAAGAGTTCAGTTTTAAATTTCAAGAAGGTTACCAAATATTACAGATATATGTAATATATAAGGTTGAAGCATGCAAAGGTTAAAACACTGTGATGATAAAAAAGAAGATGAGGATAATAGTCCAAATAAATCTGTTTAATAATTTTATCTTCTTTCTTACAATATTCAATCTGCAAACATTGTATAAAAAGTAGATTCCAGGCAAAACGGGAACCTGTCACTTATATGGATGCAGTTAATTTATTAATTCATTATTAGGAAGTTTTACATGAATATCATATGAGATATGGGCATACAGAAATGTGGTTCTAAAGACAATATATAAATAATTTGCAGCATTGAGAAATTACTTACCACTTTTTCTGGATTGTGTATATCACATTGACTTCATAATACAGGGTGTCCATAAAGTTTGTGTGCACTTTAAAAAATTCATAACTTTATTTGTATTTGCGATAGAAATAATCTGTAAAAAATGTTATAAAGTTTAATGTACCTAGTTTTAAGTATAGCTAAAATAACTAATGTGATTTCAGGCATTACTGTAAATCAGTTGGCAAATGTTTTCCGTGAACTGCAAAATTGTATTACCCTTTGTATTGCTAATGATGGAGGACATGTGGAAACTTAAATAAAATTTCAATAAAACCTTAAAAAATATAGATTTACTTCTTTCTAATCCTTTTTACAAATTATTTCTATCGCAAATACAAATAAAGTTATAAATGTTTTTAAAGTGCACACGGACTTTATGGACACCCTGTAGTCATTCAATAGTCCAAAATTTAAACCAGCCATGCGAGTGCTGTCAATTACTATTATAGAATGAACATTTGACTTACATGCTGATATTCAGCCTTCATATTCAGATAGATAGATATAGACAGGTGATAGATAGGTAATTATGAACAGGAGACAGATATGTATATATATATATATTTAGCATAATGAGAGGCCACGTATACTTTCTTGATATGTATATAATATCTGGATAAAATAAATGAAACAAAATTGGGTGTTTTTTTATGAAAGTATTTATTTCTGTGTTTTTGTATATATTTATTTATTTAATATTTCAGACCACCTAGGTCTTTCCTCAGAAATCAAATGAGATACTGTGTGTGTTTGTTTATATGCACGCTTCACGACAAATGCTGTAAACAAACGCTGTAAACAAACACACAAACACAGTATCTCATTTGATTTCTGAGGAAAGACCTAGGTGGTCTGAAATATTAAATAAATAAATATATACAAAAACACAGAAATAAATACTTTCATAAAAAAAACACCCAATTTTGTTTCATTTATTTTATCCAGATATTATATATATATATATATATATATATATAGATAGATAGATAGATAGATAGAAGCAGGCTAGTGAGATAGATATGAACAGGGTGAGATAGAGAGATATGAATAATGATAGATAGATAGATAGATAGATAGATAGATAAGAGTACATTGAGATACATACATAGATAAGAGTAGACTGATATATATATATATATATATATATATATATATATATATATATATATATATATATATATGAAGAAATATACTCTTAAGGTGTGCTATATTTATGGGATAAAGTGCTCATATCAGAGATAGAGCATGTGTAAATATAAAAGTGAACATTAAAGTCAACACTTAGAGGTAACAGGCTGTTTCATGCTAGATGCAATCATCAGGCCTGACAATTGCATCTAGCATGAACAGCCTGTTACCTCTAAGTGTTGACTTCAATGTTCACTTTTATATTTATATATATATATATATATAGACATTTTAAAGGAAATTAAAAACTCTTTCACATGCAATATTTCCTCCAACAGATCTACTTATTCATTACAATTTACTAATACATCTATTCATCCAATGTGGATACAAATATATGAAAATGTAAAGCAATGTTTGCAAGTCTTTGTAACAAACTCTTTTAAAAAGAACAAAAGAGTAAATAAAAAAACCAAAAGGTCCTGGAAAGTATGCATTATTCTCTTCTTTCATTAGAATATTTCAAGATTTTGATTTTGGGCTTTAAAGATACATTTTTTGGAAATTTATGTGTAAAGTTTATCATGCTTAAATGATATGGCTTTAATAAATAGTGAATATAATAGATAATCAATATAAAAAATAGTGAATATCAGGTGAATTAGGACTATTTTTATTAGGATGTTTGATTATCAGAAAGCAGATCAGATAAGCCAAAGGTAATCCACCAAGTGAACAATTGTCTGTTGAGAAGGATGACAAAGACAAAATCATTGAGATTTAGTTTCTTCAAAGGATTTACATTTCAGGTCAGCTAGCTTCAAAGATTAGTGTCTGCCATTGTTGGTTGTTCAATCAGTTGGCACAATCTGTAGTTACTTAATTAAAGAGACAGTGAGGAACTAAAATTCATAAAGTTTGATAGGTGCATACTTTGTCTGTATATAAGCTATCAATTTATGTGTTTAAATGGGCTCAGAGGCTAGTCCAAGCAAATGAAATGGTTGTGAGTTTGTCTTCTGCAGCCAGAGCCTACTCTTAAATTTGGAATGGAAGGGTAGGTTTGAATAAAAAGATAAGTTAGAAAATGAATTCAAAATTAATTTGTTTTGATGAGGAGGCATGGTGGAGTAATGGATAGTGGCTCAGATTGAGGAATCAGAGAACCGAGTTCAAATCCCAGTCGAAGCCATTATATTCACTTACATCCTAATACCCTTGAGAAAAGTAAGAGTCCTCTTCTTCTCCCCTCAGCTATGGTTAAATAGCAGGACAGACTAGGTTCTATAGCCTTAGGTGTCAACTGGTCTAGGAGAAGGACCACTCTGAATTCAAAACCTGACCCTCCAGTTTGGGGGTTGTGCAGTAGGCTAACAACCCACTCACGTAGTTACAAAATCTACAATGATATCTTATGGCCTTATGTTCTTCAAGGAATTTAAAAGCATAATATATATAATTTGTTTTCAAAATAAAAAAAAGGGAGTAGGCTGAAATATGCAGGTAATTTGGTAAAAAGTGGAAGACACACTAAAGAGGGGTTCAGGAATAAAATTGTGTGAGTTGGAAAAACATTTTAATAGCTGGCCACATTTATTCCAGACATGAAAGTAGATAGATAATTTTAAGGAAAGGAACATTCAACATTTTTTTAAATATATTTTTTCTAATAGATCTGCTTAACCATTATGAAGGGATTGTAATGTATTCAAATAGATGTTCTTTTATCAGTCCCAATAAACTGGTGCTACAAAATCACAAAGAGCATTACCAAATAACAAAAACCACATCACTTGGAAAACTTCCAACAGCAACAATAACACAAAGAGAAATTAATGACATAATCAAGATGTTAACTTTCCACACTACCATAAACAAAAGCTTAGGGAGGAAATGTCTGTCAGTATTAGAAAGAACAATAACAGTGAACAGTGAAATCTGATTTCCAGAAAAACTGTTTCAATAAAAAGACTTTATAAATTTCAACTGACAGAACACTGGTCAAATTGAATTTTTCCTGAATGGAAACAGTTCATTTCAGCATTAGAATTATTGCTATTTTTGGTCATATAACTTGAGTATAGATAGATAGATATCCGCAGAATTACATGGAGCAAGAGAGGGATATTATTACATGCAATTTGCTGTAGAAACATACAGGGCCAGTGCAAGGGTCTTGTGCTCACTTGATCTATTATACAGGGCCCACACTTCACTACATGTCAATTTTCATGAGTAGTATTTATATAAAATACAAATTTTATTGTAACCTAATTATGTACAGTAATGGATTATATGCAATATAAGTGAAAAAATCAACTAGAAAAATTGAAAATAAATATATATCTAAATACAAGTTAGAGACATGTCATAATAGATCATTCAATCTTAAATAAACCAACAATGTTTTGCAGCAATTTTTAACATCAACTTGAAATTTTTCTTGTTAAAATGTTGAATAATTTTAATGCATTCAATATTATGTTTAAAAAACAGTGAATTTTATATATTGTTTTTTTAGACTTAGCATGAACAAAACAAATTCATGGATTTGGCCAAAAAAATATGAACCTTAGAATGATGTCAAAATCCATGAAGATTTTTCATCCTTTAATAGTCTGTTGTGCTTAGTTATCCCCCCCAATATATATACATATATATATATATACATATATATATATATACATATATATATATATATATATATATATATATAGTTTACAAAAGAATAGGTAATCCGTATGGGTAGACCCAAGGAGGATAAAATCCAGAGAGCTCAATGTAAATCAGAGCTAATAATTTAAATAAAAATAAAAACAGACCACTTTAATATTCCATGTAATAAATTATTTCACCACAGCCCTTTTAAAGGACAGTGGATCATCAGACTTTACTTCCAAAGGTTGAAACGAAAAATGAAAAGAAATTTACACATTTTTGACGGGCAGTACTCAGCATATGTAAATTAACGAATATATGTATATATATATATATAGGGAGAGAGAAAGAGAGAGAGAGAGATTGATATCAACTAAAGTAGATAGATAGATAGATATAATAAGTTGCTGAAATGTTCTCAGCTTGATACTTTACCGAAAAAAATGGTGACATGGCTATGAATTTTTGAGAGTTGAGAGTGAATCATTGCAACTTTTTTCATGCTAATGTTATCTGCTGACATGAAGTGAAAAGATTACATTGAATCAACTGCTATGTCTGCTGCTAGGAAAGTTGGTTCACTGTGTTGTGCTGGACAATTTTTCTCACCAGAATCTATCTTACATATTTATAAGTCTACCATTTGTCTTTGCTTTGAATATTGCTGCTGCATATGATCTGGTGCTCCTGCTATATATTTAGAGATTCTTGATGAAACCCAAAGAAGAATCTGCAATGTTAATGGTCCTGACCTGGCATCCTGGTTTCAGTCACTTTCTCACTGTGGTAATGTAGCTTCCCTGTGTTTATCTATAAATACTTTCATAGTAATTGTTCTGATGAACTTTCTGATATGGTACCTAGACTTTATGAATTTAATGTGCAGTGCTAAAATTTACAGTTAAATTAGCTAGATGCTACTGTAGGTTCAGCCAACTTTGATCTTCAAACATTTAAATGAAATGTCAATCATTATCTATTGTCTTCCTGATTACTCTTCTTTTATTGATCTCTCTTCTTAATAATGTTTCTATTTTTCCTATTATTTCACACTCAGCAACCCCTTATGTCTTAGTGGCTTTATTGTCTTACTTGGGGGTGAAGTGATTAAAAAAAAACAGATAGAAATTCTGGGTTTTTTCTCTTTCTAGAAAAAACAAGAAAAAAAATATAATTACAAGTTCGAAATAAAACATTAATTTTTCAGTGAAAATATTTGAACATGTCAATAATATATGGTTCACGATTATCAGTAGGAGAGCTTCTTTATTGGAAGTGCATCTACTGCAGAAAACCAGGTCCAATTACAATTAAAGTGTACCCCAAGTTTACTGACTTTAACTATGATAAAAATTAGTTATTCTAGCACCTAGTTTCTCCATATCCTTTAAAGTAGCTTCTTGCACACTGACTCATCATGAGTACTGCTCACAAAGGGTAATGGCAAAACCTGTACCACATTCAGCACTTTGCATACTATTCAAATTTCTAAAACTTGCAGATAGTATCCTGTTTCAGTTTTAATTTTAGAATTAGGAGTTTTCTGTAGACATGAGCAACAAAAGAACTATTTACCCTGTAGATTGAATAAAGGGTTCAGTTTGAAATTCCCGGAAAATTACCTGGATCACCAGACACATGAATGCTGGAAGGAACAATAGCCAAAATGTTGTGATAACAACAACAAAGATGAGGAAATTAGTTCAAGTGTAAATAATGTAAATAGTATCTTTTATATAGCAGTAGGATCTTTTATTTTGTTATTATTACATGAAGCATTTTTAACTATTATTATTTATTTTTGACTACTAGGAAGGTAATACTGCTACTACTACTACTACTCCTAATACAAAGATAAAAGCAAATATGGCACTGATAAAGATTGTGGAATAAAGTAATGAATTTATAGGTTTGAAGTGGCTTTCTAAAAAGCCATCAAGTTCTCACGGTTTATCGCTTACAAATGTTAGTGCATTCAATTTGACTTCCCTGAGGCAAAAAGGACATTGAGAGATAATCCTTCAGTCCTGATCATCTGCTGTTTATTCATTGCCATGGATTAGTGGCCTGAGTAATAATTGTGATAAAAAGAAAGCAAAAAATTAAGATGAATGTAAATACTTAATAATAATAATAATAATAATAGTTGACAATATTTCATCAAATAAAAATAAAATAAAACTTAAGATGAAGGTAAATACTAATAAAAAAAATGAAATAATATTGATTGACAATGATTCCTATGACAAAAATAAAACCAAAATTAAGATGAAAGGAAATACTAGGCAATAATTAAATAATTAATGATCGATAATGTTTCATCTAATAAGAATGAAATTAAAATTAAGATAGAATCAAATATTAATAAAAAATGAAATAATAATGATTGACAATGCTTCCTGTAATAAAAATTAAAATTAAAATCAAAATTAAGATGAAGGTAAATAATAATAATAAATTAAATAATGTTGGTTAATAATGTTTAATCAAATAAAAACAAAATTAAGATACAGATAAATACTAGTAAAAAAATTAAATAATGTTTGACAATAAAAATAATACTCTGTCTATATTTCTGAGATGAGCTATTATGTACACTATTTACATTATTTGAACTATTGTCCTCACCTTTTTCGCCATATTTATTACAACATTTCAGCCATTGTACGCTCCGGCCTTCTTCAGGTGGTTGAAATGTCGAACTGAACCCTTTATTTCCCTCACTGGGGTAGACTGTTCTAGTTCCACTTGCCATGTCTAATGGACGTCAGTTATCAGTTATCTCCTGTTAATTCCCCTCCAAGTTCTCCACTGCCTTAACCAGGTATTGAACTCAGACTCTTTGGGTCCTGTCACTGGATCTAACTAATGCCTTTATCCACTGTGCCATGTGTAATAAATATGGTGACAAAGATGAGGACAATAGTCCGAATAATGTAAATAGTAAAAATAATACTGTTTTTACTTATTTTAGGTCACTCTATAAGTGCTAATAGTACCATGTAACACAGTACTATCTGTTGGGTAAACAGTAACAAAACCATTTCCCCCACCAGGCTCTTTTTTTTAATGAAGAGAGACTCTAGAAACTGAGCAGGATTAAAACAAACACCACCAATGGGCAGGTGAACCTTCTTGTAGAGTCGACAACCATCTAGCACAACAAGGTCAACTGGGCTCTAGAGATATGGATACAGACAGTTCAGTGATGATGATACAAAATTGCCAGGTGGAGGGTTACCTAGAATAAAGTCAACATCCAGAGTGGATGGGTTTTCCTAATGGAATCAATGGCTATGTGTCCATGACCGAAGCCAGCTTTCAAGTTAGAGGGCATCATCTGTGGTTTGACCTGGAGAGGGATGGGCTCCGCCAGGTCTACTTGCCCAAGTCATGCTACACATGAATGATATCTGGAAGGAACTTGTCAACCAAGATATGTGGAGGGAACTGGTCACATTCTCAGCTGTGTAATGAATCAATTCATTGAATACACCCAGTCATGGTTTTAGGATATTCAGCCTTCCAGGTTTTTTTATATTAAAAATCTGAATTCCAGTAAATAAAAATGGAAAAAACAAGGGTATACTGGTAAATAATTTGTATTTACAAACATATGTACATAAACTCAAGAGAGTCAGAAAGGAGTAAAATTAGTCTTTAGTTGGGTTAAAGTCTTTGAGTAGTTGGTACACAGAAAAATATGGAGTTTAGAAAAGACTTTGAAATAGTTGATCCACTGTAAAAAGTTATGGTTGAGAAAAGTTTTTGTTGTTGTTGTTGTCACGGGGCTCTGGTTTTCTCCGATTGGTCATGTATTTCACATGCTGAAAGTAGCATCTCTGATATGTCTTTTCTGTCTTTCCACACAATCAAAATGGAATTGTCCATTATTTATGAAATATTGACTGGGCATAACATAGGTGCTAACGAAGGAATTAAGCTAACAAACAGATTTCTAATAAGATATTCATATTTCTGGATGACACGGTATATTTTGATTAAGATGAAAGTACTCTCTTTTTAATATACGGGCATGTCACAGGTGTTAAATTGGAAATCATAAAAACAGCATACCTGTTGCTTGATTTAATTAATCACTAAATCATCAAATTTTTTTTCAAACAAATTGAATAAAATCATTTAAAGTTTCAAATAAAAATAAAAAAAATAAAATTTTCAATTTAAAAAATTAAAATTTTGAAAGCTTGAAACAATGTCATCAACAATAAGGAAACAATGATTTTAATAAAATTGAAAAAATTAAATTAAAAACTAGTAACTGGAATATAAAGAGGGTAAACTATGTGGGGGTACTGAAAAGTTCTCAGCCCAACCAGCTTCCCATAATTTGACCAAATGACCAGACATAAAATTCTTTTGAAGGGCTTCTTGGATAGGCAGAGAACTTTTCATTGTATATTTTTACAGTTTGAAAACAGTAGAATGTAATAATATTTTGTAAATTTTAAAATGGAAATTATTTAAAACATAAAATACACCATAGTGAATTACCCTTATGTAGTATATAGATAAAAGTATATGTATAAATAAAAGAATATGGATAAAAATGTATAGATGAATAAATGTGTGTAGATAGATAAAAGTATGATAGAAGAAAAAGTTTTTGGACGTCATCAGATTAAAATGATGTTTATGTTGGTGTGACTACATGTGTGCATTATGGATAGAGGACACAGAGAATTTTAGGTTTAATTTTTTTTTTTAAATATATGTTTTTGCTATATAGTTCAGACAATTTCATTTAAATTGTTTTTCTTTTCTTCATGATACCATAATTTTTGTTATTAAATATCCCACATTGTGATTGTTTTGATAGGTATTCTCTCTGATAGAGGTAGTTTCATCAAGAGAAAATAACTCCCATAGGTATTCCTTTTATACAATATTTCATTTACATATCCTTACACTTATCCTTACTTACTTACACCTCACTGAACCTAAGATTCTTTATACCTTTAGATGATCTTCTACAAACAATCCTGGGAGACATAATCTGTCTCTCAGAGTCTCTTTATTTCTTTTATAGGAGATCTAGGTTGAACTGGTTCTCTTTATTTGAATCATCATGATATCTCCTGTCAATTTCATCCCCAGATTGTTCCTCACTACTACTGGATACACTCATTCTCTTCTAGCCTCTCCTGTTCTTTTATATTTTTGGTGGTCTTCCTGATCACTCTCAATACTGGATTCATTCATCCATTCTTGCATCATCTGTTCTTCTGCCTCTTCTTCTTCCTCCTTCTTTTCCATAACTTTCCGCATCCTTGTGGTTCTAAATTGGTTTTTGTGAGCCAGTATTCCCTGTCCTTTCTTTGTTAACACAGCTGTGTTAAATCCCTTTTGCACCACAAAATTCGCCTTTTCAGTATTTGAATCCTTCTCCTTTCCTTGCCACACATTTTCATTCATTGCAAATAACATGATTATCAGAGCTCTTATTTGTCTTCCCATCTATGCAGATCGTTTTTTTCTTCTGCCTGCATGCAAAATAGTTCTATAACTTAGTAATCTGGGTAAATAACTCTCTATATCACAATCCACTGGGGAGAATGCTTTTAATCCAATTTTTACCATTTGGACCATTCTCTCTGCAATTCCATTTGAGTGTGGGTCGTAAGGTGGGTCTTTTGTATGGAATTCAGTCAATATGTTTTAACAATGCACATAAAATTTCTTCACAAAACTCAGGGTGCATTGTTGGAGACCAAGGTTTTTGGAACGCCATTTCTCAAAAACACTATCCTCAACACCTGCTTCACAGTAGTGGCTTTTCTATCCACAATTTTAATAACTTCAAGCCAACCTGAATAAAAGTTGACTAATATCAGAAATAGTCCTATACCTTTAATGTAGACACAATCCATATATACTCATGTGCATGGTTCCATTTCCTTTGGCCAAGAGTGAATTTTAGTTTGCCTAAATTTCTTTATTTGCCTAAATTTCTTTATTTTTGAATACCTTATGCATTTTTAAGATACTCTTCCGCCTCTCTCAAACAGCTTGGCAATCAAACTTGCAATCTTAACCTCATTGGCATAGTCAATAAACCTTCACGCCTATCATTGTGCACAGCTTTAATTACTTCTTTTCTCAGAGACCGTGGAGGTACTATGATATCTCCATTATATATAATTCCTTTTTCTATTGTTAATTTGTATCTTGGCTCTTTATATGGCCTCTCAGCCATAGAGCAACTATTCCATGTATTTCTCTTTATTCTATCTATTCAACTCTGGATCCTGCCTAGTTCCCAACCTAAGCTGAGTTAAGGGTAATATGTCTGTTTCTGTCCAGTGCAAAATCCTGTCCTCACAATTTTCACTTGCTTCAACATTTTTACTATCAAAATTTAACTGAGATAATGCCTCCATATGCAGAATAGTATTTCCTTTAATATATATATATATATATATATATATATATATATATATATATATATGATGTCAAAGTCAAACACTTTAAGCTTAATCACCCATCTTAATATACTGGCAGATGTGACCTTTGACAACTCCCTTCTGGGGTTGAATATAAATTCCAAAGGCTTATGATCAGATTTTAATAGAAATTTCCTTCTCAGCAAAACATTTCCAGCACTTTCTGTACTCAACACAATCACCAATGTCTCCTTCTCAGCATTTGAATAATCTTCCTCTCGCTGATGTTAGTTTTCTGGATAAGTACATAACAGGGTGATTCTCTTGCAACAATATTACAGATACAACACAGTCACTGGCATCAGTAGTTAATGTCAATTCTTTCACTGGATCAAAAATTTTAACAAATTTGTCTGTTTATGAGTGCCTTTTTTTACCCCCCCCTCAAAATGCCTGTCTTTTTGTCCATTGAAACTCAGTATTCTTCTTCCTTATTTCATTAAAAGTTTCCACAAGGTCACTCTGTCATCTGGTTTTATCATATTTGATATCCTAGGTATTAAATCTTTTCACAATTATACTCACATTTATCATGCTTAATTGTCATACCCGCACTACTTAATTTTCTTAAAACTTGTTCCATTTTACTTTTGAGCACTTCTTTACTGCATGCACCAATGCCAATGTTATCCTGATATACAGTTATATTTTTAATCCCCTCTAAAACTTATTTGATGGCTTTTTGGAAAATGTCACTTGATGTTTTTACTCCAAACAGCAGACAAGTCCATCTTAGTAATCAAATAGAGGTGTTCATTTGATGACTTCTTGAAACTTGCTATCAATTTTTATTTGATTATATGCTGACTTAAGGTCAACTTTAGCAAAGTATTTCATACCAGCGAACACATGGTATGCTGTTTCAGTGTTTGGCGATGGGAATGAATCCAAACAGATCCGGTTATTTGTGCCCACCTTATAATCGCCACAAATTCTTAAATCTCCATTGGGCTTGCATATCACCACAATGGGTGAAGCCCAATTGCTACACCCCAGGCTAACTTTTTCTAATATTCCTTGTTGCACTATTTTGTTCGGCTTAGTAGCAAAGGTATCATGTGAACAAGAACTTTTTGGGCTTGAAAATACATGGGTTGACTGTTTTCTTTAAGTCAAATACTCAACTTGTATCCCTTTAATAATCCAACATCAGGTTCTACAGACTTCATGGAATTTATCAGCATCAATGTATCCACTCGTAACGCACCAATTCCTAAAAGGCCCTGGCTTTTGATGCTTTCCACCACTGTGATGGGTATTATTTTTTGGGGCTCAAATGTGCCTTCAAAGCATCCTAAGATTTTCATGATTGACCCATTGAACTGTTTCATCTGGAGATTACTTTCTCTTAACTTTGGTCTACCCATGGTCTACCCATTCTTTCCCCCTAAATTCCTCAGTATCAATGTAACATCACTTCCAGCATCCACCTGCATGAGTAAAATTATCTGTTCAACTTTACCATTTCCCTACTTTTATCCTGTGCTTTTATCTCAAATATTTCGGTACTTTCAATCGGCAGATCTATATTTTCCACTTTTTTGACTTGCTTCTCATATGTGCATACTGTCTGGAAATGAGTCCTCTTTTTATACTTAAAACACCTTTTCCCAAAGTCTGGACATTTATTTTTGCTCTTTTCATGTTCCTTATTGCAATATCTGCATACAGGTAAGCTTTTAGTAGCACTACACTGCCTTCAGAGGCATTAAATTTTTCAGTCAATTCCAATTGTTGTAAGAATGCCACACATCTGCTTCCAGATTCATATTATGAGCTTGAAGCCATTCTAGAATTTTATGCTTGTACAAAATGTCAAATATTCCTTCAATCAGCCATATCTAACAGGAGAAAATTATATCATTGGAGATTTAGTTTTCACTCTATACTCAATTAACTTCTCAGTAAGAAACAAAACAAAATGAGATAACGTCTGCCGATTATTTTCAGTATTTTATAAGCCTAGTCATGTTTGACACAAGGATACATGTATAAGAGACTTCACCGCTTAATTTTTTTTTTTACGGCATATCAACATATGGGTTACTTAATCAAAATTAGCTCATCTTTGACAGACATTTGTTCCAAACCCATTCTTTCAAGCTCACAATATCTTGATCCTTCTTTCAGTCACTCTACATATAGCATAACAGCTTTGTCCAGTCTACTTTCAAAAAATTTAGTTCTTTCCACGATGACCAATTCTTTTTTGGTCATATATTTGCTTTTATGATGGCAGCAATTTCTTCATAGGCTAAATCTTCCAACACTTTAGGATAGACCATGATGCAGATATTTTTTATGGCTTCACTCATTACTGAGGCTGAAAACAAATCTGTAACTTCATTTTCTCCGCCACTAGCTTTGGTGTCCTTTAACTTTTTCACTGTCACCAATGCTGCGAAACATCTAAGCCAGGTTTCAATATATTAATTAACCAATCAGCAACGCCTCATTGTTATAATAGGTATTCTACGGATGTAGTCTTGTCAAGAGAAAATAAGTCTCCCATAGGTATAACAATATACAGTACCTCATTTACATATCACTACAGTGGTAATAGAAAATCTGCCAAGAATGGTGAAACTATTTTTTCTTTTTTTAGAAAGACTCTCTTCCTTGAAGTTGCTCTTTTTTCAGGAACTATCCTGAAGCATTCTCTACACAAAAAAGGAGTAAGTTTTAAACTTCACGCCCATAAAAAACAGTATGTTAAAAGGATGTTTTTTCCTTGACACCGCTATTATTTTAACTACCTTCACTCCACAGCAATTTCTATTGTTTTAAAAATCGATGATTAGAATTGTAATATAACCTAAACATATAATGAGAGTGAATTTAAACATTTATTTTGTTCTTGAGAATTTACAACAAAAACATTAAACACTATTTATTAGATTGTTTATTTACGAGAATAATTTAATATTTACCACATTGTAAAAACTAATGCAATTGTATTAAAACTAATGCAATGTAATATTTATTATTTAGCAATTTATTAATAAATAAATATGAAAACAATTTTCTATTCATAAATTTATAAACATTTACTAAATTTTGAATTGAGTGGCAACTAGCTGGTCTTTTGTCAACCATTCAACCACTCCAGTAAAGAATATAATAAATAAATAGGGTTTATTAATTTTGCTGTAAGTTCTCAAGAACAAAGAAAATGTATAAATTCATTTTCAGGTTTTATTAAAATTCTAATCATTGTTTTTTAAATCAATAAACATTGTCAAGGAGTGAAGGTTTTTTTTACTTATTTTTTAAAAAATAATTTCACCCTAAGCAAGGTGGGGGTGCCACTAGTATGCAGGGGGTTACAGGGAGGGAAAGTAAGAGAAAACACTGGGTATAGTGAGGATTGAGGAAAGAATGACTGAGGAAAGGATAAAAGATGAATGCGATTCAAGAAGACAGAAGATGATGATTGACATTGCATTTAAATTTTTGAAGACTGTAGTTTTCATGGAAGCAAGTAAATTGAAGAGAGTTCCACATGCAGGAAGCCACCCCCCCCCAAAAGAAATTGTTAGAGTAGAAGTGTTGGTTACATTTAACTATTTTGACAGTAAAAGGGTGGGACCGAGATGCCAACCTAGTAGCACGCTTAAATTCATGTAATCAGGGCAATTGCCATAAAAATCTTTGTAGAAAAGACAGAGGGAAGCCACATTGGTGAGAAAGTGACTGAAGTTGAGATGCCAAGTCAGGATCGATTATATTGCAGATCCTTCTTTGGATTTTGTCAAGAATCTCGAGATGAATAGCAGGACCACCCGACCAGATATGGCAACAGTATTTAATGATGATAGCTTTGTTAATGCGCAAGATGACCTCTAATGAGAAAAACCTTCTGGCATGACACAGTGACCCAACTTTCCTTGCAGTAGATGCAGCTATTGATTCAATGTAGGTTATTCCACTTCAAGTCAGTCAAAAAACTGAGGCTAAGAAAGCACACTGTGCCGCTCTCCATGAGTCTAGCATCAATCATATTAATAGCAGACAGGAAAGTTTCTCTATGGTGGTTAAATGAGAGCAGTTTCATTTTGGAGGCATTAAAATTCACAAGCCATTTTCTGCTCCAGTTAACCACTGATTGGAGGTCCTTTTCAAGAAAAATGGCCAGGTTAACTTTGTCAGCTCTGACAGATTTTCTATTGAGACAGGAGTAAATAGTAGTGTAATTTGCATAAATGCCTACCTGGGAACTAATGATATCAGGAAGATCATTGATGAAGATTAGAAACAGCATAGGACCTAGGATAGAGCCTTGGGGGAAATCCGTGTTCATGTGATAGGGTCTAGAAGTGAGCCTGTTCAAAATGACCTTCATTTCACAATTTGATACGAATGAGTGGAATAAATCAGACAATCATCCTGTAATACTGTAGCCCTGAAGCTTACATAGAAGACCAGCACACCAAACCCTGTCAAACACTTTTGAGATATCTTGAGCCACAGCTTGAGATTTGCCTTTATTACCAAGAGCTTTATATACATATTCAGTGATGGCTGTTAGACCTGGGAAAACAGAAGCCATATTGTTTGTCATAGAGTAGGTTGAGTAAAGCCTTGAATACTTTGCTAAAACATGGTAAGAGACTAATAGGGTGATAGAGGGTGCAGATGGTTCTACAGAAGAGGACTTCCAACAAGCTGGAAAGCAGGAAGCAGTGAGGCAATAGTTGTAGTGTTTGGAGAAAACTGAGCCAGCTCAGGAGCACATTTAAAACAACAGCTGGGATCACATCACCTTCATTTGCATTATGGGAGTTTAATTTAGAAATGATATCTGAGACCAGTGATAGGGTTATGTGCATATCACCCAGTAGAGCCTCTAATCTAGGGGGGAAATCAAGTGTGGGTACTCTAAATGAGTCAAGTGTTGAGTTAGAAGAGAATTTCCAAGCAAAGCATTCAACCTTATCAGCTGTAGATGTCAGGACTTCAAATTGATTGAATAGATGAGAGATTGAGGATTTACTGTTGCTCATCACACTCTTGCAGAACTACCAATAATCTCTAGAACCAAACTTACAATATGCTATATGTTGTTTCATTCTATCAAAAGAGATATAGAAGAGAAGCGTGTCTGTCAGGGTTACTGGGGAAACATGTGGGGAAGTGCACCACTTGCATGAGAGATTAAGTGATTGAGAAGTTCAGGGTTTGGATGCCAGAGAGGTCATTGACAGAGTGTTTAAGCCACCTGGCATGGTGGGCATTAGTCACTAAACACAAATATATGGTATATATACAACTGGTATCTTTGTGGACAATGGTTATCCGTTGGACGTTGTTCAATCAGTTATTCGGGATAAGACTGCAATGTTTAATAAAATTAAGCCTGCTATGGTTAGTAAATGCCCGGTCTATCTCCGTTTACCGTGGTTGGGTAGGATTAGTGAGTCCTTTGCCAAGCAGATTTCATGTAGTTCACTTGAATGTTATTTTGCAGAGAACGTCCGTGTTGTTTTTCAAACTAGGTCTGTCCTTTCGTCTGTGTGTAAAGATGTTCTACCCCCCCACCATATTAATTCAGTTATTTATCATTTCAAATGTAGTTGTGGATGCGACTACATAGGTAGAACGACACAGTGCTTGGACGCTAGAATAAAACAACACGTACCTACGAAAATATTAAATAATAATTTTTCGTTGGGCGATTCCATTCGAAATACGTATGGGTCGTCGATTGCGGATCATCTAATAAATAATCCTACTTGCGCATTGGAGGTTAGTGTTACCTGGTTTTCCGTTTTGGCCAGGGCACACTCAGTATTCCATCTCAGGGTATTGGAGACTTTGTACATCAGGTCCAGGCGACCGTCTCCGCAAACAAAGGGACTGTTTGCTTGGGCTTGCTGTGCTGGGTCTCTAGCATCTTGGGTGGTATTACTTTAATTATATACACTTGTATTTATCTTTCTCTTCACTGCCCTTCATTCATGTCATCCATAACAAATATTTTCCTCATAATTTCTATTCCCCATTAAACAGTTCTGATGAGAGGGGACAAAACCGGTTAACTGGTGTTTTATTTTAAATCTAACATGGCTGTTAATAAAAAATTGTTTTTTTTATGCCTTGATATATATATATATATATATATATATATATATATATATATATATATATATAGAGAGAGAGAGAGAGAGAGCTACATATATATCTATATATCTATATATATATAGATAGATATATATCTATATATCTATATATCTATATATATATATAGATAGATAGATATATCTTTTCTTTGGTCACTTCATTTATTTGGAGGATTGTGAGTATTAATTACTTTTATATTTTACACTCACACTGAAGTATTTACAACTTTTGAATTTATATATATTTTAATTGTTAATTTACATGTTTTAGATACACTCCAAATCTTCCTCCATTTTACAAATAAAAAAAATACACTAAACAGTGTTTGTTTAAAACAATATATATATATATATATATATATATATATATATATACAGGTACATACACACATGCTGAGGAAAGTACTAAGAGAAAATTAAAACAATGAAGGAAGAAAAAGAAAAAAATATAGAATAACATTCGGAAATAGGATGGCATAGAAAAGTGAAAAGAACAAAAAAAGAAAAAAAACAAAAGTAAAGTTAAATACAAGAAAATTACAATAAATACTAATTAAAAGTGTTCATTTCAACGATACCAATATACATTAAGACTGGCAAAGTCAGCAGTGGTGTCAAAGGAAAAGCCATCCTTTTGATACACCATTTTTTGCAGCCACAAAGGTTAAACATTGCCAAAAAGGCTTCCTGATAGGATAAAAATTTCTATCTCATTTTATTGCACTCTCTTCTTTGTCTGTTTTCTCATCCAATTCAACACTTGTTGTTTTATTTTGTCAATGCATGGTGCCTTTTTAACTTCTAACGACGATCCCAAACCTAACACAACAGATGTAAGAAGTAAGTGATAAATTATTTTTAAAATAATTTATCAATTATTGAGATTGGCACAACATTTTTGAGGAATATTTTTTTTTACATCATGTCTATATGATTATATATTTGGCTCACATGATAAACAGACAATTTTTTTTTTCTTTTTTTCTGGATGTCATCTATAGCAAATTCCTTGAATTGCTAAAGCTGTCTGGACGATTTTTGTCACAAGTGGAAATTAATGTTTCTTAATAATAAAATGGGTGACGCAAATCCAAGGAAGTGAGAGTAATTTAAATAACATCGATGCTTAAACAGAAGAATAGAATTGACAACACTTTAATGCATTTGATAGAGATCATGTAACAATTGTATCTTAAGCTGGTTAAAAGAGATAATCTTGTCTGAACTTCTGTCTAAGGTCTATTCAAGGTCTTTATAAATGACTAAATTCTGTGTATTATATAACTAATACCGCAGTGTCCATGACACATTGATCTGTGCCAGTTTCTGATTTATTCAAAAAAGTTAAGCATAGTCAGTAAACATCCAATTATAAATATAATGATATTCCAGGAAAATCTATTTCTCCAGTCAATTGAAATTTTTGCATCATTGATGAGATAACACTCTAATATTCTTTAGTGATGATTAAAAAAAAATGATGATTAAATACAAACTATTTCATGAAAAATAATCACATATTTTCTCAAGACAGTTCTTACTCAGGCTTCCAGCATGGCTCAAAGTGTAGTATTTGTCTTTGGGAAGATTTTCATTTCATTTTATCTCTCAATTGTGTTTCTGTCTTAAGAGAGAACACAAAAGATAAATGTGGGATGTCTGGTCCAGGGATTCCAACCCTGTGGCAGCACCACCCTCACTGCACCAACTAGGGAGTGTGTTTGTGGAATATTGATGTCAGTGAAATATTGACTGGGCATTTTTTTGCCTTAGCCCATGTTTATGCACTAGGTCTCTCTACTTTAAACTGGCCTTGCACCATATTTCTTCATCAAGGGTAGTATCTGTCTTCCCTTGCTCTTAATATTTTGAGAGAAGCCTAGCCCAAGGGATTATAGCCCTGCAGCAATGACTTCCTCATTGCATTAAAGAGCACCCCCCTCTTGGGCCAGTGGAAAGATTCAGGGGGGGTGGGGGTGAAAGAAAAGTGAAGAATCCAGAGATTGGCAGTGGAACATTGGAACTATAACATACACCACACATACATTGTACCTGTTGACTATACATGGTGGGGGGCATTAGGGTTGTGTTTTGGTATGTAGCATGTGGGGAGACCCAAAAAAGTTTAGGAACCACTGGTTAAGGGGAATGCCAACACCAGTGTGACAGCAGTTATGGATGCTGGGCAATTATGTACACATATGGGTACCCCACATTTAAAAACAATCTTGTTTCACATTTTGCCCTCATGGATGAGTGGGTCTGTTCTCCACTTTAAACTACGAGGAAAGCCTCGGGCATTTCAAGATCATGTAATCATTAGCAAACTTTGTCACAATAGATTATCATAGTAGTGAAAATACTAAAGCTATCGGGATACTATCCTTTAAATTTAAATTTTGAAATTTATCTACGTTCACATAGATGAAATGCATTACTTAGGAATTTTGTTCATTTTATGATTTGATTGCCAACTATTAATCTGATATATACATTTGTATACAACTATACCTTGGGTTACATCATTTCGAGGTAAGTCATTTTCGATTATACATTGTTTGCCAAAAAAATATATGGAAAAATAAAAATCAAGTTTAAGTCATTTTATTCAACTTTACGTCTGTCCGCCACAAATAATGAAGTCGTAATATCACTAGAAAAGCATTAAAAGCACATAAAATCATGTTGCTGTACAATAAGTAAGAATAAAAGGATATAAAATCATATTAAAATACATACATTTACAGTAAATGTTAATATAATCATTATAAATCCTAGAGAACAAAATATGAAAAACAACTGTGACTCTGTGTTGTTGTCTTATTTAGTGATCTTTAAGAGCTTGATATTGGCATTTTCCATAGTAGTTTGAATATCTACCATTTGGCATCATTGTCAGTGCCACTTGTGATTCCTGCAAAATTGAAATCCAGTATAGTTTAGGCATATGCATGGTATACGCCTGCTTATCGCCGACTCTCTCATTCTCATTCATTTGTGACTTTATATTTTGCTCTAATGGCTCCTAAGAAAATTTCTAGTGCAAGTGCTAAGCATCATGCTATAATACTGAATGATAAACTTACTATGATAAAATCTCATGCAAAAGGTGAAAAGATTATATTGATTGCTCGATCTTTTCAAATCAGTCAGATAACTGTATCGATGACTGTTCACAATAAGGATAGGATTTTGGCATATATCAAATCTGATGTCAAAGGGATGAAAAATACTGTTATCAATAAGAAAAGAGGAAAAATCTTTGAAGAGATAGAACAATTTCTTTCTCTTTGGATTGATAGGGTGAATCATTATTATGCTGCTATTAGTCAAAAAATCATTCAAGCGAAAGCATTCTTTTTGTTTGAGGACCGGAATAAAAAATACCCAGATGAGAAAGATGTAGAGTTTAAAGCGAGTCAAGGCTGTTTTATGAGATTTAAAGAACAAAGAAGTTATCACTCTATTAAGAAGCAAGGTGAAAGTGCATCAGCTAACAAACAAGCAGCAGCCAATTTTCCTAAACAGATTTATACCTAAACAGATTTTTAAGGTTGACAAAACTGGATTATATTGGAAAAAAATTGCCAGACTGTTCTTTCATTGCTAATGCTAAATGTAAGGCTATATATATATATATATATACAGATGAAATAGTATATTGGTAAACTATAGTTTACCAATGTCCTATTTCATTATTTACATTATTCGGACTATTGTCATCTTTGTCACCATATTTATTACAACGTTTTGGCCATTGTACGCTCCGGCCTTCTTCAGGTGGATCTAACCAACGCCTTCATCCACTGTGCCATGTGTCCTCAAGGACACATGGCACAGTGGATCCGGTGACAGGACCCAAAGAGTGTGAGATCAATACCTGGTTAAGGCAATGGAGAACTTTCAGAGGGAAAAATTAACAGGAGATAACTGATAACTGACATCCATTAAAACATGGCATGTGGAACTAGAACAGTCTACCCCAGTGAATGAAATAAAGGGTTCAGTTCAACATTCCAACCATTGAAGAAGGCTAGAGTGTACAACGGCTGAAACGTTGTAATAAATATGGTGACAAAGATGAGGCAATAGTCCGAATAATGTAAATAATGTACATAATATCTCATCTCAGAAATATAGACAGTCCTATTTTATCTATTGAAAATCCAGATGTTAAGAAATTTTATATTGGAAGCACACAAAAAATACTTTTAAATTAAGATGGTACCAACATATTTTTTCTTTCAACATTGTATTGTAACCAAACATCCCTCTTTAAATATTTTTGGTATTTAAAAGAAATCAGTAAAACCCCCAGAGTAAAATAGAAATTATTAAAAAAACCCAGAATTTTACATCATTAAATGACCCATGTCTTCTATGTCTGCATGAAAAATTATATATTATTAAGTTTCCTAAAAAATAATGATTTATTAAATCAACAAAATGAACTAACTGTATTTTATCAGCATTGCACAATGTTTACATTGAAATACAGTTAATAGGATTTTTCATTAAAAAAATATATATATATTATAATTATATATCTATTATTTGATTACATATAATGGTACATATAATATTTACTTAATTCTTTGACTTTTAATTTTAACATTGCCATGAACCATTGAATATAATAAGTATTGTATGTTAGATCAAAATAATTAAATATATAAAAATGGTTTAATCATACTAGAAGCCCCCTTAAGACAGTCCTAAAGGATAAACAAAAATAATTTTTTTAAAAATTCCCAAATTACCCCATTGCTGGATACATATATCTGTCTGTTTTATTTCATTGTATCTTATGAATATATTCTTAACTGGAAGCACTGGTGATATGTCTATACATGATGGCATATCTAGACAAGTATGAATAACATACACAAACCTAACCTCTAAATGTTTTTTCATTTTTCTGCATTAGCTTAGGTCTGTCTTTTGAATTGTCAAATACGTACACACCCATAAAATTTTGAAATCTTGTTCTGCCCTCCTACTTAAACTCTTCAATATAATACCGCTCTACTTTAAAAAGTAAAATGTAAATCATTTTCTTCAAAAGTTACTGAATATCAATTGATTATGGAACAAATTTAAGGTTACAAAACATAGAAATTTCCGTGTAGCAATGAAAAAATATTTTTAAATATGAATATTATAATATTATACTCTACTTTGTATTGAGCACTTTTAAAAAAAATAAATAATAAATAAAATAATAAATAATAATAAAGAACGGTGGATTATTAATCTGACTGGTCTTTCTCTTTATTTGTATATATATATATATATATATATATATATATATATATATATATATATATATATATATATATATATATATATATATGTACACACACACCTTGCCTAACTTTTTAAAAGTAGATATATTCAACTATGTGAAATAATTAATAATACATATTTGCATTTATAAATATTTTATACACCTACTACCTGAGTCTGATCTACATTGCTGGTCATATATACTTGTATGAAATATTTGCCAAACTTGCATATGTGAATATTTAATACACACACACACGCACACACACACACACACATATATATATATATATATATATATATATATATATACAAAGAAATGAATGACTAATAGATATAATGTAGGCAGACAATGAATCAGCACTTCAGAATGACTGACATTTTTATGTGTTACGCAATCATCAGGTCATATCTTGAGGTATGATATTAAGCACTCTTGCCTCATAAATATATAAAATTTTAATCAATATCAAACTTTAAACAATATATATAGATATTGGGTCGAAATAAGTCTGTAGCATTTTTAAGTGAAATTCTAAGAAAATATTTAGATATTTGTACATAGATTTGTTCAACTACATATGAGTCAATTTGTTCCATTACGTTTTACTATCTTTGGGGCAGCTTCAGGATTACATTCTCCCAATGCTTGGTATCTTTCTGGGTGGTGAACTGATCTAGATACTTTTCACCAGCTTCCAAAAAAGAGATGTGCTTCCCATTAAGAGAATTTTGTATAGGATGGAAATAAGTTGTAATCTGAAGATACATGGTCAGTTCAGTCTAGTGGCTGTAACAAGGACATCTCAGCCCAAGTATCTCTAATTGAGATCTGACTTTATCCTGAATGAAAGACTACTCTCTTCTAATTGGCTAGTTCCAGGTGATTTTTAACGATTTTTCTTGAATTAGTCCAATTGGGAATTGTACTTTTCTGAATTTAATACCTGATTTTGCCATAAGAACTCATAATACACAATGCCCTTAAAATCCCGCCAGACACACAACATCACTTTCTCTTTTGGATGCAGACCAGTTTATTTCTGGTTGCAGTGCTTATTGTACAATACCAACATTTGTGGTTATATTTTTTATACCTGCATTATTAATTAATTATTTTATACCTGGATTATTAATTATTAGAAGAGATGAAATTAAATCTGAAACATATATGACTGTGATCAACAGTTGAGTAAACTGTCGGAGTTTGTTGACCTTGTAAATATTTTATATATTTACACATTATTTCCAACTAAATATTGATAACATCTAAACAAGAACACCTGCTGCCATAAGAGGATAAGCAAGACAAATTTCACAAGACTATGGCTTCTATTGTTGTCTGCAACAGACTAATTTAAACTTAGTGGATATCCATGGACGACCTTCTGACTAAAACATTTGCATATTTTTCACAGGTGACAGATTGATTTTTAAACTCAGCTAAAAAGCCAGAATTGTGAATTCTGATTTCAAAAGCAGGCATATCCTTCATAGTGGTGCAATGCTGTTTTCCTCCTCCCAAATGATTGTTTACATGCTTTAGTAATCTTACGGTAACATTATCGTCGTAAAGGCTAATAAGAAAACAAGAGTAAATCTCTCATATGTAAAATTATTGCTTATTCACTTTTCTACTTCACCAACTAATATCAGCATGTGTTTGTGTATCTCTGAGGCTTTCTCCAAACATGGATATTCTTGCAAGGATGTGAGTGATACTCTGTCTTTTCCCTCTTGAGTGGGGCACTTATATATCTTACTGTCATCCAGTTGTTCCATGTGTGCACATCCTAAGTACAGTTGTATCGACCATTTGTTTACATGTTAGGGGAAGCCACTGACATCCTGTGAGGCATGAATCGGCACCTGGTAGCTATGAGATCACCTTCCAGATCAATCTTTTGATGCATCTGGTTTTTCTGATACCCTGGTATGGCACTTAGTGCAAAATATACTTCACTATCTTTTAGGGTGAGCCTAGTACATATCAGGGTCACTTTAAGAGTGACTTCTTTTAGAACAAAGGTTCTTTATTGACAATAATGAAGCATCTAAGACCAAACTCATTACATGAGTTATGAAATTAGCTTGCTAGAGAATTAGATATCTTACCAGGATTCATTATTAGCAGTCACAATCTTAACAACATAAGACATGCAGATGACACAGGGTTGATAACAGACACAGAAAGGAAACTACAAGAACTTCAGAACTCTGTTTACATTATTCAGACTATTGTCCTCATCTTTGTCGCCATATTTATTACAACACTTCAGCCATTGCACATTCTGGCCTTCTTCAGGTGGCTGGAATGTCGAACTGAACCCTTTATTCCGCTCACTGGGGTAGACTGTTCTAGTTCTATTTGCCATGTTTAATGGATGTCAGTTATCAGCTATCTCCTGTTAATTCCTCTCTCCAAGTTCTCCACTGCCTTAACTGGGTATTGAACTCAAACTCTTTGGGTCCTGTCACTTGAGGACACATGGCACAGTGGATAAAGGCATTGGTTAAATCCAGTGACAGGACCCAAAGAGTGTGAGTTCAATATCCAGCTAAAGCAGTGGAGAACTTGGAGAGAGGAATTAACAGGAGATAGCTGATAACTGACATCCATTAAACATGGCACGTAGAACTAGAACAGTCTACCCCAGTGAGGGAAATAAAGGGTTCAGTTCGACATTCCAACCACCTGAAGAAGGCCAGTGCATATAATGACTGAAACGTTGTAATAAATATAATGACAGAGATGAGAACAATAGTCTGAATAATGTAAATAGTGTAAATAATACCTCATCTCAGAAATATAGACAGATAATTAAAGGCCGAAACGTTGTGATAAATATGGCGACAAAGATGAAGACAATAGTCCGAATAATGTAAATAGCGTACATAATACCACATCTCAGAAATATAGACAGATACTGAAAGGCCGAAATATTGTAATAAATATGGCAACAAAGATGAGGACAATAGTCCGAATAATGTAAATAGTGTACATATTACCTCATCTCAGAAATATAGACAGATACTGATGGGCCGAAACGTTGTAATAAATATGGCAACAAAGATGAGGACAATAGTCCGAATAATGTAAATAGTGTACATAATACCTCATCTCAGAAATGTAGACAGATACTGAAGAACTACAAAAGTTAGTGAAGGAAAGAGGCAAGGAAGGAGTAAACATCAATTGCAAGAAGATAGAATATCATGGGTATCAACAAAAGGAGCAATTTAAATATCTGGGAAGCATTTTAACAGAGGATGGAAAGTGCATCACTGAAATCTGTAGGTGTATTCAGGTGAAAGATGCCTTGCAAAAGCTAAGCAAAGTATTAAGAAACAGGATAATTTCATAAGAAACAAAGAAAAGAATAATGAACTCTTATGTAATATTAGTCATCCTGTATGTTGGTGAATTCTGTAAAGTAAACTATACTTGTGGCTGCATAAACATGGAAAACAGAAGAAAAGGAGTTTGAACATGTGGGTCAGCTAAAAGATGATACTGGTCTTAAGAGGGAAGAACTAATAAAGATCATGGGAGGCAGAGAGCAACAGAAATACTAGTAGTCAATGGTATTCAAGTCTGTTTGAAATGAGAGAGAGAGAGAGAGAGAGAGAAAGAGAGAGAAAATGAGAGAGAAGGAGAGAGAGATAGAAAATGAGAGAGAAGGAGAGAGAGAGATAGAAAATGAGAGAGAAGGAGAGAGAGAAAGAGAGAGAAAGTGAGAGAAAAGAGAGAGAAAGTGAGAGAGAGTGAGAGAGATAAAGAGAGAAAGAAAGTGAGAGAGAAAGAGAGATAGAAAAAGAGAGAGAGAAAGAGAGAGAGAGAGACAGACAGACAAACAGACAGACAAAAAGAGAGAGAGGGAATTTTAGAAATTTTAATTAAATTGAAATTTTTACCTGACTAATTTTATGATGCTATTGATGTATAACTGCTTTGTTAAGCCAGAAGGAAAGCAACAGACAGCAACAGTAGGAAATAAAAAGAGAGAGAAAGAGAGAGAGAGAAAGAGAGAGAAAGTGAGAGAGAAAGAGAGAGAGAAAGAGAGAGAAAGAGAGAGAAAGAGAGAGAGAAAAAGAGAGATAGAGAGAGAGAGAGAGAGAAAGTGGGGGAGAAAGAGAGAGAGCAAAAGAGAGAGAGAAAGAGAGAGAGGGAGAGAGAGAGAGGGGGGTATAAATATATGTCATAGCAATGATAATAAAGGAAAGGAATCTGTGCAGAGTCATGATTGCCTATATCCTGAAAGGATATGACATTGAAAAAATGTAACAGATGAATTATTGAAAACTTATCAAAATGGGACTTTATAGTTTGTAGGTAGGGAATTGTAAATAGTTTCTGCAACCATAAATAATGATTTTTGTCAAAATTTCTGTTTTTCTTATTGCTATACAGGGTGCGATGGGTAAAATATCATTTTATATTTTTAATTTCTCACATGCACATTGTTTTTGATTTTGTTGACTGCACAGTATAGTAAGGTCAGTTGGGTACCATCTGTGAGAAAAATAGCACCATGATGCAAGTCACTCCACCAGGAATTTGGAAACAGCATGCTGTAGTGCTTGGCATTTGTGCCAGAAGCTCCAATACGAACATTTCAGAATGTTTGAGTGTCAATCTGAGGACAGTACAGAGGATTCAGAAAGAGTTGGATGAGTCTAATGGTGATTATGAAGATGTTTAGACTGATCACTAGTGATGGTAACATTATGCCTCCATTCATTTTCCCACATGAACACAGACTCAAAACAGAGGCCTACATCAAGTGCCTTGCATCAAGAGGGTGGCTGCACCATGCCACACAAGCAAAAGAATGGCTGTCAGGCAGAAATTGTCTGACAGCCATTCCACATCACTCCTTACATCTGGCCACATAACTTCCTAGATTGCAACCCCCTTGATTATAGAGCAACAGACCAACAAATCTCTTTGTAATAACAAAGATGACCTGAAGGCAAGGATTATGGCAGCATTCATGAACTTAAACAAGTAGACCATCCAGAAGAGTTGCAGGAGATTCCAAAGTCGTCTGGAGGCCGTGGATGAAGGAAGCCAATGACAATTTTATTGAATACATTTACTCTTTAGTATTTCAAGATATTTTTGTGTAATTTGGGTAAATATATCTGTTAACATGAGATGTCAGTGTTATTTTCACTTTTGCATAATTTAGATGACAATTTATCCATCGCATCCTGTACATTAAATACTTCAGATCACAGATATAAAATAAAAAATATTAAATTTTATAATATTTGATAAGATAGTCAAGTTTGCTATATAAATTCATTATAAACTGCCCCCCCCCCACCACCACCACCACGTGAAAGTCAAAACAAAATATGTTCATTTGAATTTTATAATCTGGTGTACTTTTTTTCATATTTTTTGATTAGGTACTTCAGATTACAAATTTTAAAAAACCTTGACTTTTATCTTGGTATTGATGCATACCTGCTTTGCTAAGTCAAAAGTGACACACAAAAATAGTCATGTGGAGGAAAAAAAGTGAGAGAAAGAGAGAGAGGAAGGAAATCTTCTTACTCCATGTGAATAATAAGATTACAGTATCACCATGCTAATATTGCTACTGTGGTTCTGTATGAAAGTAGCTTTCTTAATTTATGACCTCTGTCAATATCATCAAGTCAATATATGTTTGCTTAAATTATGACTTCTGTCAATATCATCAAGTCAATATTTGTTTGCTTAATTTATGACCTCTGTCAATGTCATCAAGTCAATATATGTTTGCTTAATTTATGACCTCTGTCAATGTCATCAAGTCAATATATGTTTGCTTAATTTATGACCTCTGTCAATATCATCAAGTCAATATTTATTTGCTTAAATTATGACCTCTGACAATATCATCAAGTCAATATATGTTTGCTTAATTTATGACCTCAGTCGATATCATCAAGTGAATATTTGTTTGCTTAATTTATGTCAATATCATCAAGTCAATATTTATTTGCTTAAATTATGACCTCTGACAATATCATCTAGTCAATATTTGTTTGCTTAATTTATCACCTCAGTCAATATCATCAAGTCAATATTTGTTTCCTTAATTTATGACCTCTGTGAATATCATTAAGTCAATATTTGTTTCCTTAATTTAAGACCTCTGTCAATATCATCGATTCAATATTTGTTTCCTTAATTTATGACCTCTGTGAATATCATTAAGTCAATATTTGTTTCCTTAATTTAAGACCTCTGTCAATATCATCAAGTCAATATATGTTTGCTTAATTTATGACCTCTGTCAATATCATCATGTAAATATTTGTTTGTTTAATTTATGACCTCTGTCAATATCATCATGTAAATATTTGTTTGTTCAATTTATGACCTCTGTCAATATCATCATGTCAATATTTGTTTGCTTAATTTATGACCTCTGTCAATATCATCATGTCAATATTTGTTTGCTTAATTTATGACCTCTGTCAATATCATCATGTCAATATTTGTTTGCTTAATTTATGACCTCTGTCAATATCATCATGTCAGTATTTGTTTACTTAATTTATGACCTCTGTCAATATCATCATGTCAATATTTGTTTGCTTAATTTATGACCTCTGTCAATATCATCATGTCAATATTTGTTTGCTTAATTTATGACCTCTGTCAATATCATCATGTCAATATTTGTTTGCTTAATTTATGACCTCTGTCAATATCATCATGTAAATATTTGTTTGCTTAATTTATGACCTCCGTCAATATCATCATGTCAGTATTTGTTTACTTAATTTATGACCTCTGTCAATATCATCATGTCAGTATTTGTTTACTTAATTTATGACCTCTGTCAATATCATCATGTAAATATTTGTTTGCTTAATTTATGACCTCTGTCAATATCATCATGTCAGTATTTGTTTACTTAATTTATGACCTCTGTCAATATCATCATGTAAATATTTGTTTGCTTAATTTATGACCTCTGTCAATATCATCATGTCAGTATTTGTTTACTTAATTTATGAACTTATGAACTCTGTCAATTTCATTGAGTCCGAGTCCACAAACTTGAGAAATCTAATTTCCTGAAATAAATTTGGAAATATGCTTTTATAAATTTCAACCAAGAGTAATGTTCTTTGGTCAATAAATGCCAAATGTTTCCTCATAAGGAAACAGCTAATTTCACCATTATCATTTTCTGATTGACTTATTTCAAAAGTATATAATTAGTTATGTCAGGGGATTCTTCTTTTCCATAATAATTTCTTTTATATAAGATGAATCTGTAACCATCTTGAAGAGAATTCTTCAGCAGCCTGCAAAGACATCTGTTCAGAACAATTCCTTATTTCAAAGCAGATTAAACATTTTTCCCTTAAGAATCACTCAAGCATGAATTTTGTAATCTACCACATGCTTGTAATAATTGTTTTTACATTTCATTCAAACATTGAAAGCATTCAATGACTAAAATGATTTTCATGAATAAATCATATTTGATAACGTGTACATATCTGCAGCAAAATCTTGGGAAAGAAAATTATGTTTCCTTAAATTTGATTCTCAATCAGTTTTTTTTTAACTCCGCATGTCCTGGATAATGTGGAAATGAGTTTGTAAATGGTTAGCAGAACAGGTGTTAAATAATAGTTTCAGACTATTATTTTTTAGTGGCAGTGTATTTGGCGCAGATCTTCTGAGGCTGACCTTGGGGTCAGCTGGTAGACAAAACAGGGATCTTGATTTTGATTGGCCTAACTGAACGTGGGAATGCTAGATTTAGAAAGTGTTTTTGCGGAGTAAGCTTTTATATGCTGAAGAAATCAGACGTGGTTATTTCACGTCTTAAGGAACTTGCCCCCCTCCCGTGGGGCTGATAGAGTGACCCTACTGGCTAGTTAGAAATATACACATTGATGTGTTTAATAAAACAGATAAGTTATCCCTTTGTTAATGTTTCATTTTACCTCTGAACCTCCAAAAACATTTCAACACACAACCAAGAGAAGACGATCGAGAGAGAAGAAGGCAGTTTTGTTGTGGATTTGACCCTGTCAACTAAGAGATCCCCAGAATGAGGAAGGGGCTATACAACACAGGGATTAGGATGGATAGCAAAAAAAAGACTGGTTGTCAATTATGGCTAAGGAACCAAGTCTATTCTGCTATTAAACTGTAACTGGAGAGAGAAGAAATGGATTCCTAACATTCCCAAAAGGGAATTTATCAAACTTGACCAGATAAGTAAGGCAATAATGTCACTAAGACTCAAGGGGCTGCTGGGAATGAAAGAGAATGAGAAGACTTTAGAAGGAACCAGAAACCCAATTCTAAACAAGAAACAAGGGATCTCCTCCTATTCAAAAGACTGGGGAGGTGTATGAGCTGGACAATAGGGGATCCTATCTACTCCTATTAATTAAGTGTTGTGAGGGAGAATATTTCCCTACAAGTTTGGACTCGATTGTCAGACGAAAGACATAAAAATACGCCTACATCAAGAGGAGTAGCAGGAGCAGTAGTAGCAGCAGTAGCTTTTGCTGAAAACAGTCATTCATGGCTAAACATTCTCTTCCTTAGTTTCTATTCTACATTATGTTTCCCTGTACCAAAAGGTAATAAACTTGTCAAACCGATTCCGTTTTTCTACTGTTGTTTTTGATAACTCAGTCAGTCAGTTATGTGCCATGCGGGATACACACTTAGACAATCATGTATCTTTCAATACATGACTGACGAAGCAGATTTTTTCCCACAGTAGGTTGCCATTTCTTTCTGTGGTAGACCAGTTGCCATCCAAGGCTATAGAACCTGGTCTGTCCTGCTATTTACCCATAGCTGGAGGAAGAAGAAGAGAATTCATACCTTTCCCAAGGGTATTAGCATGTAAGTGAATGTAATGGATTTGACTGGAATTCGAACTCGGCTCTCCGATTCCTCACTCCAAGCTGAGAACATTAAGAAACATTTCTTTTGCCTTTAAAACATATCTAAATTATAATTACATATGTTTTAATTAGTTTAATTGACATAAGTTTCTAGGCTAAGAATCTTCTGTAAGTAATTAATATACATTAAGCTATTTGGGTTTAATTTGTTTAAATGTTGGTCTACTGAAAGAAACTGTGAAGTAAAACATTATTTGCTTATACAAAGAAGCAGCAACTGCTATCAAACCAATATTCTTCTTCACTTGCAGGGAATTTCCACAAAATGTCTCTTGTGTAGAGAAACCATCTAGTCATTTATGAAATGGTAATTTTTTTTTATTTTCCTAAACATCTTGAAATATGCAAAAGCACATAATGGAAATCAGGCACAATTCCATACTAACTGTTCCATTTCTACTTCCCTCTTTTATATTTTTTAACCTTTTTTATGATGTATTTTAATCTTTCAATACAATTACTTTTAATTCCTATGAAATGATATTGAGTCACTAGCTGAAATATCAGATTTACCAATTATCAATAATAAAAAAAAAAATCATTCAATTGTTTTCCAGTTCTTTTTTCTCAGTAGTTTAAAAATTTCAACAGAATGTTAAATAGAAGAAATACAAGAAATAATTGAAAAATTTCAAATTATTGACTTTAAATGACATTTTGTCAAACTCAGACTCATATTTTTACATTAAAAAAGAAGAAAAACATTTTAGAAGGAAAAAGCTAATGGTGGAAGAGATTAGCAATATTATCCTTAATTTTTTATTAGATAAAAAATTGTCAGCCGTTATTGATTCCTAAGGAGTTGATGAGAGTTTGGAAAAATCCAAACATCCAAATTCTAAACAATAATAAAATAAAAGGAAAATATAGTTATGCATGTTAAATAAATCATTAGTAGTAGTTAATTAGACCAATGAATCTTTAGAGTTACTGCTGCAATGTTGGTTGTTGGAATCATTGCATCACTAAATTTTCTCAGTAACAGGTGTAACGCTATGTCAATAATGTGATCCAGTATTTATCTGGAACCGTTTTTGCATTGTGATGTCAAAATTCCCCACATTTTAATGTTGAGAATATAATTTTGCCAATGTGGCTAATATCAGGTTTTGACATTTTAACTCATTCATACTTTAGTCAGACACAATTTAGTTTGACTTTCAACATGTATGGGAGAGCTGACATGTAACAGACAAGCAAACAAATGTATTTCTCACTATATTTTAAATAAGAACTTTTTATATTTTTTAAAACTCCAATTAAATCTTCATTAAATTAACTAATTTTAATTGAATCCTGTTTCTATAATGGTTACTTTATTTTTAGAAGATTTTTAATTACAGAGTTTATATTTTCCAGTTGGTAGACAGCAATCCTGGCATAATTGAAGTTAATTTTGAGAGGAAAAAAATTGACATTAAAAACAGTCTTTAATGATGCAAAAGTAGTTTTTATAACAATTTAAATTCTTATTTTCCTGCAATTAAAAGCAAAAGTAAAACTTCAAAGATATTTGATTATTGTAATACATTTCTAAAATTCAATAAAAAATTCTACAAATTTTAATCTTTTTGGAACATTTTTTGTTCTGTCAAAATTGCTAAAAATGTTAATGTTTCTGGAATCTGGCAAGTGGATATGAGCAATATATCCACTTGTGTCATTTTATGTGGACATATATTGAGATTATGTGTGCAGAATATGAAATGTATATCTTGTCTCCACACTTAGATATAAATAAAAGCATAACATGACACATTTTGTGCATTACAAAATAAAGAAACAACATTTTATGCATACATATACAGGGGTTAGACAAAATAATTGGAACATGTGCAAATTCCACTCCTATATTTCAAAGACCTATTATATTAAGAACTTTAACTAAAACTTCATAATTTCAGGTTATATCTATTGTAAATACGTTTATTTATCTAATTTACTGTCTTTGGCTTATTTATTTTTAGAATTTAGTAAAATTTAAGCTAAATGCGTGACCTCTCTGAGTTCGAAAAAGAGCTAATTGTTGGAGCTCGCATGGCAGGAGCTGTGATCAGTAAGGTTGCTGAACTGTTTGGTTTTTCAAGAGCTACCATATCAAGAACTATGACGCAATACGAGAAACAGGGCAAAACCTCTAGCAATCATCGCAATTCGGGCCGAACTTGTAAACTTACTGAGAGGGACTGACGTGCATTGAAACGCAATGTGTCAAAAACATCTTCGGACTACTGTGGCCAAAGTGACTGCTGAGTTGAGTAATCATCTGAATAGTCCAGTTTCTACTAAAACTATTCGTCATGAGCTCCATAAGGCTGGATATCATGGAAGAGCCACCATAAGGAAACCTCTTCTCTCCACTCACAACATTCAGAAGTTGTTGAAGTGGTGCAGAGATCACAATGCCTGGTCTGCAGACCAATGGAAGCAAGTCATATTCTCAAACAAGTCCAGTTTTTCTCTTTTCCCAACTTCAGGGCAAGTTTATGTGTGGAGGCAGCCCAAAGAAGCTTACAACCCTGACTGCCTTCTTCCAACAGTGAAGCATGGTGGTGGATCAGTGATAGTTTGGGCCGCCATATCATGGAAATGTCTCAATCTAATAGTTACCCTGGATGGTAGAATCATCAGCAAAAATTACCTGAAAATTTTGGGAGATCATGTTCATCCAATGGCCCAGACTTTATTCCCTGATGGTGACTGCATCTTCCAAGAGGATAATGCTCCAATACATACTGCTCGAGTGGTTAAGAATTGGTATGAAGAGCATGAAAGTGAGCTGGAACACATGGAGTGGCCTCCCCAATCTCCAGATATCAATATTATTGAACATTTGTGTTGCATTTTGGAGCGATATGTTAGGAGCCGCTATCCTTCTCCGTCGTGCCTTAAAGAGCTGGAGCAGGTGTTAATGGAAGAGTAGCTGAAAATTCCTCTGGATGAAGTCAGGAAGCTGTATGATTCCATTCCTAGACATATTAAAGCTGTATGTGAGATTACAGGAGGACCAACTCCATATTAAATAAATTTTCTTTGAATTTAACAAGTGTTTCGATTATTTTGTCCAACCCCGTCTATGTATATGTTTAACAACAATTTATTTTTTACTAGTATTTTGTCATTTTCATTTCAGTGGGTTTTCATCACCATTATTCTACAGCCATCAAAAAAAAACACTGATCAAAAATAAAAAAATAAGTGAAATATATCAAAATTGAAGTTTTCCAAATTGTCTGATATATATATATATATATATATATATATATATATATATATATATATATATATATATATATATATATATATAGAGAGAGAGAGAGAGAGAGAGAGAGAGAGAGAGAGAGACATATCACCAAAGTTAAACAATGTCAAGCCTGATCAGTAATTAGATGGGGGACTGCTTGGGAATATCAGGTGCTGTAAGCTTGGATGTGTGGATGGTGTAATGGATAATGATTTGGAATTGGAAATCAGGGAGCTAAGTTCCAATTCCAGTTGGGTTATTTGTATTCACTTATATGCAAATACCCTTGGGAAAGGTATGAATCCACCTCTTTTCCCCCAGCTATGGGTTAATTAGTAAGATTGTAAAAGTAAATGATTATAATTTCCAAATAAGTTTTACAATCTAAAAATATTTTCTAGCTTTAAATAACCATCAAAAGGTTGTCAAACTGTAAAAAACAAATCAATCAATCAAATATATATATATATATATATATATATATATATATATATATATATATATATATATATATATATATATATTACTAAAGGAAAAACAACTACATTGGTGTGACCAACAGCAAACTTGCCAGAAGATCCAACACTTTAGATAAGAAAAAATCCTGAAGAAGGAAAAAAAAAGAAAGAATGACCAAAAAGCAAACACCTACCTACTCAGTAAGGTGCCCAACACACAGATTATCTAGACAGATCAAAAAACACTTCACAATGTCAACAAATAACAAAGGACACCCCAAGAGTTTTTATTTTGAAAGTATGGACTTTAAACATGCCAGTCTTCTTCTGATGTTGCTGTTGCTAATAGATTGCTGGCTATTGTTACTACATATATTCTCTACAGCCAGCCATCTGTAATGGAACCTAAACTTGTTACACATTCAACATCATTTTGAAACATTCTGGAACATTTGAGTGCTATCTGAAACATTTTGTCTGAGTTCTGGCAATTGAAAAAAGTAAATTACCACAAATGTCACATTTAGGCAGATGTATGTTCAAATGATTTTATCCAACATTTGGAAAGAGACTCACTTAAAATAATGTTTAGATGAGCTTCACAAAATCTAAAATTTATAGAAATTTTTTCTTCTTTTGCTGAAGTTGCATTGACAAGACTTACCGCAATTTTTTGAAACTCATTTGCTTGCAGATGAGATAATTGGCACTGTTACATTTTGAAAAAAATGGCTTTGTCCTATTACCTGAATAAAGAGTTTATAAATCAGGGAATTGGGTGTGAAAGTAACAGCTAAATCATCAGGCCTAACAGTTTGGTAATTTTTTTTTTTTGTTTAAATTTATAAGAAAAATGAAATAAAAATGAAGGGAATGATAAATTAGAAGAGGGACAGACAAAGAATAATTAATATCACCTTATGCCGCAAAAAATGAATCCATTACATGTATTAAATCAACTTAACATAACTTCCTGTGTCACAATAAATGTAGCCAATCTATTAAATATATAGGAATTCCTTTTTTAAATATTTACAAAAATGATATAAAAAAGGAAAGAATGATAAATTTAGAGAGAAAAAAGAAAAGAGGACATCACCTTATATAATCAATTAAAAAAATATTTAAAATATTTTACTAACTAAAAAACAGCAGTGTTTTTGTCATGTAATTTTAAATAATTATTTTGTAATTATTAGAATTCTGTAGAATTAAACGCTGCCAGTGAGCTTGTCCAGTATGCTTTTCTATCTTTCTTTAAACAAGCAGCTTATAACAACCTGGATTGGTAAATTTTTTAAATATTATTTTCCATGGTAACAGTTTTTTTTTTTCAATAAAATCATCACAGAGGAGACTTTGAATACAAAAAAAGCAATATCAGCAAATATGAAATGCAGATTTTTTTTAATGACCTGAAAATTTTTTACTAATTCAACCTCCAACTACCAATAGGTAATCATGGAATAAACATCGATTGCATCAAAAGTATTTACATTATTTAAATTTGGGCTAATGCTCTCATCTTTGTTGTTATTATCACAATGTATTGGCTTTGTATGCTAACATAGTAATTATGAGTCCAATAAAGAGGGTGAGTAGAAGTGATTCAGTGGAAATGGGGTAAGCGATAACTGTGCACTACTAAGAACAATGTGAATGTAATGGATATCAGCTCAGAGTGAGAACGCAGAGAGACAAGTTCAAATTCCAGTTGAGTTTGTTAGATTCACTTACACACAAATACCCTCGGGAAAGGTATGAATCTATCTCTTCTGCTTCCAGCTATGGGTTAAATAGCAGGACAGACGGGATTCTTTAGCCTTGGTTGGCAACCAGTCTAGCACAGAAAGAAATAGCAACCTATTGCAGGTAAAAATCTACTTCGTCAGTCATATATCAAAAGATACATGATAGCCCAAGTGGGTATCATGTATGGCACTTAACTGGCTAAGAACAAGACGAGTTATTCCTAGACAGTGGAATGAGAACAATCTATCTCATAGATTAAATAAAGGGTTCAATTTGAAATCCCCTAAAGGTCACCCAGATTGACAAGCTCCTCATGAAGTATGGAAGGTAAAATAGCCAAAATATTGTTATAATAACAGATGAGGATGGTAGTCCAAGTGTAAATAATGTAAATGTTTTGGCTGTTGTGCTCTCCATTCTTCTTTTGGAGTTTGCTAGTCCTAATAACCTTCAATGAATTTTGAACTGAATTCTTTATTTAATCAACAACAGTAGATTGTTCTCATTCCACAGTCCATCTATAGGGATACCTAGTTTTATTCTATTTGGAATATTTCTCAGCTAAATCTCCCTGTTTACGATATATGTATCTTAAATTGGGTAATCAAGCTGAGAAATATGAAAAATAGAACTTTACTGGGACCTTCTGAAGCCAAGATCTGTTAACTTAAATTTTATGTCTGAAATGTGCAAAAAGTCATTTTTTCCATTGGGCTTACTTTGCTTTGATGGCTTCCTGTAGCTCAATAATAAAACACACTTGACTTGAAAGTAGTTTTCCAGATTAAAAAGAAACACAGGTTTGATTTCTATCAGGAGGCACAGTTTCTTTAATAAGACTTTATATCTCTAATCTGATAGCCATTAAATTCATTGTTTAACAAAACATGGATGTCTACTCAAACACATATACGTGATGAATATAATGTGTATTGTAATAAGAAATAATGTTGGGTTAAAGAATCTATTAACTGCCTAAAAATCTGTGTATGTATAAATTCATGTACACTGATATATGCAAAAACGTATGTAGACATAGAGTTGGACCTAAAAGATGAATATTATTATTTAAGTATTTATATTATTTACATTGTTCAGACTGTTGTCCTCATCATGAAATTTACATTGTTTAGACTGTTGTCCTCATCTTTGTTGTATGCTCCGGCCATCTTCAAGTGATTGGAATTTTGGACCTAACCCATTATTCTGTCCCCCACCCCACGGAGTAGATTGTTCTAGTTCCACATGCCATGCCTCTTCTGGATATCTCAGTTTCCGTTGTTTCCATTTAGTAAGTCAACTCTCCAAGATTTTGTTCACCTCTGCTGTGGCCAGGTATTGAACTCACAACTCTTTGGGTCAAGTTACTGGATTACTTCAACCAACACCTTTTGGTAAACAAAATTTTGCAGAGTTGAGTTACTAAAGGGAAATAACCGAATCTGAAACTGAGATATCTGGAAGAGGCATGGCACGTGGAACTAGAACAACCTGCCAAGGGAAATGAAATAGAGGGTTCAGTTTGAAATTCCAATCACCTGAAAAAGGCCTGAGCATACAACAGCCGGAACGTCATGGATATGGCAACAAAGATGAGGACATCACTCCGAATAATGTAAATAATTACAATATCTCATCTCAGAAATAGAGACATTATTTAAGCGCTATTCTCAACTGTATTTGATTAACAATTAAGACGATGTAATTGATTTATTTCAATGTTTGTTTAATTGTTTTCAAATATGATGTTCATTCTTTACACACCTGCATACATATGTCCACAAAGATACACACACACACACACACACACACACACACACACACACACACACACACACACACACACACACACACATCCATACTGAGCTGGTCTAAATGTACATTCTTTTTTATCACATTTGATTGTGTTGCAACAGCTGACATATCAGCTTATATTTATTGATTTTAACATTGAAGATAGAAAATTGGTCTAAGTCAATTTTCTCCAAAATTTGACCTGATAGCCAGAATAAATGAAAGTCAGTATCTGTCTATCTCAATGTCTTCATTATCTATCTATCTACCTATCTATCTATCTCAGTTTGTTCATATCTTTCTCTCTTTCTATATAAATCAGCCAGTCCATATCTATCTATATGTATCAGTTAGTTTGTGTCTTTCTCTCTTTCTATCTAGATCTGTTTGTTAATATCTATCTATATCTATTGCAGTCTTTCTGTATCTCACTATCTGAAAATGTAGGAAATTTTTTTTTTTATTTATTTATTTGGAGCTTTTGAAAGTTTCTTAGGATTTTTCTTTTCAGGTTGTAAATAAGTTCTAAAATAAGTTCTTTTAATGTTCTGATGTTTTTCTTCATCTATGTCTGAAAAATTCCAATTTTTTGATTGCAGTCACGACTTTTATAGATTCTATTCTTTTCACTAACTATTCAAAGACCAATGCCTCATGCCTCATGGGACTGTCATGGTACTATTCGATAAATATAAATACATACAAATATATATATATATATATATATATATATATATATATATATATATATATAATAATAATAATAATAATATATATATATATATATATATATATATATATATATATATATATATAATATGAGAAAATTCAAAAGAAAATATGCAAGACTATGTTGTCTTTAACATTCAATACTACATGTTTAAAAGAAAAGTTGCTGCCAAATTACACATATATATATATATATATATGTATGTATATATTATTTATTGTGGCTAGTTTCTTTTAAAAATACCTTCAAGTCATTTTAGTCTTTCTTTACAGTATGTAATGTATAGTATTTTGATATCTGTGCATATGTGTAGGTGCATCAATAAATCTGCTGTCTAATGAGGAAAACATTTATTTTCCAAAATAATCTCCTTTATTGTCAATGCACATAATTCTATGATGAATATCATTAATAATCAAATACTATTTTGTGGCAGTTTCAAGTTAAATTTTAGCTTATGACAGGTTTCATGTCTATTGATGATATACATCACTCTCTCTCTCCCTCTCTCTCTCTCTCTCTCTCTCTCTCTGTATATATATATATATATATTTCTGGAAAATTACTCAATTTTGTCTGTGAGTTATGGCATTTTAGGCTTATCTCATGTTTTGACTGACCTTTTAATCATCTGATGAATATTCATGAAAGTTCTCAAATTTAAAAGCCTTGATAAACCAATGAGATCCTTGCTCTTGTATATAAACATATGCAACAAAATAAATTCTTGCATTTGCCTTGATAAAGTTCCATGAAGACGAAACGCATTGCTCTAAGAATAATTGTCCCGCTTGTCTTTTTATTCATATATATATATATATATATATATATATATATATATATATGTAAATTGAGTATGGATAGGAATCTGACAAGAAGATAGGATAAAGAACAAGTAGGAAACAGATCTTAACCTAACATGTTTCACTTTATTAAAGCTTCAAAAGAGATCAAAATAGAAATGATATAAAATGATAAAAAGCAAAGAGACACAGATTAATGGCATGTTGTGTTTAGTTATTTCTTATTGGTTAGATACGTGTCATGTGTAATGAAGTAACAGATAATATTTAAATATGCGTAAGAAAACATTCTGGATGCTAAAGTGTGTAAAAGTTAGTGAGATGCTGAAAAATAAAATCAATGAAGATATATATAAAATACAAATTCATATTAAAAAACACCCTTTTCTTTCGGCTTCCCTTAATATAAGTTCATCTTTTTTATAACTATAACTTAGGGTGTTAAAGTTTATATCTAGGTTGAATTTGTGTAGCTAATTTTTCATTTAAGCCAAACAGCATTCGCCCTCTGCTTACCACCACTCGGGTAGTTTTGTGTTGTTTGCTATGTTATGGGTTGGCTATGTATCAATTCTTGTTTTTCAAATAATAAATTTTAAATTTCGAGTTCCGATACAGTTCACCATCTGGGTTGAGCAAACCCAACATATTGACATTGGTTGAAATATTCTATACTCATGAAGTAATTTTGGATTTCTCTGTTATGTAAATTAATATATATATATATATATATATATATATATATATATATATAACGGATAAGGAACAAAAGGGAAATAATTATTCTTTATAGTTATTTCCTTAATTTATCATTCTGTCAGGTTATAATCCATATTTGATCCCAATTCACACATACATATACATACAGACAGATATATATATATACGGAACCGTCATATAGCCTGACGTGCCTTAACCAATTGGGCCACAGAGGATCATTCGGTTGGCAAGTTCGATTTTACTGCTTTTCTGTGGCCCAATTGGTTAAGGCACGTCAGGATATATGAAGGTTCTGTTACAAGATGAGATCTTGCCCTGCTTCGATAAACGGAAGTTACCATCACGAGTCCCCGACTCGAAATGAAAACTGCACGTCTACGCATAGGCTCGACACAGATACTTCCGTTTGGGATAAACTCAAAAAAAAATGAAAAGAATTAAATCAACCAATCGGACTGTCTCCCGCGTACTCATAAAAATTTCCATTTGGAGCCGATAGGCGGGTATAAGTTCAACACGGGAAGTCAAAAAAGGCTAGTCCCATTCAACGGCGAGGCAGAAGGGTCACAACGCTCGCTCCTGACACACTGGCCCGGCGACGAAACGAAGCATGTGACTGCTGCTGCTAATGAACTCTCGTCCGACACTTGTCAAAGGGTACCCTTCCCCTTCCATAAATCAAGTTAACTCCATGAACTTTACTAGCCACTACCATAGACATTCAACTTCTTAAATACGAACTTTCTACTTGTTCTTATTTTCCTCACTAAAAGAGACTATAAAATATATCTACAGTCTTTCTTGTTCTTTTGATTCTGAATTTCATTTGTTTTGCAACCAGACGCAGTATTCGCCCACATTGTTTCCACATCACCCACGTGTCTAAATACGGAATATAACAGTTCCATATAGGATACAGGTTTGATTCCTGTCAGAGGGCAAATATTTTCAATGAAAATTTCTCAGACATTCAGGCCAGTAAATGTTGTTTAATACTGTTTATTATAAACAGACCATTTACTTAAATATTTGTATCTATAAAAAGAATGTATAAACATAAAAATGTCTTAATATATATATATATATATATATATATATATATATATATATATATGTGTGTGTGTGTGTGTGTGTGTGTGTGTAAAACAAAGATTTTGTTTAACAAGTAAAAATGGTCAACCAGTGTATTTATGGAGGTAACAATTTTTAGGCAAGCTTGATCGTACCAAATGATGTTTTCTCATACTAAGAGGTAAACAGGTTTAAATCCTGCCAGAGGGCATAACTTTTTTTAATAAGGATTTTATAATAATTCTCAAACATTCAGGTTGGTAGATGAAAATAAATAAATACAGTGCTTAATAGATAAACAGACCATATACTAAAATTTGGATATCTAGTAAAAATGACATTAAATAAAAAAAATCATTGGATTAATATATAAAAAATATATTACTTCTTTATAAATTGCTTTGTTTATGTTAGGATATGAAACTGAGGGAAATTTGTACTAACGAGGCACTATTTGTCTTTATTCAGTCAGTGAGACCTTTCATGGCTAAATTGGTCTAAAGTATTTAGGATATATATATATATATATATATATATATATATATATATAAACAATGTCTAGAAAACCGGTATTCAAGATGGCTACAATTGAAAGAAAAGTGGACAAAGAGAAAAAGAAAGTAAAGGTTAAAAATGAAAAGGGCAAATAACCATTACATTCTGCATATACTCACATACACGCAGACAGGTGCAAGAGTGCGAAAGCACACACACACACACATGTACACACACACATGCACACATATACACACACACATACACTAGGAATAAAAACTAACTCCAATGAAAAGTGCATATAAAAAAAGAAAAGATCAAGAAATATAAGCAGGCTGATACCCTGTGATGAGTGAACAGAGTGATTACCAGAGGGTCCATCTACAAAACTCTGGAGTTGGGAAGCTGAAGATAACATCAATCAGCTAAGTGACCAGCCTTTTACTTGTATTAATTTTATATATAATAATGTAGTGTTCTTTATTTTTTTTAAATAAAAAAAGTATTAGGTAGTCATTTGATAAAAAAATCACCTCAGGATACCATAAGGTTGAAACCAAGGTAGTGGATTCAACTAACCTCCTGATTTTTTAAGTTATATATATATATATATATATATATATATATATATATATATATACGGCGAAGGTTAATTTGAGAACCTGGTCATGCAGTCGATTATGCAGGCTAATCATGAAGGTTGAGAGAGAAAATGACTCCCTTTGCAAAAAAAAGTTCTTTTTCACTTTCTTTTTAAGAAAATAAGTAATTTTGCTTTAATCTTGTTCACAATTCATCAATTTGACAGTTTCTGCTTTAACGAGATGTAGACATTTTTATTTTTATTTTTAAAAATGTTTAAATAAGTTTCTTATTGATGACAGGTGTCAGAAAATGGCGTTGATCGATGAGAGGAAAAGTGAAAATTCATGATGTAAACTAAGTATTGTTTTAATTTAAATTGTTTCAATTACCCAAATTGTTCTTTGAAGATGAAGTTCAACATTTCTTCTTTAAAATAGCACCAACATTAATATATGAAATTTGAATTTAAATAATTTTAATCTAATTTTAAAATTAGGTATTTCATTTTTTTTAAATGTCCTTTAACAAAATTTAACATGTTTTATAAAAATAATATAGACTATTATCAATAATATTTTTTACATAGCTTTAAAAATTAATTTTGAACATTTAAAATTAAATCTTAATGCATTGAAACAGATGAAAACTTACCTTTTAATCACAAAAATAGACTTCGCCTCACCAGTTGCTCCTTTTCATTCCATGTATGAACTGGTCAAAAACTTTCTGGGTAATGGTCATATGACTGAATCCATGTCTTATGGAGGGGTCAAGAATACTCTCCATGGGTTAGAACTTTTTAAAAGTCAGTAAAAAAAGAACTTTCAATGTGACACTATAGTTGTCAAACAGTCCCTATATACTCTTCAGAAGTGAATGATACAATTTTTATTATCTAAATCTGCCTGACTATAAGTCCTTTGAATAAGCAAGTTTTTGATTTCAGCTGCATGCAATAAGAACATCATCACTTCAGTAGAGTCTGCTTGCTTAATACAGCTGGAAAGCAAAGAATTTATGCATTTTGGTGGCTTTCTCTCTGTAAACCCCCCCAATACACTTTAATATTCTGTCTCTTTTTTCATGCACCCAACTTGAAGGGAATAATGAAACAAAGAGCCACAGCCTTTTCTAATGAGACCAAAAGAATTTCTGCTTTTTTGTGACTGTCTCTCTTTTACCCACTCACTATTATGTTCTGTCTCTCATGCTCCCTACTAAAAAGGCTAGTAAATTCATTGCTTTTACTTGCATTTTTTCTCACTAAAGTGTTTTCTCTACTTACACTCCCTAAATAATATAACGTGTAACAATTATCCTAAGAAAGGAAGAAATGAGAAATACAAAAAATACAAGTACAAAGAGCATAGTGAAAGTAATCAGTAATTAATTTTATGTTACACAAAATTATTTATTCTGGAAAAAAATGAGACTTCACCCATGATATATATATATATATATATATATATATATATATATATATATATATATATATGTATGACTGCTTTAACAAATTTCATCTGTCAGTGTGGCTTTGTTGCCTGCAGCAAGGCTGGGCTAGTATCACACAAGAAAGCACAAATGAAATATGTCTTTCCCTTACCTGATTTTCTCCACAATAACCCCTGCTACCATGCATAAATGTAAAACAAAAGCACCATCCAATGCTGACCCTCATTTATTGTTCATAATAGGAGAGTCCACCATAACTGTCATGGAAGATAATGACATATACATTTTTATATATCTAGATAATGTTAGGAAAATTAATGACAAAGTAGAAAAGATTTTTGGTGTGGCACATTTTATCTTTTTGGACATGGTATGAAGTTCTAAAGGATAAAATAAGTATGAGAATATGAGGGAGTGCTTTTCAAAATTTCACCAAACATCTGAATACTTTTTAAATGTTTTGTTGGTTTGACTAAGAACTTTTTAGCATCCCCTTTGTTTGCTTGTATGTGTGTGTGCATATATATATATATATATATATATATTTTAATTGACCTCCTGATTTTTTAAGTATATATATATATATATATATATATATATACTTAAAAAATCAGGAGGTCAATTAAAATATGTGACCTTGGTTTCAACTTTACGATCTCTTCGGTCATTTTGGATTTTTGGTTGAAAAATCTTTTGGATCCAGAAATGTCATAATCGCTAATTTCTCATGTTGGCATAGTTTGCAAATGCGGGTATAATTGTTATATGGTTTTACCTTTTTTAAAATTTTCCACTTTATGATTGGATCCCTGTTATTTTTTCTTTTAAATTCCACATGTGGCTGGCAAGTTTGGTGGAGTATCTAAGGTTTGGTAGCGTAAAAGATGATATATGGTTATACCACCTGTGCTTGAAAGGACCTTCAGCAAAACCTATATATGCTTTAATTTGACCATTAATATTAGTTACTTCTGCTTTATAAATTATAGATTCCGTTTTACAAGCTCCATTTAATGGGCATCTAAATTTCTTTCTACAGTTGCATGTAGAAATGTAATAGGAAGGCTGAAAACAGCCATATCTAAAAGGCAACAAAAATGTTCTTGATACAAAATTCAATGTCAAATATGTAGAGCTAAGACATTTAAGAAAAGGCTAAAATGTCAACCAAACTTGCAACATGGGTTTCGACCGCCTTGTCTGCTCAGATGGTTAAAGCCCAGATTGTGAGGTTGGTTGAAATTTTAGCATTTTCTTCAATACACACACACACACGCACACACACACACACACATATATATATGTTATTATTATTATTTTATTATAAGAGATTATATTAAAAACATGTTGAAATTGCTGCACAAAAAGCTTTCATGTTTCAATACTTTGATTGAGGTTATTAATCTTATATATTTAGCAACTGCAACTGGAAATGCGTAGGTATATATAATGTTCTTGGAAGCTATTTCATTTTGTTTATAATTCTATGCATGTATGTACCTGTGTGTGTGTGTGTGTGTGTGTGTGTGTGTGTGTTTTTCTCTCCCTTTCTTTCACTGTGTGTGTGTGTGTGTATGTGTGTGTGTGTGTTTGGTGTAAATACAAATTGTTTCAAATAATATTATAAAAGGAAACTTTATTCAGATCATTTTATTCATTATGCACTAAACTTGCAACTAGACAAATGCTGGCCAACTTAATCAATATGCAATATTGATTGATCAGCCAACTGATCAAACATTCAATAAATCATCTCATCCTGTGATTTCTATGGAAATTCACTTTGACTTAACATCCTTTTGATTTTCCATTGCCAACTCAGAAGATTGATCACACTATACCAGGAAAGATGTTTCTTATTTTATCCATTTTTATAGACAGTTATTTCTGCAGGTAGGGTTGAAGTCGTTAACATATTTTTGGATAAAAGGTCAGTGTGTATCAAATGATGGAATTTCTGTGAGAGCAGAATGTTGTCTTTTATCTGTTCTTGGCAATCGAAAAATGTGAACAAATCATATTAACCCAGAATTGGTGTCATATTTGGAATCTTTTAATCAGCCATAAATTTATTATTATTAAGATGTTCAACAGAAAATTGTTAGTTTTCTTTTAAGCTTGATATTTTTTATGATATTTTTTATGACTTTTTACCAAAAATAACTTGTTTAATACGGTTTACTTTACAGCAAAATATTAGTTGTTGATTATCCAGTGAAAATTTATTTACATTCCTTTAATCTTTATGCCATTTTTAAAGGAAATGTAGAAAGCTTTTCAAATCATGATTTTCTCACTTTAGCTGCTTCAGTTGAAGCTGAACTGTAAGTTAGCTGAAGCTCTTACGATAGTAAACTGATGCATCAAAACATTATGAAAAGCTGCCTAATAAAATGTTGATCATTCATGTGTCTTCAAAATAGCTGTTACTAAATCAGATAAGGACATTGCAACATTGGATATTCCTTCTAAAACCTGATGACAGGATGTTAACAGTAAGACTCTTACCTGCTGCAAGATATATAGTGAAGGTTCTATAAAATGAAAATTAAATAAATGCTCACTGGAACTGAGTTCTGAAGAATTTGGTGGCCAGGGAAACACAATGAATACTTTTCCCATTGCTACATTGTGTGAGGAATAGAGGAGAATAAATTATTTTTAAAGATTAAAAAAAGAATCTGCTGACTTGTAGGTGGGCCTAGATGTTGTTGAAGATGATTCATGTTCCTGAAATATGAGATAGAAGTATCTACTACTCTGGAGTTCAGGAGATTTGGCAACATGCAAAATCCTCATTGGAGAAAAAAACAAATAAGATATGATATAGTTGTGGAGCAAAGGTGGAAATAGACACCAAGAGAGCCAATCATCAAATGACAAAAATTGTTTCAGTGTCAGGAATCAGTGTATCCTTCCAGCTAATACTTTCAAAGAAATATTTAACATTTTTCAAACAACGGTTCACATTCTTGCCAACAATAAAAAAAAACAATTTTGTGATCCCTTTGAAAGATGGCTTCAAAGAGATTCCATTACTCATTCAGCCATCTTCCTCACCAAGCCACATGACATTTACACTCTTCCAACACAAACTACATAACATTTATATGCTTCCTCACTAAGTCATTTACACTCTTTTTCACCAAGCTACATGACGTTTAAATTTTCCTCTCCAAGCCACATGACATTTACATCTTCCTCACCAAGTTACATCACATTTACTCTCTTCCTCATTAAGTTACATGATATCTACACTTTTCCTCTCCAAGCTACATGACATTTACACTCTTCCTCATCAAGTTACATAACATTTACACTCCTCATCAACAAACCACATGTAATTTACACTCTCCCTCACCAAGCTACATGACATTTACGCTCTTTCTCTCCAAGCCACATGACATTTACACTCTTCCTCACCAAGTTATATCACATTTATTCTCTTTCTCACTAAGTCACATGATAACTACACTCTTCCTCCCCAAGCTACATGACATTTACACTCCTCGTCACCAAACCACTTGTCATTTACACTCTTCCTCACCAAGCTACATAACATTCACACTCTTCCTTACCAAGTAACATGACATTTACACTCATTCTCACCAAGCTATATGACATTCACATAATTCCTCACCAAGCGACATGACATTTACACTTCTCGTCACCAAACCATGTGTCATTTACACTCATTCGCACCAAGCTACATAACATTTACACAATTTCGCACCAAGCTACATGACATTCATATAATTCTTCACAATGCGACATGACATTTACACTCCTCATAACCAAACCATGTGTCATTTACACTCTTCCTCACTAAGTTACATGACATCTACACTCTTCTACCCCAAGCTACATCACATTTACACTCCTTGTCACCAAACCACGTGTCATTTACACAATTCCTCACCAAGCTACATGACATTTACACAATTTCTCACCAAGATACATGCCATTTACACTCATTCTCACCAAGCTACATAACATTTACATTCTTCCTTACCAAGATACATGACACTTACACTCATTCTCACCAAACCACGTGTCATTTACACTCTTCCTCACCAAGCTACATAACATTTACACTCTTCCTTACTAAGCTACATGACATTTACACTCATTCTCACCAAGCTACATGACATTCACATAATTCCTGACCAAGATACATGACATTTACACTCCTCGTCACCAAACCACATGTCATTTACACAATTCCTCACCAAGCTACATAACATTTACACGATCCCTTACCAAGCAACATGACATTGACACTCATTCTCATCAAGCTATATGACATTCACATAATTCCTGACCAAGCTACATAACATTCACACTCCTCGTCACCAAACCACGTGTTATTTACACTCTTCCTCACCAAGCTACGTAACATTTACATTCTTCCTTACCAAGCTACATAACATTTACATTCTTCCTTACCAAGCTACATAACATTTACATTCTTTCTCACCAAGATACATGACACTTACACTCATTCTCACCAAACCACGTGTCATTTACACTCTTCCTCACCAAGCTACATAACATTTACACTCTTCATTACCATGCTACATGACATTTACACTCATTCTCACCAAGCTACATGACATTTACACAATTCATCACCAAGCTACATGACATTTACACTCTTCTTCACCAAGCTACATGACATTTACACTCTTCCTCACCAAGCTACATGACATTTACACTTTTACACATCAAGCTAAATGACATTTACAACTTTCCTCACCATGCCATGTGTCATTTACACTTCCGCTTATTTTCATCTTGCTTCTCTTTTTTCCACATACATGTGAAGAAATCACATTCCTTTTCATCTTAAACAGCTACAAACAAAAACTTTAACACTCATATACGCTGAGAATAAAATTTAGTTGTAAAAACACAAAGGAAATATATTTTATATTTTTATATTTAAAAACTTTTCTTGCTTTTTCATTGTTGTGGGCTGATTCAAATCCACAAGATAGGACTAGCTGATGATCACATTTAGATGTTAGGTTGCAAGACCCTGTTCATAAAAAGAAGAGTTCTAATTTAACTGCCTTTTCATTCAACCATGAATTAACAAATTATCAATTAATGAGATGGTGAGGGATTACTTTCGTTTTATTTTATTTATTTAATTCACAAAGGAAATATATTTTATATTTTTATATTTAAAAACTTTTCTTGCTTTTTCATTGTTGTGGGCTGATTCAAATCCACAAGATAGGACTAGCTGATGATCACATTTGGATGTTAGGTTGCAAGACCCTGTTCATAAAAAGAAGAGTTCTAATTTAACTGCCTTTTCATTCAACCATGAATTAACAAATTATCAATTAATGAGATGGTGAGGGATTACTTTCGTTTTATTTTATTTTATTTAATTCAATGCAAGGTGATAATGCCACTAAAATGCAATGGTCTACTGGGAGAGAAACATAAGGAAAAAGACTTTAGAAAGAACTGGAAACCCAATCCTCAACAGGAAACAAGGGACAAACTCCTGCTCAAAAGATCAGGAAGGTGTGTAAACTGGATGATAGGTGAAACTATCTACTCCTATCTAAGGAAATAAATAAATAAATTGTAAATAATATTTCAGAGTTTAGGCAAAAACATTAGAAGTATAGAGTTGAAGAAGATTTTAGAAGGAACCAGAAACCCAATCCTAAACAAGAAACAAGGGATAAACCTTTGCTCCTGCCCAAAAGACTGGGGGAAATGAATTTCTACCAGTAAAATCTTTTCAGGAAAATTTTTCACCTTGTAGTGAACATGCTGGCTTGATACTACTAGAAACTGGAAGTTTGCTCTCTCTCTCTCTCTCTTGATTCTTCTTCATCTCCATCACAGACATGTAGTTGGTAAAATTTCCTTGCTAAAGACAATAAAAGCAGTCAATTCAGACCATATGTATTGTGCTCTTTAACACTATGAGAAAATTTTTTTCTGGTGAAAAGACATCTAATTTGATTTTCAGTAAGAGATAACTTTGGATATTGGTCTCAAGAAAGTCATAGCTGAAAAAGTTTCATTTGTTCAGTTGTCAATATTCAGACTAACAGAAGGATTACCTTATTCCAGATACAATTGATTCATTGAGCATTCAGGTAAAATAATGGTTTTGTTTTACATTTAGTAAATATAATGAAACACTTTTTATTGGAATTTTTGAGATGAGGAATTATCATTTTTATATCTGTTTTATTCTAAGCAGTTTGCTTGTCTTGGTTATTTATACTCACAAGTGTTTCAACTGTAGTACATTCTTCCCTTTTTCAGGTGTTTATTTTTGGTAATCTTGGTAACCTTACAAGCATGGAAAGTGAAATGAGAACAATCTATTCCTGTAGATTTAATCAAGTTGTTAATGTTGTAGTTATTGCCCTTGCATTTTGGTTGTTATTTAGTGCCACCAGGTGGTGGCTTCTATAAAATTCTGGCAGCCATATTGAAAAAGTGACATTTGTTTGGTTGTCAATATTCAGACTAACAGAAGGATTAGCTTATTGCAGATACAATTGATTCATTGAGGAGTGACAAATATAATCAGATAGGATTTTCTTCTATTAAATAAAAGAGTTCAACATATAAGAGAAAAACTTAAATCATTTAGGTTTTTTTGAGACAATGATTTAGTGATATGTCTTACTAATTAACACATAATTGGGGGAGAAAGTCAAATTTAAGAGAAAAACTAAATCATTTAAGTTTTTCTCTTGACTATCCCCAATGATGATATAAATATAAATAAACTGCTGAAAGTCAATATTATATCCAATGATAGATAGATAGATAGATAGATAGATAGATAGATAGATAGATAGATAGATGAAAAGTTGTTGAACTGATTCACTTCTTGAAATCAGTAATTTGCTGATGAAACATCTTCATTGGGCAGGGAATAAAAAGGTAAATATATGGAATAACATGTACATTTTATGGCTCCATGTTATTCTTCTTGGTTAGTCTGTGGACTTTTCATTACCCCTCATATATATGTATGTAACACCAATAAAGTCCTGAAGGACAAAACATGTCACAAGTAAACTTTTCTACTTTCTCATACAATCTCTTCAATACTGTTCCTGATATATAAAAAAATATATTGTTATCTCATATATATATATATATATATATATATATATATGCACGTGTTTATCATTGCTTGGAAATCATTCATGTAAACAAAAACAGACTATCATCAATTTCTTGTTCGTGTATTGCTTAATATATTGTGTAATTGTCATCTTTGATAATGGCTTATGTAAGCCGAAAGCTTAGATTGGATTAAAAAATATGTATCAATATTGTGATTTTCTTTCATTGTTTAATGATAATGTTATTAAGCTTATCAGAGAATATGAAAAGAACTTACATAAAATAAATAGACAACACTTGTCTATATTATTTAATGAAACATGTATGAACATATATATATATATATATATATATATATATATATCAAGTATGTGGTGCAGTTCAATTTACATTACATGAATCATTCATACAAAAAACAGATATTGAATTTAATGATATAAATGGTGAGAATACATCTCGCAAACAAATTTAAAAAATGACATTAACCCCGAACCTGTAGATGAATGTTATGATCCCTGTTTATAAATTCCAGTTGCATAAGGTCTTTTTTTATTTTTTTACAAGCTTTCATCTGTGCATACAGATATCATCAGGTATGAAAATATATTTGTTTTTTCTTTCAACTGTACATTCAGTCATCCTCAGGCATGGAAATTATTATGTTTTTAGTATAATCCAGGTAGCATCAGAGACGAAAACATTAAATGCGAATTGAAATATGTTTTATATCATTAACTTTACTAATCTACTTTTTGTACAAATGATTCATTGTAATATAAATTGAACTGCACCACATATTTGATATATATATATATATATATATATATATATATATATATATATACATACATATTGTTTAAAATTTGTTCTATATAAAGATGCTCAATATCAGAAATAAAGCATTTATAGGTATGTCCATGCTGTCTCTATCAATCCATTGTTGGGATTACCCCCAACAAAAATTTAATCTCCTTTTCCTTTTTCAGGCCATAATAGTAACATTTATCTCTTAGCACTCAACAAATAATCGAAGTAAGAAAATACTAGACTCTTGTATTTTTCCAATTAAATTATCTGGACACTCATTACACACATCTATAAAAAAATATACAAGAAAGACTGTATACATTTTGCTTATTCTTCAACTTTCTATCAGATTACGATCCATATTTGATCAACATTTGACCCCAAACTTGCAATTTTACTCAGTATTAGTTTCTGTCATGTGACTAACACCACATAACAACCAGAAATAAATAATGCATGTTTTGTTGTTTCCATGTCTTGATGTTTCTCATTTTTATGACTATTTTTTGTATATATTAATGTAAAGGGGCTTATAATTATTTACTAAGAGTTATAACTCCCCTAGAATATATATATATATATATATATATATATATATATATATATATATATATATATATATATGTGTGTGTGTGTGTTTTAAAATTAGGATAATCCCAACAAAATTTAAAAAATTTTTGACAATTAGAAAAATGTTCATGAAAGTAGATTTGTTTCAAAATATATCCCATAATGCATTTCACCATTTAAGGCTTGATCAGATTTGAAAGCAAAAATGAAAGAAATGAAATGTGTGTATGTGTATTTGTGGATGTTTAAATAATGAAATCTTACTATTCTTTCCCAAGCTGGCATTTCTTGTGACTAAATATATATATATATATATATATATATATATATATATATATATATATATATATATATATAAAAAGTGAATATTTAAGTCAACACTTAGAGGCAACAGGCTGTTTCATTATCAGGTGGCCTGACGACTGTGTCTAGCATGAAACAGCCTGTGTTGACTTCGATGTTTACTTTTATATTTACACATGCTCTATCTCTGATATTGAACACTTTATCCCATAAATATAGCCCACCTTAAGAGTATATTTCTTCATATATATATATATATATATATATATATATATATATATATATATATATATATATATATATATATACAGATATATTGGGTGAGATGGATAAATTGTCATCTAAATTATCCAAAAATGAAAATAACACTGACAACTCATTTTAACATATATATTTACCAAAATTACACAAAAATATCTTGAAATACTAAAGAGTAAATTTATTCAATAAAATTGTCATTGGTTTCAACCATGGCCTCCAGACAACTTCGGAATCTCCTGCAACCATTCTGGACAGTCTGCTTGTTTAAGTTGGTGAATGCTACCACAATCCTTGCCTTTAGTTCATCTTTGGTGTTACAAGGAGTTTTGTTGGTCTCATGCTCAACTGCGCCTCACACATAATAATCAAGGGGGTTGCAGTCTGGGGAGATAGGTAGGCAGATGTAAGATGTGATGTAGTTGTAGAAATTGTCTGACAGCCATGACTGGATTCTCCTGCTTGTGTGGCATGGTGCAGAGTCCTGTTGCCAGACATAGGGTTTTCCAGTAGCCACTCTCTTAAGCCAGGGCAGTATTACCTCCTCAAGGCAATTGATGTAGCTTTCCGGGTTGAGACTGAGGCCCTCACCAACAAATTTGGGAATTCTTTCCTTATCAGAAAACTCAGAGTAACTTTTTCGAGCTACCATACCTTTGTAATCACCATTAGACTCATCCAAGTCTTTCTGAATCCTCTGCAGTGTCCTCAGATTGACACCCAAACACTCTGAAATGTTCATATTGGAGCTTCTGGTGCAAATGCCAAGCAGTACAGCGTGCTGTTTCCAAATTCCTGGTGGAGTGAATTGCATCATAGTGCTCTTTTTCTCACAGATGGTGCCCAACTGACCCTACGATACTGTACAGTTGACAAAATCAAAAACAAACAATGCACATGCATGAAATCAAAAATATACAATGGCTACAATTTACTTATTGCACCCAGTGTGTGTGTGTGTGTGTGTGTATTAAAAGAGACAAAGAACGATATTTAAAGATATTATTCAATTTTTAATGCAGAAGATCATCTCACTGTAATTTAGTAAATAAGTTGGTCAAAGTTTTCCTTTCAACTAAGCTTTAATTATGTAAGGAAGGATAATCAGGTATTGTTTAGAGATGCAAAAGGGAGGTAACCACTGCTCTCATTCTGTAATGGGGTTATCAAAATAATTGCTTGCCCACTTTCTTGGCATTTAGTTTACTTCCTTCAATTTCAATCTCTTGGCTCTTGTAATTTATGATTTTCTTACCTTCTAATTACATGGTGTTGTGAAAACATACACACACAAATAAAGATTACTTTGTTTCAGTCTGACCCAAGGCTCCAATAGTGGGACAACAAATGTAGATTAATGATCTGTAAATCTCACTTGATAACATTGTTAATTTAGTTGGGATATATTTCTATGAGACTAATCAGCGTCTTTATAAAGCAGTGATGGTGTCGCATCCTGTCAGCACTCCAACATTTTTTAAAAACAACCAGTAGAAAAATCTTAACTAGTGTTGTTGTAAGACTAATTCAGGATATAGAAAGGCCTCAATGCAAAGACAATATAATTGTAGTATCTGTTCCATCAGATCATGACCAGCGAAGGCAAGTTGGTTGGGGTGGTTTCCTGTGGAGCCCTTCCCTTGGTTAGGTTGGACAAGCTTTGTGTACCTAATTAATGTGAGTAAGTGTTGTTTCTGGCCTGCTCCCAGCTGCATCTTTAGTTATGATCCAAGTTGAGATTCCCAACCTCCCCAGTTTGTTTTGCCCCCCCCCCCCTTTTCATCTTGACTGGGTCAGCTTTTGTATTTCCCATGTCCGTATATATTTTCTCCTCTCCCACTCCCTTAGCGAGAGAACCTCTTGATTTTGTCCAATGGGCAGAATACAGCGGCTTCTCATTTTGAGGGTTAGACGGGCCCTGCTAACATCAGTTTTGTTTAGTTTACTTTGTGTTTATATTTAGTTTGTTTTAGGGTTCATTCTCTCCCCTCTCATTTTAGTCATCTATATAAATTTTTAATTATAAATTTTATAATCATCAAATTTTTATGGCATGGGGCACATTTTGTAGGTCTCCCTTGAGATGTGCAGTATTATGGTGTATGGAGGATTGATTGGTGATGGACGATTTTTTATGGTGAATGTGAAAATTGTAAGGAGTGAATGGGTCGTGAATCAGGTTAGCTAGGTATAAGATAGTGATGACCAGCCTCAACCTCCTCCTCTTTTTCAGCCATGTGCCACATTTGTATTTTAATATACAATAAATATAGAGAAGACAAGTTGGTGCCCAATCCTGTGCAAGCAGGGGATGGGCAAAAAATAGATGAGTGACCTGAGTAATGGCGCTTAGGTTCTCCATGTTAAATAACTGAATTTGTGTTGCATCCCAACTTGATGGGAAATATGGTTAATACATATAGTATCTTTTCCAGCAGATCTTGACAAGCTAAGGCAAGATTTGTGTCTGATCCAGTGCAAGCAGGGGCTGGAAAAAAATTGACCAGTGACCTGAGTGTATGCACTCAGTTACCACACATTAAATAACTGACCTTGTGTTTCATCCTGACTCAGTGGGGAGTCTGGTAAATACCAGTATCTGTTCCTTTTGAGGAGTGTGGAACCACCTCTTAATTGCTGATGTTCCCAGGTCCACCCTGACCCGGAGTGGTAGCACCTGTTAGGGTCCCAGCTATGGGAAAATAGTGAAATCCCAAGGTGGGTCCACGTCCTGGGTATGACGATAAACTACACCCGCGTCATGGGTATGACAATAAACTACGTCCAACCAAAAGGCCGTCGATCCGATCAATCACATCTAACCCATCCCAAAACAACTACAACTTACAATTAACAAAATGACCTGGATAAATCCTACAGACATGAATTCGATGTAATCAAGGCTCACCAAGTACAAAAATTAAATAGATTGAAAGATCAGAAGGTGACGCACAAGGTCCATCACCCACCAGTGAAAGCAGTAATCAATATCAGCTGAGTGCCTCTGAGGAATCAGTATTAAATAAGGGTCTCAATTTTGCCACAACCATCAGACGAGTACCATACTTGGAATGGACATCATTGCCAGAATCAAGGAAGTGGCCTTGAACTTCCCTCAGGCTCAGGTGGATGAACTAAGATGGAAGGTGGAAAGCCAAGCTGCCCAAGTCAAACATCAGAAAACTGGAGAGGCTGGCAATCAGATCCCTACAGAGGAATGAAAACATCATCACACAAAGGCAATGCAACTGTAGTGATGAACAAATCAGATTATACAGGAAAGCTGAAAGACCTCATTAGAAATGGTAGTGTTAGCTACAGCAAAGTAAAAAAAGGATCCTACAATGAAAACCGAATGCAAACTGTCACAGGTACTAATCAAGAACAAGGATCACTTTGCACCTAAGATGTATAGGCAGTTGTCACAGTGTTACACCAAACTAACTCACATATAGAGTCACCTTAAGATTCACAAAGATGGTATTCCACTCAGGCTAATTGTTAGTTGCCAAGGCTTTGTGTACCACCCTCTGAGTTGCTTCCTTGTAGATATAATTGACTCATTGGTCAGAAAATCACCTTCATATGTCCGTTGCTGCTTAAGGGGAGTAGGTTTTGTAAATAAAGTTTTCAATATTTAAGCATTAAGTTAAAAAATAAAGCTCTTGTTTGCATACAAGAAAAATATGATAAAAACTTAACAGAAGTACCTTGTTAGTTATTTTTAATAACACATGTATTAAAGAGGGATTGATGCCCAAATACACAAAATATGTCTGTGTATTTGTGTGTGTGTGTGTGTGTGTGTGTGTGTGTATGCAAGACAAATGTTTCATTTTTTTATGTTGGTATCCATGAATGCCCATGAAATGCCAGCCACATCCATAGTAATAATGTAGCATCTTTCTTACCAACCATTCAACTATTATTCTTTTTTCATTTTAATTAGCAAAGTCTTTTTTGTACTGAGAAATTATTTCCGACCAATATAATTTATACACCTTTGTGCAAATAAATTGAAACAAAATGAATAATCCGGTTATTATTTACTTTTTTTCACATTTTTCCAATGAAACATGGCCTGGTGCACATGTTACTACTTTTTATGTCCATTCCACAAAGTCGTTGCTTGCAGATTGACCACAGATTCTCGATTGGATTTAAATCAGGAGAGTTTCTGGGCCAGTCTATAGTACTTTGATTTGCTCACTGTTAAGGCTTGTCAGTGTGTTCACTACAATTTTCATACACTTCCTGGAGTAACGTCCATCACAGACAATGGCCTTAGGACAATTTATTGATAGTTGAGATAATAGTCTCTGGGTGTGATGAAAATCTGATGCAATCACGGATGATGCAATATTTTTCAAGGCCAAACAAATTTCATCATACACCCTGAAAATAGATTCATATTACTGCACACCACTGCAAATGAACTAATCTGAGGAGAAAATAGAAACAGATTACACCCTGTCACTCCAGTTGGTCTAAAACTAACCGTATGGTGAAAGAAAGGAAACTAAAGAGGTTGTTTCAATGAATTTGCACAAGGGTGTATATAATGCTTTTGTAAATACCTCATGAATACATCACAGAAACTATAAACGAAAATAGATTCATATTACTCTCTGACCACTGCAAATGACCTAATCTGAGGAGAAAATAGAAACAGATTACACCCTGTCACTCCAGTGGGTCTAAAACTAACCGTATGGTGAAAGAAAGGAAACTAAAGCGGTTGTTTCAATTAATTTGCACAAAGGTGTACATGACTGTCCTTTCGTTGACACAATGTAGATGGAGTAATATATTCTTTCCTCTGTCCCCAAGAAAAGTCGTATAAAATAATTTTTATGTAAGTAAAATAAAAGTATTTAAAAGTAACTTGACTATAAATGCTGATGTGAAGAGTAATGACAACAACAAAAATAACTCATGACAACAACAACAACAACAAAAAACATGATTACAGAAAGAATTCAAAGCAGTGAAATAATGTTTTTGCCTTTTATTTTCTTCTCAGTATTTTGATGTAAGTTACAAAGATCAAAAAATAAAATCTGGGCTCAGTCCCAAAAGGTTAACAAGTGGCAGGAATTTGTTTTTCCTTGTTGAAAAACTTCATCACTTCATTTTATGTTGATCATTTGAAAAGATGACACTTTAGGCAGTATGTTAGAACTAAAACAAAATGGTACTTTATTGCTTTTAAACCTATAAATTCCATATTCTACATTTGATGATGAGATGGCCATGTGGTCATGATTTTTGGCAAAAAAGATGTATTTACAGTATCTCCAAAACTAATGGGAGTGAATTTCAGGCAGTTTGAAAAAAGTTTAGAGCACATTTCCTTCTTTAATTAATTCACACACATCTAAAACAATATACACACATTGTTATGTACATTAAAACTTAAATGATATTTGCCTTAAATGTTCAAACATTGGCATCTCATTATTTACACTATTTATATTCAGACTATTGTCCTCATCTTTGTTGTTGACATCACATTCCATATATTGTGCCTTCCAGCCTTCCTCAAATATATATCAATCTCAATAACCTATCGAATTCGGAACTGAACCCTTTATTTAATCTATGAGGGTAGACTGTTTTTGTTCAACTGCTCATGTCTAGAGATATCCTTTCTTATTTTGTTCTTGTTCAATGGCCTAGTATACTAAATCAATGGTTTGTGATTTTGGTGATATAACGGTTGAGATTTCAATCCCTAGGTCAGACAGTGTGTACTTGCACTCACTGGAAAGAGCGAGTAATATTTGAACAGTACTAAATAAAAATAAGAACTAGAGGAGATATCCCTAGACATGGGCAGTGGAATGAGAACAGTCTCATCTGATAGATTAAATAAATGATTTAGTTCAGAATTCCCTGTAGGTTACCCCGATACACATGAGGAAGGCACAATGACTGAAATGTTGTGATGACAACAACAAAAATGTAGGCAATCGCCCGATTATAAATAGTGTAAATAATGATAGCTTCTTATCTCAGAAATTCAGACAAAAATTATTGGCATATCATTATAACATCCACCATGTTTTGCTCTATGTTGGATGTAAACTATTCAATCGACGTCTGCATGAGTGATGGTAGCCCAAAATAACATTCAAACAATTATTTTTGATGTGATGTCAGCAAACAAGGAATGGATTTTGCAAAACCAAATTTCAGTTTTAAACTTAATATTCATTGACATGAATTTCAAAACACACTGGTCAGCTCAAATATCTCCCCAATGATCTGACAACGATCTTTGATTTTGTGATTTTTTTCAAGAGTTTTTATCATCTCAACATGTTGATGGTTTACCAGATCATGATTTGACTCTAAATGATATTTCACCTTATGTCAGGTCACTCTATGAGTGCTACTGGAACCATGTAACCTAATACTATGTGCCACATGGACAGGTCATCAGTAATTAAACCAGTTCCCCAACCAGGCTTCTCTGGTGAGGCGGATGGCTAGAAATCCAGATCAAAACAAGACCTGTCAAAGTGTAGATGAACTTTCTTGTACTGTGAATGGCCATCAAGAAGAATGGAGTAGATTGGGCCAGTGCAGTGATGAGACTGTCTCATTTTCTTCCTAGACTGAAGTAAGCAGCCAGGGCAGAGGATTCTCCTGATGGACACAATAGCCACTTCTGGGACCAAGGTGAGCCTTCAAGTTGGAGGACATCGGATGCAGTTTGACCTGAACAGGGTATAGGCTCTACAAGATATACATGGCCAAGATGTGCTACATATGAATGAATACATCCCCAAGCATTTCAGCACAGATATGTGGAGGCAGCTGGCCAGGTGCTCAGCTGTTCAGTGACCACACCTGGTCATGGGGCTAATGATGATGAAAATGATGATATTTCACCACACCTGAAATGAAAATGTCACTTGAACATTTATATTTTTTTAAAAACTTCTTCTTTCAATGCTTATTGAAAAATTGTGACCATCTCAGCAACAGTTTTTCCAATAATAACTTCACATGCAATCTTTTTTATGTCACTCAGCAGAAATTGCTAAAATCGGTCAATCAAGAACAATTGCCAGACTGACTAATGTTGGCTCATGACACCCAGGGGTACAATATGCAACTGCTCAGTATGAGTGTCATATTGAAATTCCAGATTTTTGGGGGAAGGTAGGGGTAAATCCTTTGTATATTGTTGATCCTCCCAGATCTGATATCTTACCCATAGTCTGCATTATCCTTATGGTGAGCACAGTCTTTCATTTCTGAAGATGATGTCAGTCTTCATTTTCAGAAGTGGGACTTTTGTGGTATCACCTTTACATTTTTTTATACTTTCTATACTAGAAATAAAACGATATTCAAGATGACTAACAAAGATACAAGGAAGATTAGATTCATGCCTTCCAAAAAGGACTAAGTACAATACTTTCAAAAGTCAAGCTCAGCTTGGTGGCTCCATTTTTTAAATTTTACACTAAACTCTACCTTTTTGAGTTTCAAATAGATGAGGTAGCTGAAATAAAAAGGGTAGTTGGATATTTTTTAAGAATTTTTCAGCAATAAAATGCTTTGTCTTAGAATTCTCACTGTATGAATTAAGAGATGAAAGAAAAATTTCCTGAATATTAAATAAAAGCATTGTTTAGAATAAGGATATTTCAGTTATCTCGGCTTGTCTATTTGAAACTCATAGGTAACTGCATCTAAATTGGAACAACTTGCAAAATAAATTGATGTAAAACTCAACAACATGTTTTAAAGAAATGACAGCACAATAAATAGATTTAAAATGTTTTCCATAAACAAAACAAAGTGACTTTAACATTTTGCAATAAGACATTGTTTAATTTTGTATTTTAAGCTTGTTTAAGGGCAGAAAGTTGTGGAGAACCATGATCATACAGATCCTAAAGGGACATAATGCATAAAAGAAGAATAAGAATTGTTTTTTTTTCTTTCAGCTTTTTAAAAAAAATCTCTTTATAAAAATTTAGCATGAATAATATTTAGTCATATATTCCCAAAATGATACAAATGAATTGATGTCATCAAATTCATCATGCTTCTTGTTTGTTAATCAAATATTGATTAATTAAACTTTTTTTCAAATTATCATCATCATTCTAAAATTGCCCAAGATACAAAAGTTCTGCATACCAATATTTACTATATAATTTAATATCTATCAATAAACTTCATTCTGATGATGACGATCCATCATCATCATCCTCATCATTTGTGTATGTTATGTTTTCTGCTTTGTATCCTGTAGAGCCGGGTCCAAACTATGGTCCTTAGTTCCTATAGGAGAATTGTCATTTAATTGATAGCACTTTTCTTAGTATATGGGATGTTCCTAGTAGGGCGATCTTCCAGGCAACTTGTAAGTTGATGTTACCTGGGACACTCTTCCTTTTCTCATGAGACCCAGAGCTCCAATTACTATTGGTACAGTCTCAGTCTTTATTCCCTATATCCTGTTAATCTCGATTTCCAGGTCCTTGTATTTGGATCATTTCTCGATAATTTTCATGGTGGTGTTTTTCTGAAATGGTACTGCTATACCAATAGGCATACACTTCCTGAATTTCTTGTCTTGTATGATAATACCAGGTCTGTTGGCTTTTATTTCCCTGTCAGTTTGAATTGTCATGTCCCAGAGAATAGTTACATTGTTATTTTGGGTAACTGTGTCTGGTTGGTGATCATACTATCTCTCTGTGGTTTTGACTTTGTGCTTCTCGCATATCTTCCAGGGCACATATGTCGCTATCTTGTTATGTCTGTTAATATATTCGTTTTTGGTAGTTCTAGACATCCTGAGATAATATGTTTGACATTTTCATCATATCTTCCACAGATCCTGCATTTTGGGTTAGTTCCATCCTTGACTATATGACAGTGATAGGATATGATTGAGAGGCTTTGGTCCTGAGCTACAATAACTAGGCCTTCCTTCTGTCTCAGCTTTCAACCTGGTGCTCCTCAGCCACTGATGTGATTTTGTGTTGGTCCACATCTGCTTCTTTCGTTCTTTTTAGATATTTGCCATGCAACACCTTGTCCTCCTAGCATTTTGTGATTTCATTTGGCTAAGGTGTTTTGCTTTCTGTTTTTACTTGTTTGATGTAGATGGTATTCGCTTGATTTTTTGCTGATAGTATTTCAGGTATATTAAGCTGTTTCTTGAAGAATGCAGCTTCTTTGTTGATGGAGTGGATTTGGCGTTTTACTGTTTGTAGGAGAGGGTCATTGGTTTTTGTAAGTTTTGCTTCCTATCCAATTGTTGTAGTTTTTAAAGTTTAGTTCAAGTTGGATTAGAACTCAGCTTCCTAATGCTCTTAGTACATGCAGCCTATCAACATCCGATTTTGGGTGGTGCATCCTCATTTGGGTAAGCATTTCTCTGGTCTCGGCATCCAATCTTTTAATGTCATTCAACTTCCATTTAGTAATGCTGAAGCTGTATATTACTATGTTGTTGTTGTTATTATTATTATTTACTCTTCTAAAGATCAATCTGTTTGGTCATTGATATTTTTGCATGTATATATAAACAGAATCTAAATTCCACAAAGCAACATCTGATGTCATGCAGTCTTCCATTGACATTCCATTGTTATTTTGTTATTTTTTTATTTTTTCCAACTTGTGTGTCATGACGTATTGATTTCACTGGGCTGATAGAAAACAACACTTTTGTTGAAAGGCAAACAACTGTCTTTTTTGGGTACAGTATGTTGGTAGTTTTTATTTGTTTACATTTGTTGTCAGTAGAATTCTTCAACATCCGCTGAAAAAAACAAGAAAAGAAAAACTGTATTACTACCAAAATAATTTTCAGATTTTTTATTTTCATTATCATAAAATTGTAATATAGTTTTAAACATTCTAATATTAACAAATTCAGGCTTTGAAAAAACATCAATAATCATTCAGTATAATACAGCATTTTTATAATTTGTATTTTACAAAGGTCAAGGAGAAGGATTTTATATTTAGCATTTAAAATTAACCACAAACAACACCATTCTTTGTGCTCCTATTTCAATAGTAAATGCTTTCCAGAAAAATCCCTATGGCATTTCTAATAGTTTTATATAAAAATATATTTTTTAAAATCACTTTACAACATTCCTATTTCTATTGTTTAAGGTAACAGAAATAGCCAACATGATGGATGTGTCAGCAGTGCATTTAGTCATGTGATGGCCTACTTGTAAAATGTACCTTGTACAAACAAGAATAATACCTTCTCTGATTTTCAAAGATGTTCTGTTGTTATGAAAATTTGGCCTGCATGGGAAAAAAAATTAATATTCTCAAATATCTTATTTTAAACAGCAGAGATTTATGGAAGACATACTGTCAACATTGCCACAAATAGCTACAACAAGTCATTGATTGACAGATTAAAATGTGGGACTTGGTTAAGGGTTACTGAGCAGGTTGCTGGCTTTATAACAAGCTATGAGAAAACTCCATAATGAAATAAAAAAAATTGTATAAATTATTAACTTGCTTTTTTTTTTTGCCAAGTTGAAAATTGTTACTTACTTTTCTTTTTTTTTTGCATTCATTTGTTTTTTATTTACACTTCAACAGATTTAGCAATGTATGTAATTTAATCAAAGCTGATTTCCTGTATTGTGCTAGACAATTTTTCTCACCTGAATCTATCTTGCATATTTATAAATCTACCCATTCTTCTATGCAGTGCATATTGCTGCCATATATGGTCTGGTGCTCCTGCTATTTATTTAGAGATCCTTGATAAAATCCAAAGAATCT
>OZ038492.1:104223700-104258700 GCA_964036315.1 Acanthosepion esculentum | reverse complement strand
GCCAGTCAGAAGATCAGTTAGGTGAAAGCTTGGTAGGTAGGTTCTGGCTCACTAGGTTTTATAAATGGAAAACTATAAGAACATCAGAAAAGCTTAATAAAAAAAAAACTAAAAGAAAGGTCACTGCCCAAATATCCAATATATATAATAATGGCTCGCTACTCGTTTTTTAGCATATCCATCTCGGCGGGGGGGAAATCCCTGTTGCAGACGTCTGCTCAGGCACATTAGTGTTTGTTGAACACCCACAGGGTCTTCTTTTGGTTTATACTACAACTATGCTGAGTGGACCTTAGTTGCAGTTTCTTGGGGAAAGTACATCATCAGGCATGATGAAAAGTTTGAACAAGGCCTGTACTCTCAAACCCTCAGTCACGATGACTTGTGACTTTGTGCTAGCACAACTATCAATGGCCATCTATTCTAGTTCACTCATAAGGCCTAAGTCAACCTATGGCACACAATCACCTTGTCAAATTGACCATGTTGAAATTTTAATTCAGGTCATATGGTTGAAAAGTAAACGTTCTAACCACTCAGCTGGGTGCCTATATAAAATATGCATGAGTTTGTCGTTGCTTGGAAATCTTCCATGCAAACAAAACAGACTATCATTGTTGCTATGTCCGTTTAATTTATTGTAATGTACTTGTCATCTCTGATGATGGCTTATGTAAGCCGAAAGCTTAGGATTAAAAAACATGTATCAATATGGTGATTTTCTTTTGTCTTTCAATGATAATGTCATTAAGCTTATCAGATGAAATGAAAGGAATTTACTTAAAATAAATAGACAAAACTTATGTAAAGTTTTATGAATTAAAAATGAAAAATATAAGCAAATATTTTTATATATAGTGCTCAATATTAAAAATATTAAAATAATATTAAAAATAAAGCATTAATAATATTAAAATTTACTTAACTGTAAATATCAAATCCTTTTTAGTTGTTGTATCCCCAATGCCGAAGTTTCTTGGTGCCAACCATTCTTCAGATTGTAAAGTTTTCTTTGAAATTAGAATTTTTTTATATTGAAGTTGTTGTGGTATGTTATATTATTAATAAAATTTTATAGTATTTGTTAATACGTATTATTAATGAAATTATAATATTAATTAAATTATACTCCCTCTGTTCCGAAATAGTTGTTCCATAGCTGGAAATCTCAAGTGGAATATACTAATTCTTACTCGAATTGTTTGCCATTTACATTAACAGGTTACATTATGTTCCTCAAGTATTTATATTAGCTTATTCAGATAGAATAATTTGAAGCACAAATTATATCACTTTTTCACCACATTAAAATTGTATTTTTTTTAGACCACCCACTGGCAAGAGATTATGATGGGAGAAGAGAAGCCAATTGGCAGAAATGCTAAACAAAATTGCAAGAAGCACGAATTGACAAATAACGAATGTAGTGCTGTGTTGCAAGCACTGCTGGAAAGATCCACATATCGTGTCCTGAAGTGTGGTGCAATAAAACAGGTTGCAGATGAATTAAACGTAGCTGCAGGACATCTGGGTTTGCAAATTGAATTAGTTTGCCGGCCTCCAAATAGTCCTGATCTCAATGTCCTTGATCTGGGTTATTTTAATGCAATTCAATCAATTCAGCACCAGCAAGCTCCAAATAATGTTGACCATCTCATTGAAGCAGTGGAAGAAAGCTTCAATAAACTTCAGAAGTCGAAGCATAACAATACTTTTCTAAGTTTGCAGTTAGCAATGGAACAAGTTATTTTAGTTGACGGCGATAACAACTATAAACTCCGGCACATGTCTAAAGAGAAGCTTGAAAGAGAAGGAAAACTTGAAGTATCCATTTCTATTTCTGACGAGTTGCAACAAAAACTGCTTTTGTTAAAGTAAACTTTCCCCAGTTATTTTTGTTATTAATTTAACTGTTTATGTATATCAGTTTCGATATACTTCAAACTTATTTATATGACAATTCACTGATATTACTCATTTACTGTTGAGTATGGGAATAAATGATATTTTTTTGTTCTTTTTGGTGTTTTTTTATCTACTGGAACAATTATTTTGGAACAACATAAAAATTTTTTTGGTACAACTATTTCGGAACGGAGGGAGTAATATTTTATGCTGCATTTGATCTATTATGTTATATTATTATTAACATAAAAATTAATTAAAGTAAATATTTGTTAATATGTTGGCATGTATTTACAACCGGAAGAAAAATTCTACAACTAGAATTACGAGGATTACAAATAAAAGACATAAACAAAAGCAGAAACCCATGAACATGCGCTTGTAAAAAAAAAGCAATATTCATGAATGTAAAATAGATTAAAAAAGAAACAGAAAAAAAAATTGAAAAAAATTGGAAATATACCCATTTAAAAATAGAACCTCCTGAAGAATGGTTGACACCAAGAAACTTCAGAGTTGGGGATACTACGACTAAAAAGGATTTGATATTTACAGTTAAGTAAATTTTAATATTATACATACATTTTGTTCGTCTATATTTCTGAGATGAGGTATTATGTACAGTATTTACATTAGTCGGACTATTGTCCTCATCTTTGTCGCCATTTTTGTCACAACGTTTCGGCCATTGTACGCTCCGGCCTTCTTCAGGTGGTTGGAATTTCGAACCACCTGCAGTGGAGAACTTTCAGAGGGAAAATTAGCAGAAGATAACTGATAACTGACATCCATCAAACATGGCTCGTGGAACTAGAACAGTCTACCCCAGTGATCGAAATAAAGGGTTCGGTTCGAAATTCCAACCACCGGAGCGTACAATGGCCGAAACGTTGTGACAAAAATGGCGACAAAGATGAGGACAATAGTCCGACTAATGTAAATACTGTATACATTTTGTTATATACCATACCTATGAACACTAATGGGTATGTACCAATCCTCATAAATACATTAGACACTATTGTAAGTGGGGGGTAATATGCCATATATAAGTAGTCCATCACTAGCAGTGGTTTACCTACTTCATGCCACTGGCGAGTATTGTATCTTGTTGAGGTTATAAAGATTACCATTTCATTTCAAACCTCCGTTTTGGTTATTCCTCATTCAGTAACCTTTTCTAAGTTACAACACATACACTCACACACACATGCACACTCACACACACATGCACACACACACACACACACACATATATATTAGGAAATGGATTAAGTTTGATAATTATGTAATATATTTTCTGTCTATACATTATTTTTATAGATATAATTTATTTAAGTAAATGCTCTGTTTTTTAATTAAACAGTATGAATTACATTTACCGGCCTGAATGTTCGAGAAATTTTGTAGGAAAATATGCGCTCTCCAACTGGAATCAAACATGTAACCGTTATGGTATTTGACCTGATATGCTGTTACCATTCAGTCACAGAGAAGCATATTATACACAACAAAATCCCAAATTACCTGATATAGGGCGGATAGATCTATTTCAACCTATGAAAACTACATCTGTACACTGGGCTTGAATAAAACTGACAAAGTTTTTGTTGGTTGAAATAGATCTATCCACCCCACCATATGTAATTATGGATTTTGTTGTGTAATACTATTCATTGGCTCTGTTATAATAAATACATTGAGTTCTTTTTGTGGATCAGTTTTAATATTTTATATTACTAGGATTCATTTGGATTATATGCCAACGGATTTATTACCTGTACTATATATATATATATATATAATTATATATATATATATATATATATATATATATATATATATATATATATAATTTTTATTGTGTTTGTCCAATTTTTATTACTTTTATCTTGAAGGATTTAATTGGCAGAGTTAGTTGCAAATTAGATAATGGAACCAGTGGTCTATGTTCTTGTTGCTACTAAGAATAATCATCTTTTTTTAAATTTCCTTGGGAAAGCCATGAATGTAACCTTCTATACACCTTTTACTATTAACAATGATGTTAACCATGGTGCATATCACTGCCTCAACAGTCAAAAGAATGAGGTTGTTTCTGTGCCAAGTTCTTCTTTACCATCCAATATGAGCCCAAGTTTAAAATACCAAAATGTGAATTGGTGTTATTTGGAGAAATACAGCTGAGGCTAGAAGTTTACAAATTTTTATTTACATTTTGAAATGCATTTGTGAAAATGCACAAATTTAACAGGTTGAAGAGCTTGACAATGTCAAGAAGAAGGCAGTTTAAATATGATGTGCTGAAGTTTTATTATGCAAACAATGAAAAAATGACACAACATTAAAAGTGGTTGATGTGAAATTTTTGACCTCAATTAGAAGTGATTGCTCATAAACCTAATCTTGCTCAGATACATACACACACTTTTTGCTAATATACATATGCCTATTGATGACATGTGTACATTTAAGTATGTACATTGGTACCTCAACTGCATGAATTTAAGTGTGCTACTAGGTTTAAATATGTACCTTGGTACCTCAATTGCCTGAATTTAAGTGTGCTACTAGGTATAAGTATGTACCTTGGTACCTTAACTGCATGAATTCAAGTGTATTATTAGTTTTAAGTATGTACCTTGGTAACTTAACTGCATAAATTTAAGTGTGCTACTAGGTTTAAGTATGTACCTTGGTAACTCAACTGCATGAATTTAAGTGTGCTATTAGATTTAAGTATGTACGTTTGTACCTCAGCTGCATGACTTTAAGTGTACTACTAGATTTGCAACTAGGTCACATCATTTTACTCTTGAAGCAAATAGATGTTTTTTCATATTTTTCACCTGTGGAACTTTCTTCCCGTTTCTTGCTTCCCTGTCACCTTCAAAGATTTAATTTTCAAAGATTTAAATTCAATGCCAATTGCAATCTTCTGTCTTCCTGAAAACCGTTCTTTTATTGTCCTTTCTCCTCACTAAAGTCTTCTCAGTCTCTTTCACTCCCAGTAACCACTTGCGTGTTAGTAACATTATTACCTCACTTGGAATGAAAGGATTAGAAAAAATATTTAAGTATTGTTACTTTTCTGTTGATGGCATTGTAAAACTTGATCATATTGGAATTGTCCCCTTTTTGACATTCTATCTAGCGTTACATTATTTCAACATGTACATTTGTCTTGACTTACATCACTTTCTTTTTTTTTTCAGTCATTGTGCATTTTTCAGGTTGATATATCTCCATGAGTGGCCAAGCTGCTAGTGTACGGATGTTATGTTTTTTTTTGTAAATATGATCTCATCTCTAGATAGATTGCTAACCAATGCTAAATAGCTGCTACTTGTCCACTAGGTGAAAAGGACTTGTGACAATGTACTAGAACAACTACTGATGATTTCCAAACTGTTTCATATTTAAATTTTACTAACAAGACGTAGATCAACTGGTGATATGGTTTCCAGGCACTTCTGAATAATGTTGAATACTAGGGTAAGATTAAGAACTCTTTAACACTTCGCAATAATGTTGAATACTGGGATCATCTTTCCAAGATTACATTATTAAGAACTCTTTAACTCTTCTGAATAATGCTAAATACTGGGATAAGATTAAGAACTTTTTAACACTTCTGAATAATGTAGAATACTGACATCATCTTTCCCAGATTAGATTATTAAGAACTCTTTAACACTTCTGAATAATGTAGAATACTGGGATCATCTTTCCATGATTACATTATTAAGAACTCTTTAACTCTTCTGAATAATGTTGAATACTAGGGTAAGATTAAGAACTCTTCAACACTTCTGAATAATGTTAAATACTGGGATTATCTTTCCAAGATTACATTATTAAGAACTCTTTAACTCTTCTGAGTAATGTTGAATACTGGCATCATATTTCCAAGATTACATCATTAAGAACTCTTTAACTCTTCTGAATAATGTTGAATATTGGGATTATCTTTCCATGATTACATTATTAAGAATTCTTTAACTCATCAACAACTGTGAGATTTGAATACAGATTTATCATGATTTATACAACTTGGTTAATTTTAATATTACAGTCTTAACCTCTCCAAGTCAAGAGTCAATCATTATCTATCCTCTTCATACTCATAATTTTTACTTCCTACCACTTCTTTTCATATCACACAACTAATTCATTAATTCTCTTGAGTGGCTCTTAAGCCCGGAATTGGTTGAACTTTACTAAAGATAAATGGAAAGAACTAAACTCAGCATGCTTAATTCATTTTCCTCACTGATAAACATTACACTATCCACGCCCCCACAAAATGCACTTAAGATATCCAAAAAATGAAACCATTTCTGAAAGATTAAACTTTGTTTTTATATTTTTATAATAGAATTTACGAGGTTTGTTTTCTATTTGAATCTGACTCATGATTATTTGTATGACTGAGAACTGAAAAAATATTTTCACGGAATCTGAACAGAAAATGTACAATCTAAAATTCACTTGCTAGACAAAGATGGCAGATTTTAATCTTATAAAAAATGAATATCACTCTTGTGTAGTAGAAATCACTTATTGAGAAATCTCATTACCTACATGAGATTTTGAAGATCAGTGCTTGTAAAATTTTAAAAATATTTTTAATTCACTTCTATTCCTTGACATAATCAAATTAAGAACTGATTTCTTTTACATATTTATTTATGGCAAGAAATAATTTCTTTGGGCAAAGTTGTTTTGATTTTGAGAACTAACGCAAGAAACACAAGAAAGCTGTAAGTTGATATTTGTTTGGCAGAATCAGGAGAAATAACATTGCCCTCTTTTTAATTGTAGAAATGAAAATTTAAAAATCAGAATCTTTCATATTTCTCTTTGTTTTACTTGAATAAGCCATGTAATAAATTATAATTAATGTTAACATCCAAATAGAATTCTTCAGGCAATGATGAGCTGAAAAGTAAAAAAAACCTTGTATTGATTTTATGAAAATGCCAGTGGACATATTTTCTGATTGAATATCTTAAACAAGCGGAGTTTTCAGCCACAAGACATTAGTTATATTATAGCTGACACATGTATTGAAAAAAATATACATTTATAAAATGCAATATATATATAACCTGCATCTATGAACACAAGAGAGATTTGTGTTTGGACAAACAATCTAACTCTCTTGTATTGCATAGAAACAATGCTGGGCATAACTTTGATTTCACTAATATCACCCTAATTAAAAAAGAACCAATATCAACTTACAGGTTTCTTGCGTTAGTTCTCAAAATCAAAACAACTTTGCCCAAAGAAATTATTTCTTGCCATAAATAAATATGTAAAAGAAATCAGTTCTTAATTTGATTATGTCAAGGAATAGAAGTGAATTAAAAATATTTTTAAAATTTTACAAGCACTGATCTTCAAAATCTCATGTAGGTAATGAGATTTCTCAATAAGTGATTTCTACTACTGGGACCAATGAGAACTGATCCAAATAAAATTGAAAATAACAAAGTTCTGTCTTTTTCTTTGTTTCCTCTGAATCTCTGATGAAGTTTTAATAAATATTATGGCATTATTTATATAGTTTATATTGGTTTCCAGTGCCAGTTTCAATCTCTGAGGATTCCTGATTTTTTCAGTTTGTTGTTACATAAAACCTATGAAGCATGAAGCAAACAGACAAATTTGGGAAGAGGCCATTGTTGATTATAAAGAGGGGGTTCATGCAAATACTGACAAAACTGGAACAACAGGAATGTATTGTTAATACACAGTAGACAAATACAAACACATTTAATGTAAAAATCAAATGAGTAGATATTAAGTCGACAGAAGAAAAAGAACAGATATAAGCATATACTAAACACAAAAATGGAGTTCAGATCTATATGCAAAAACTGCAACTACACAACCATAATATCTAAAACCCAAACCAGAACAATTTTTAATTTTCATTATAAGTTTAATTTTCTTGTATAATAAATTATTCTCATAACCCAAGGCTCACAAACACACAATAATAATAATAAATTCTATCACCAGGACAGTTATCTCAAGTTGGACAGTCCAAGCCAAACATTTTGTTTTAATTATTTCACCACAAGCAAGGCAATAAAGCCACTAAGATGCAAGAGTATTAAAAATATGAGAAAAATAACTCCTGATGACCCTAGAATGATTTATATATAATTATATTTATCATCAATGAGAAAGTTTTAGAGAAAATGGAAACAAAAAGGACATACTAAACACAAAAATGGAGTTCAGATCTATATTCAGATCTATATGCAAAAACTGCAACTACACAACCATAATATCTAAAACCCAAACCAGAACAATTTTTAATTTTCATTATAAGTTTAATTTTCTTGTATAATAAATTATTCTCATAACCCAAGGCTCACAAACACAAAATTATAATAATAAATTCTATCACCAGGACAGTTACCTCAAGTTGGACAGTCCAAGCCAAACATTTTGTTTTAATTATTTCACCACAAGCAAGGCAATAAAGCCACTAAGATGCAAGAGTATTAAAAATATGAGAAAAATAACTCCTGATGACCCTAGAATGATTTATATATAATTATATTTATCATCAATGAGAAAGTTTTAGAGAAAATGGAAACAAAAAGGACATACTTAGAATCAGAAAGAGACAGTTGAAATTTCTAGGGTACATAAGGAAATTTGACACTGACAGGATATAATAAAGGCAAGATGATGAGCTTACGTAAATGGTTGGAAGAACAGGGAGAGATAGTAAAAAGACAAACCTTGCTAAAATACTTGCTAAAAATAATTTATATAAGAAAAGAACTAATTTCACTTAATATATTTACAATGTATTTGGTGGTCTGAGATTATACAATTTCAAGAGTAAACTAAATATACAGTATTTACATTAGTCGGACTATTGTCCTCATCTTTGTCGCCATATTTATCACAACGTTTCGGCCGTTGTATGCTCCGGCCTTCTTCAGGTGGTTGGAATTTTGAACCAAACCCTTTATTTCGATCACTGGGGTAGACTGTTCTAGTTCCACAAGCCATGTTTGATGGATGTCAGTTATCAGTTATCTCCTGGTAATTTTCCCTCTGAAAGTTCTCCACTGCCTGAACCGGGTATTGAACTCACACTCTTTGGGTCTGTCACTGGATCTAACCAACGCTTTTATCCACTGTACCATGTGTCCGACTAATGTAAATACTGTACATAATACCTCATCTCAGAAATATAGACAGACACTAAACTAAATATATATTATAATAGATGCTTACTTTTTATATTTCAGATTTGTAATGATTGCTATAGATGATGAGAAAGATACAATGACAAACTTTTATAAAGTTATTGAGTAATGGGAAAATTCATTTGGAAATTGCAAAACAGTTGAACAGATATGAGAAAAGAATCAAAACTGAACCTGAAAATATTGGCACGGTAAGACCAAGAAAAAAAATGTCTTTAAGAATGTCACAAAAAAAAAAAAATTAACGAATAATAAACAAGAAAATATTTGAAGAAGCTGGTGTTACAAATGTGAACAGATTGAAAAGATGCAGAATATTAATCCTCCATTTGAATGTTTGGCTTAGTCACGGACATGACAATTGATTCCATCAGGGAAACCCTCCACCATAGAATCAGTCTAGGAAACCCTCTGCCAAGTGATACCATATCATCACTAAGGCAGGCTATATACATAGCTATGAAGCCCAGATGTGCTAGATGGCTGTTGACCCTACAAGTAAGTTCATCTGCCCTTTGACAGGTCTTGTTTTTAAAACTGCTGGATGTATAGCTACCCTCCTTCCTAGAAAAGCATGGTAGGGGAATCAGTTTAGACACCAATGACTCAACCATGCAGATCACTAAAATCTTAGCCTGTTCAAGTTTAGGGTTGACCGTATTCTTCCACACGCATAATCTGTACCTCTGATTTTGTAACACTCTACCTCAAGGCCTTGCACAGGGGGATCATCACTGTAAAAAAAATGAACCTAGAATTGTCACAAGGTAAATACAAATATACAAATGTACAAATAAGACTGATATCTGAACAGAGATTGGTTTGAACTACTTTTTCTTTTAATCATTTCACCCTAAGTAAGGCACCAATGCCACTAAGATACAAGGAGTTACTGGGAGTGAAAGGGAATGAGAAAGATTTATTAAGGAGAAATGACAATAAAAGAACAGGGTCCAGGAAGACAGGAGACTGTGATTGATGTTGCATTTAAATTTTTGATGATTGTACATAGCAGGGAAGCAAGAAATTGCAGAAGAATTTTACTTATTTTTATGACCAAACCATTTTCCATCATTAATGCACAGTAGGAGAATTTTGTTTTTCCTAAATAGGGAAAAATGTATGGCTGAATGAAGGGCAACATATAGAATGGTATTAGTTATTTAAGTTCAAACTCTAACAAGCAGTTTGTGTTTATTCTGCACTAATGACCTTGGAAAAAGCATGAATGAATTTCTTCTATTGGAATTTAGAATAATTAAATTGAAAATTGCTTAATCAAGCATAGAATAAAATGAAGAGACAGAATATCTAACAAAAGTGAGTACTCATTACCCCTGTAAGGATCAAATGAGACTAGCTATATAAGCATCAAATTTCAAAGAACCATTCTCTTTTCTTCCATGACATTATTCTGACAGCAGCAAGCAACAGTTACTCACTTTACCACTTACCCTGGACAGTGGCAGCAGGCTACAGAAAAATCAAGAATCAGAAACATCGGAACTTTTGGGAGTATCAGAACTGGCATTGGAATCAGAGAATTTTTAACCTAATTTCTGATTCCAAAAAAGATTTTTTGGATTTTTTTTTTGTTTCCACTTCTGGTACTAATGATAAAAATATATAAATATTTATTGATTTTAAACTATCAGTAAAACTAGAATCTATAAATCATAATAATATCTAAGTATGATGTCAATTTATTTTACTTGTGTAAAAAAAAAAATTAAATGTGCAAGTTTCTACTCAGTTCTTGAACTTTCCATATAGTTCATGAGTTTAAAGTCTGTTTCAGTTCAAAATAAAATTTTTATTTCTAATTTCTTTTTAAACATTGTTAATTCACCCATTTAATATTATAAATTATTAATTTAATAATTCAAACCAAATTATGTAATATAAACAAAAAATGAATTCACATTGTTGTTTTGCCAGGCTCTATTTTAAGAAAATTTTTATTAATTTTTTTAATTTATAAAAAAGAAAAAAACGTTGTCTGCACTTAAAAACCCAGCAAAAAAATTTATAATCTTATTATATAAAATCTTATTTTAAAATTAAATTTTCAATTATTCTTAAGTAGAAATTAAAAATAAAATTCTATATAAGGAATTTCAATCAGCATTTAATCCAAAGATTCATATAAAGGCGGTGGCAGGCATTTACATTTCCTTTGGTGGGAATTCCATACATTTAAGTGAATGTGTTGAATTCCTGTCAATGTCACATTTGATTTCTTCACCTAAAAATTTGACCTTGTGTTACAAATTGTCTTTGTGGTGAGGCAGTTAAATTACAACAATTTCTCATACCCTTTTCAATTTAAGTCTTATAAAAAAAAATTTCACTGAAAATATTTTCACATAATTTGTTTTTATAATAGTTTTAATCCATAAAGTAGATTTTTAGTCTAGGTTATTGGAGTTTTTTTTTTTTATGTAGCATACTACATAAACAAAAATAAACATTCTTTTTAACTGAGACTTAAAAAAGTAAACATTCTTTTTATGAAACTTAAATTTGTTTTTACGAAATTCATGTATTTTTTAAAATTTTAGCTTTCAAAATGGATTTTCATTTTTATTTACTTAAAAAAATGACCAAACTTTTATTTCAAGTTTCCTGGAAAAAATTTTTTCACACAAAAATTTGTACTAGAAAAACATAAAATTTAATTTCCATCAAAAGTTTTATTTAATTTTATTTTACTAATATTTTTCATTGGCATAATTGAACTTTCCTGTGTTAAATTATTATGTCATTTAAAATATTTTGAACATTTTTTCTCATTTATTCCTCCTCGGACTCAAACGAGATGCAGTTTTTTTTTATAAGTAGAAGTGTATAAAAATTAAAAAAGAATATTTTTAAAACATTTTTATCTGGCATGATTAAGCTATAGTTTTTTTCCATATTTAACATGATTTGTTTTAATATTTTTTAAATAAAACTAATAAAATTTCATCTAATAATTTAATAAATAACTGAAAAACATGCAAAAAAATACATATTTATAGTTGTCTTCATCTTTATGAAGATTTTAATCATTTTTAATCTTATTTTTATTTTATTGCTTTCTAACAGTTGAATTTGAATCTCATACTTTATAAAATGATCAAGTTGGATATCAGCATTATTTAACTTTCAATTTCCTAATATTTTAAAAAATTTATTGTAAAGTTTGCTAAAATTGCTTATTTCTCTTTAAAAAATCAAGGGAAATGTTTTTACTGTTGTTGTTGCATTTTTACTTTTTTCTTTTTAACAAAAATAAAATGCTTTTTGATTCTTTTTAGAAATTATTAAATTTTTTAGTTGTGAGAAAATTTATTTTAGACAGTAAAACTTATTAGTGATTAAATTTTTTAGATAAGATTGAAGACCCATTATTATTTATTTATTAAATTGCTATGATAATTCATATTTAATTATTATTAAATGTCTGTAAGCAAATTTAAAATTTGCATTTACTTGTTATTCACTGCCCTGCAGCATTAGGTACTCCTTGTACTTCTATATAAATAAATACAAATGTCAGTGTGTCACACTTTTTCAATTTTACTAGAGTCTGTAACCCAACATATCATAGCATTTTGGAATTAGGCTAACTCTATGAGCAAATTAAAAATATTCCAGTCAGGATCCAGACCCACAACCCTGAAATTTTGGATTCCCAAATTTTCATTTCTGCAATTGTTTTCAGTGATTTTTTTATGTAATTTTTGCAAAAGATTTTTCTTGTATGATAACAATTTTTATAGCTTGGAAATAAATTTGGGAATAATTGAAATTAATTTTGAAATCCAGGGAAAGTTTGCCATGAAATAAAAATAATTCTTTGTACAGAAAGTAAGGACTTATGTACATCAAATTTCTTTAAATTAGTGTCAGCAGAAGAATTATCATTGAACTTTTAAAAGGTAAGCTTAAATAATAATGCAATACTTAAATGCTGCAATCAATTTTGAGTTCTTCTTTAGTTTATTGTTGCCTATCACATATGGCAGCAGTATGGCTTGCAAAAACAAATCTCCGCCGACAGAGGACCAGAATGCAATCAAAAGAGCCAAGGCTGCAGCAAGGTAAAAAATATCTCATGCACATGAAAACCCAGATCAAACAGCAGCCAGGAGAGCTTCCAATGCTAAGAATATGCAAAGATTTAGGGACTCTCAAACTCCTGAACAAACCAAAGGCTTAATCAAGTGCCCTCTGCAGGAGCTAGTTTAATTGCCGCCCAATAGGACAGCTAAGCTAGTTATTAAAATATATGCATGAGTTAAAATACAATACATAGGATGATGCCTTTCTGCTTAAAGTATTATTTTTGCAATATTATATATATATATATATATATATATATATATATATATATATATTGGAATGTCTTTTATTTTTGAAGTGCATGCTGAAATTGAATTGTCACACCTAAGTTTATTCTATAAATTGAAAAATGCCACATATAAAATTTTAAGGAGATTGCATAATATTTAGAGAGTCCCTTTGCTTGTTAAAATTTGACATATAAGGTTGACAAAAAAATAGAGCCTTTTTATTTTACAATTAATAGCAAACCATTACTTGAATTTTCGCAAATTATACACATTAGAAATCATTTTTTATCTAACAGTACAAAATTTAAATTTTAACCAATGTTTATTATTTTCAGACCCCAATTGTGACATGGATCCAATTCCAAGCAGGAAAGGCTAGTTTGGAAGTCGTTTAAGATTTCTGATGATAACCAAAGCGATATGTCAATTGTGTGATACGCAGATAGCTAGAGGAGCAAAAACTGCCTTCTTCACCCCAACCAATATATTGAAACACTTAAATGCAAAGCATGGTACAAAAGGAAGAGGAAAAGATGAAAAGAACACCGCTTATCGACTGTTCAACTATAATTAAATGGGAAAAATTTGTCAGCAAGTCTTTTAAGAAACAAACTTTACATGAAGTTATTGATCAATATAAAACTTGGGATGATAGCAAAGTCCTAAAAATTCATAAATGTATTGGAGAAATGATTTTAATTCATCTGCAACCTTTTTCTTTTGTAGAAGACCTGGATTTTAAAAAACTATTGAACCATATAAGGCCAAACTATCAAATTCCCTCTTGAAAGTATATAAAAGAAAATATTGTGCAAAATATATATATATATATTATGTCATTCACAGACAGTACTGTTTCGCTGTATCACAGCTCCTCAGTGCGACTAGACTTCCGAATGCCTCAAGCCAGGATTGAAACACAACTAATTTGGTGTCAGCCAGAGCTATCTTCACTCGGTAGAGTTACACAACTAAATCTAGCGTATTGTTTTTACAAATGTAAACAAATGCCCATCAGCCAAAGTGCTCCATTCATTTTACTGAAGAGCTTTGCATATATATATATATATATATATAAGAAGGTTGGAAATCAGATACAGGACTGAAATCAACACTGCTACTCATTTATTTCTAATTAGTGATGGCTGGATCATTAGTTCAACAAATTTATCCTATATGTTATATCGTTCAACAAATTTATCCTATATGTTATATCGGATTGGATCACTGCAAATTTTGAACAAAAGAGGGCAGTTCTAAGAATTATTCCATTAGAAGTATCACACACTGCAATAAATATAAGTGAATCTATCACAGCAATTTGATATTTCTCATAGTAAAATTCATGTTCTCATAAGAGATAATGTAGCTAATATGGCAGCATCAATATGAGTCATTACCTTGTTTTCTACAGACCTTGCAGTTGACCAATAATGATGCCATCTTTGCACAAAGGTATGTGAAGGATATGCTTTCTATTTGTAAACAAATAGTCAAGCAATCACTCACAGTTTTTGCAAAGTACCAGGAATACCAATTTATTCAGGATGTCCAAACAAGATGGAACAGTCAGTATTATATGATGTCCAGAATATTTGAACAAAAAATGCTCTTATCTCATATTGCAGTGATTATGCAAAACCACATTGTTTAGAATCCAACTAATGGAAGATTTTAGAGAAATTACTGAAAACACTGAAATTCATTGACTGTACAAATTTATTAAGTAATAGAGAAGCAACTGCTTCTTATATTATATCACACATTAAAATCATTTATCACTTTTTTAAGAGAGGAGAAGAAAAGGAACGGTTTGATGGGTTAAGTTCAACCCTTTTAGCATGGAAAGCTTCTTTTAATACTAGATTTAGAAGCTACTTGAAAGAAAGAAACCTTATTCTAGTAACATATCTCGCTGCCAGGTTCAAAACTGGTTTCCTTGAAAATAACTACATTGCCCCCCCCCCCCCAATAACTAGGCTATTGCAGAATGTTTTACTCAAGATATCTATTCTATAACCAAAGGAAAAACAGACAGCTCAACCAAAGTATAACAAGGCATGGAGAAATTTACTTAAAGACATTGTTCTCTTTATTGTTTAAACTCTTACCCAATTTTTTAAATAAAAAAAGATATCTAATTTTATTTCATAAGATTTTGTATTCATTTTTATACTAAATGCTTTATTAATAAATGTATTTTGTTCATTAAGTTTCCTAAATCAACTGTAGAGGCTGAAAATAATGAATTTTAATCATTGTAGGTATCAGAATCGGTAATCGTATCGGAATCGGAAATTTAGAACAGAATGGGAAATTGTATCAGAATTGGTAAAAATATTGGTAATGTCCCATCATAAGCTAGCCATAGACTGAAAAAGGAACCTCTTCATCATTAAGAACTGCAGACAAGATATCTTTTCTCCTAAGTCTGCAGATGCACATTGTCTGCAAATACGTTTTTCTTAGATATATTATTATATTTAAATAATAAAGGTTGTCGTGTTTGTTTCCCTTCAAAACTTGTTCATTTGAGTGCATGTGACTTAGTCTTAACCTTCATAAACTTGAGGTTGCATTCAAATGTATTATCATGGATATAATGGTCAGTTACTCTAATTTTCTGAGTACACTCATTTGCTAACTATGCTGCAATTGCCTCCCAAGTCTGATAATATCAAGAAGGTGCCTTCCTGGCAAATCAACCATAGTAAGATTCAAACCCAGAGCTCACAGACAGAAAGCAAACCTCCTCACCACCCAGCCATACAGCCATATGGATATAGTCATTAAATCTCTTGCTGCCATCCATCAAATGTATAAAAAAAATGGTAGCCCAGACTAGACTCTCTAAAAAATGTTAAACCTCTTCGCTAGATATCTATATGTTGATAATCATGTCAGCAGTTACAACCCTTTTTCAGATTATGGGCATGTGTTAAAAAGTACTGGGAGAATGTGTACTGTGAATCCCAAGTTGTTAGCTTTCTCTTTTACTTTATGCTGCGGTTGAGATAGGTAATTAAAATTAGAACTCTATTTAAATTAATAGATGTACACAACACACTACACTCACTCTTTAACTCACCAAAAGAGTAAGTTCAACTTTTTCTTCAGTTTTTACAGAGACTCACTTGAGAATATTCTTTGAATTTTCACTTTCTTTACTTGAAATTTTCTGTGACAAACATATGTCAGTACAGATTCAAAAGGGGCTCTGATTTGCATGCGGCTTCGTCTTTCAAAGCTAGTCACATCAGGGTTTTCACTATTAGCAGCAGAACAGCTTGATATGTCCAGATATGGGCCTTTCTGCAACTTGTCCAGATCTAAGTCTCTGTCAACTGTCTCATGTCAATAAAATTGACAGAAAAACCAACAGTTGAAAGAATCGCTTTCATATTGTCAGAGATTCGGTGCCTTGTAAAATCATTCCCTTGGCACATTTTATTCAGGAAGTTGCATGTAGCAAGCCCTAATGTGATTTCTGATGCAGTGGCTTCACTAGTCATAACTCATTTTTATTTTGTTTCCTCCTGCCTCTTTCCCTTCTCTGCCTGTCCCCACCTCCCAGAATTCTTAAGAGAACAATCTGTTAAGTGTTTCTCCCCAACCTCAACACACCCTTGGCTTATTTTACAACATTTTCTCTAGCGTTTCTGATAGAATAGAAATGTCTATCTTATTTTGTTTCACTCTTTTGTTTGTCATCCTGGGTAAGACATTAAACTATATCCAGCAGCAAGGCCTCTAATCAGGTGGTTTTGAGGAGCGTGGAACCACCTCTTAATTGCTGGTGTTCCCAGGTCAACCCTGACTCAGGGTGGTAGCACCTGTTAGGGTCCTAGCTATGGGCAAATAATTAACTATTACCAGCAATACATTTTTGAAAAAAATTATTACTAGCAATACAATTTTGAAAGAAAAATATTATCAGAAACAGATTTTTTACAAAACAAAATATTACCAGCAATAAAAAATGTTGAAATATTAAATAACCCATTGAGGTTGATATCCCATAAAACAAAATAAACCAAATCAATTGAAACCAAAGAATACTTATTTTATTCATACAAATCTATCCTAAAAATGTTGTCGGCATTAAATAACCCATTGAGGTTGATATGCCGTAAAACAAAATAAACCAAACCAATCTAAACCAAAGAATACATATTCTATTCATACGAATCTATGCTAAAAATGTTGTCGGCATTAAATAACCCATTGAGGTTGATATGCCGTAAAACAAAATAAACCAAACTAAACCAATCTTTTGTTTGTCTATTTTCTCAACCAATTTAACACTTTTTGGTTTTGTTCATCAACCCACTTCTCAACTTCAAACAATGACCCTGACCCTAATGACAACAAACCTAAGCTAGTAATCAGACTCTAAAAGGAAAACTCCATTCAAAATCAGCAGTGAAACTCATTCCTCCTCTATGCCCCAATTATGAATAAAAATAGCCAATAACAAGTAAGTGGGAAGCCTGTTAACCCTACCTTATAAAATCCTACTTAGATTGATTGGTATGCAGGATATGAGATAAAAAATTTAGTCATTTTTTTGTGTACAAAACAATGTTTAAATTAAAGAAAATATTTCAAATATGACAAGCATAAAAACTGGTTTGAAAATGTTTTCTTTCATTTCAAAAAATAGATTCTATATGGAATAAAAATCATATGAGAAATAAAAAAACAAAAAAACAAATTGGGCAGTTTCAAAACAAAAATAAATTCATGCAGTTGTTAATGAATCAATGGTAAAAAGGTCTGTATATTTAGCACTATGGATTACAGACAGATTGCCCAGCATTGTGTAGACAAAAAATGTGTAAGCGATTTTATCTTTTAAAAAAAAGAAAAATGATAAAACAATGAGATAAAATTGACTTATTAAAAATAAGTGAATAAAATATCAAATAACATGATTTTAATTTTTAATTACCTTCAATCATTACTTTTTTCTCATTGGCTGCAAAAATGCAAACAAGTTTCCTTTTGAAAGAAAAAGAATTTGTTTTTATTATTTATTGTTGTACTTGATTTGATCTATTTGTGGGCTCGTCCATAGCCCAGTTTTACCTTCTTCGTATAATGCACTATTCCATTACATCAACTTTCATACAAGCAATGTCAGCGAGCTACTATTGGTTATTCTCCGCAAATCAAGCTCACTGATTGGTCCTTTTTGACCAATCAAGTCACCCGCACATGCACAAGCAAATTTTGGTGCAATTCGTTTTGGAGCCACCCCACATGACTACGACCATATATAAACAAAAAAAACACATGTAACCGAGAGCAGAAATCGACAGCCGCGAGAGACAACAATAGCAGCAGACAATTTTGACCGCTCACTCCAAGCTTCAAAATGTGACAATTACGAACACCCGTCTCGACGAATTGAGACGTTAAACTATTCTGCAACACTGATGTCAACGAACCTTTTAATCAGCGGATCGAACACAGAGAGATGCCAAACAAAACCGCATAACTCAAAATAATAACTTTCCCACGCAAAAGAACATCACTGACTCAATGACGACTTAGCTCGAATAATCCTCTGTTACCAAAAAAAAGAACTTTGAATTTCAAACAACTTTACTTAACTAAAGTGAGCAATTATATTCACTACTATTCAAGTAAAATTATGATTGAACTAAAACCTTAAACTACAGTTAAGGGTACGCAACTTCGAACGACTTAACCAAAAAAAAACAGTACATAAATAATTACATACACATAGTAAATGAACATTTAATTTACAAAAAACTCATTTGACTATAACTTTGCAATAGTTCACAAATATATCGAAACACTCAAACAAACCTGATATTTTAATACAAATACAAACACACCAACATTTGATATCTCAAAACATTATTGTAAATATTTTCTTAATTGTATATAAATGTGCGTATTGTTTGAATTGATTTTTTGCCTCGTTGTGTTTCATATTGTAAAATATTTTATTGTTGAGGATGAATGATTAGAACACACCAGCCTAATCCAAAAATCCTTCTGATTAATTCCAACATTCGAGTTAAGAAAACTTAATACATTTCACTCGTCCCCAACATATTTATTTGTTATTTAAGGAAAATGAAAGAAAATATTATATTGAACTGAAAGGTTTAATATTGTTTCATTTTAAGCTAAAACTAGATACACTTTTTTCTTAATAAACTCGTTTTTATTATCTGATTGAGATAATAAAAAAAAAGACACATTTTATTCTTTCCTTACAAATGGCTGAAAAATCTAAACCTTGATAGAAATGTAGATAAAAGGGAAGTAATCCAATTTATACTCATTAGATCTCTCTTATATCAATTCAATACCATCACTTCTCGGCCATTTGGCTTGAGGAGATTCAAATTATATTAAGCCAAAGCCCCAGTGGGCATTTCCCACAGGCAGAACCTCTCCTTCAGGAGGGGTCTGGATTTATTATCCTGTGCTTGAGAAGTGCAATTTTTACATGGTATTGTCTTTAAACCCACTTGAAACTGACCTTGTGCTACATTCAGTAGCGATATGGGTGCACTGAAAAATACTCTCTCTTATATCAAATCTGAATCTATTGCCAGAAAAGTTTTAATCAAATCTGGAGCATTTTTTTTTTATTTATAAAATCTTTTAATTTTCTTTTATGTATATAGCAGATGAGGTTTAAGGGCTGTCATAGTTGACACCTGGCGCAGATGTGGGTGAGAAACTTTTACAATAAACGACTTCAAAAGGTGAAGAATTTTTATACTTTTTATATAACATAGCTCCCAAAAAGAAGAGAAAGTGAAAATTATAGTTTCATTCATCCTCTATATGTGGAGATAAGCTTGACTTCAAATCACTTTGCGGGGATGACTAATGAGTTCAGTCTTCACCCTAAAAATTCTGCTACACATGTGACATGGGATGCTGGGAGCTAAACCAGGCCAGAAGGTAAACCCCTCTTGATCTTTCCTTTTCTGGCATTTCTGTTCTTTGTCCCTGATTCTTTTCTCTTAAAAATCAGACACTCTGGACCTTACAAGGGAGCGCCAGACAACACGGTCCTCAGCAGACTCTTCCCAGGTGGAATGGGGAATACCACAATGCCTGAAAGACTCCTTCAGTGTGTCTTTGTAGCGTTTCTTTGATCTGCCAAGTGAACGCTTGCCTGTGGATAGCTCGCCGTAGAGCAATCTCTTTAGGAGGTGACTGTCATCCATGCAGCAAACATGGTCAGTACATCAGAGCTGATACAGCAGCAGGTTGACACAGATGCTCTACATCCCATTCACATGTATACAGATACCTCAAAAAAGGGAGGAAAAAACATTTATGTGCTTAGCTGTACTTTCTGTGTGAGAGTGTGTCAGATGGTTGAGTGAGATTAAGAAGACAGTTTGCCATGCAATTTTGTTCTACCTACTGAATCCTGGAGGAAAAAATGAGGGAAAGAGAGTGTTTTTTCCTTCCTTTTATAGTCCTGAATAGAATGCCACCTAGTGGCATTAAACAAGGTTCATTAGTAAACAAAATAGGTTAATTACTCAAGTGTAAAAACTATGAGGCTTATAAAATCCTAACTTGTATATTGAAAGTTTTCAATTATGTCATAGACATACATATAAACTATAAAATAATTCAAGTTTAAATATTACAGGATCTTAATTTTAATAAATTTGATTTGTTTGTAGCCTATCAGAAGGTAATTATTCACATGACCATATCATAATAGAATTTGGCACAAGGTCGGAGGTTAACAAGGGATTTCAGAAAACTGTTCAAAAACTGCTTAAGTTTCCTTGTTTTTTTTTGCGTTTGGGGATGCCTCAGGTACTGGGTAATGACCCCAGCTCCCTCCTGTAGGAGAAGTACTGTCTGGGGATGGGATGGCTTTTGGGGGCTTGTTTGTAGCCTATCAGTAAATATATGCAATTTGACTTAATCAAATTTATAGGAATATAATAATCAATTATTTACTTGGTCATATTGTTCAAATAATTGTTTTAAGGCTAAGGGTGACATTTAAGTTGTTTTAATAATATTGTTAATCCCCTTTATGTAAAAGGGGTGCTTTATGTAAAAGGGGTGCTTTATGTAAAGGGGGTGCTTTATGTAAAGGTGGGGGTGCTTTAAAACATAAAACAATATGAAAAGATATTAAAAACTACTAAGAGTTGAAAACCAATTATTTTGATGAAGAAGAAAAATTATTTATTATATAATGTGGTTGCAATAGAATGAAATCACCACACCCAAAATGAGAAGATCAATGGAAGTTTTGGGAGATGTAATTCCAGGATATTTGATTTCCTTACCTTATATTGGATAGCCAGCACGCTCACACAATTTCCCCCTCTGCAATTATTTTCTATCAGGTTAGTTGAAAGCTGAAATCTACAACCATCAACCAGCAACCATTGAAGAATTAAAGGATGCTATTCCCCAAAAAGTGACAGAAATAACACCAGAAATTACTTTTTGGGTGATGGAAAACTTCAGAAATCACCCACAACAGTGTATGGGGAATAAAAACCATCATTTGGAGGATGTTATTTTAAAGCCAAATGAATGAAAACTGTAGGCCTTTGTTTAAACAATAAAGAAATACCTTCGTCTTTTTGTTAAACTTTAAAATCTGGAATTATTTCTACCATGCTCTGCGCAATCAATCATTTCATTAACAAGAATGACCTTCAGTTGAAGCAATAGAAAGTTCTAAGTCAATAATAATATATTTTTAAATCTTAAACAAACTTAGAGAAAAATTTGACCTTACTTTGACCAGTGAGCCAATAATGCAAAAAATTACATACATATATATATATATATGTATATATGTATATTTTTTTTTTTTTTTTTTTTTAAGCGTATCACCCCAAGCAAGGCTGGAGGCCACTATCACGCAAGGGGTTATAGAAGGGTTGGAGGAAGAACCGATAGGAGTGGTAAAGGACAGGATGTGGAGAAAGAGAAAGACAGTGGATCGATCAAGGCAAGGGGGTTACAGAAGATTTGGAGCGAGAGCAGATAGGAATGAAAGGTGAAAGGATGTGGAGAAGGGAAGTGGATAGATCAAGGCAACTGGAGATGTTGATTGACATTACACTTAAATAGTTGGAGATTGTATTTGTCAGGGAAACAGTAATAGGGAAGGGAGTTCCACAGGCGAGATGTGCGAGACATGAAGCTATTGGAGTAGAAGAGACATCTACATCTAACAGTTTCAACGGTGATGGGGTGGGAACGGGATGCCAGCCTCGTAGAACGTCTAAATTCATGAGGCCTAGGGACAAGGGAAAGCAGCTCCTCGTAGCAATTACCGTGAAAGTATTTGCAAAAAAGACAGAGCGGGGCAACATCGCGTCTGTGAGAGAGCAACTGCAGATGAGATGACAGATCAGGGCCAATCACATTGCATATCCGTCTCTGGATCTTATCAAGAACCCTGAGGCAAACAGCGGGGGCTCCAGACCATATATGGCAGCAATACTCCATGCAAGGGCGAATGGTCGATTTATAGACTTGGAGGATCGATTCCGGGGAGAAAAATTTCCTGGCTCGGCACAGGGAACCAACTTTCCTTGCGGTGGATGATGCAACTGACTTGATGTATTTGTTCCATCTCAGATCAGCGGACAGCGTGAGACCGAGAAGCTCTCGAGAAGTTGGTCTTCAGACATTCTAATGGGATGCAGGGATGGATCCTTGTGGTGGTTAATAGAGAGCAGTTTTGTTTTAGAGGCATTAAAGTTAACCATCCATTTCTCGCCCAAGTTCACAACCGATTGGAGGTCCTTTTCAATTTGAACTGCCAGGTTAACTTTGTCAGCATCACTAGATTTGTGTTTATGGGAGGAGTAAATTGTGGTGTCGTCAGCATAGATGCCAACTTGGGAGTCTATGGCATCAGGAAGGTCGTTTATAAATATGAGGAACAGAGTAGGGCCTAGGATGGAGCCTTGAGGAACACCTGCGTTAGTGGGATAGGAGCTGGCGATGAATCCATTGAGAACGACCTTCAATTCCCGGTTTGACAGGAATGATTGTATTAGGTCAAACAATCGACCTGTGATACCATAACCCTGGAGCTTGCGAAGACAAGGGAATTCATTAAAAAATACATCCCTACCCATCCCTAAACATAACCCCTTTTGCAAATGTAACTAATAACTGATACAAGAAAAGTTATTGAAAATGAACTCGCTACCACCCGTTGTCTGGATGAGTGGATTTCTCTGTATCTTTGGAAACACTGAATTATGAATCTTTGCCGTGCCTTTAAAACTCAGTAAATTTAAAAATAAGTTACTCCAAAATTCGCTTGAGGATGAAATGGAACTAATTTTTTTAATTTAATTACAAAATTAAATTCGAAGCTATTAGCTTCCATTTTTGAAACATGGTTATTACTGTGTAGCGAAAAAAAACATATTTTAAATAAGTTAATTTATAATATATATATATATATATATATATATATATATATATATATATATATATATATATATGTCTGAAGATCCAGGGAAAGTTAAACGTCTCTGATGAAATAAACTATTACTATGGAGCCATAAAGTGGTCTGTTTTTCTTTAAAATTATATATATATATATATATATATATATATATATATATATATTTACAGGGTGTATCAAAAATACTTTTACAAATTTTGGGGTGAGTCCCTTACACTAAACAAGGGCAAAATTACGTATAAACATATGTCGGCAAATCCTTCATTTTTGAGTATTAAGTTTAAAGAAAGTTTACGGTAAATGGCACGGTGATGACATGTAGAATAAGTTTCATTCCTCATGTGTATACATTTGTGGCTAATCTGTCTTCAACTTTTAATGTGTGTAGTAGTGAGTTAACTGACAAGTGTTCCATTTAAGAATGGCAGGATATTCATATCGTGAGCAGGTAGATAGGATTTTTACATAGAGCTGCACGAATGGTAATGGACAAGAGGCTGCATGGCTGTATCATGTTATGTATAAGTTACATAAATGGTAATGGATGTGAGGCTGTATTTAAATATATGTTTGGACATTGAGGGCAACATCTATTGGCAACAGTCTCTTTCAGGCCTAATGATTAAGTTTATCATGAAACAGACTGTCGCCTCTGGGTGTTAACTTCAATGTACACACTTTTATACATTATATATATGTATATATATATATATATATATATATATATATATATATATATATGGTGCATCAAAAATACTTTTACAAACTTTGGAGCAGGTTCTTCACACTAAACAAGGACAAAATTCCATATAAACATATGTCCGAAAATCTTTTGTTTTTGAGTTAAGTTTAATGAAAGTTTACGGCAGATGGCACTATGTTGCCATGTAGACTAAGTTACATTTGTCATTCATGTACATTTGTCTACAGTAGTGTATTCACTACTACCTGTGTAATAGTGTATTAACTGGGACGTGTTCCATATAACAATGGCAAGCTATTCAGATATGATTTTTACATACAGCTGCACGAATGGTAATAGGCAACAGGCTGCATGGTTTTATCAGATTATGTTCCCAGACTGTAGGTAGCTGAGTCATCCAACCTTTGCTGCTGTTTGTCATTGTGTTGTTCAGATAGGATCCATGGCAACACAAACTATGGTAATAAGTATTTTTGGATTGTATCTTGGATTGTACATCTAACAGCATCTACCATAAACTTTAAACTTAATAACTCAAAAATGAAGGATTTGCAGAAATATGTTTATACGGACTTTTGTCCTTGGTTTGGTGTGAGGAACCCACCCCAAAGTTTGTAAAAGTATTTTTGATACACCCTGTATTGTGTATTTAGGCAGCAATCCTTCTTTCATGAAAGCTTCATTAAATATGACAGACAAGGTGCTTTGATTAAGTTTTTATATAATTTCTCATACAATCTTATAATTTTTTTCTTTTCAGTAGATGAATTATACAAAGACTGTCCGAGTATTTTATTTTTCCAAGCACTTTCCGTATAAAGATATAGCTGAAAGCACTTTGAAAAATAAAACATTTAGACAGTTTTTGTATAATTTATCTACTGAAAAGAAAAAAATTATAACATCATATGAGAAATTCTATATAAAACTTAAAGCACCTTGTCTGTTCTGTTATATTTAATGAAGCTTGTATATACATATATATATATATATATATATATATATATATATATATATATATATATATATATATATATATATATATATATATATTTCAGCAGCATGTTTTCATTAAGACTTATTTTGTTGTATAGTTTAGACATATTCTGTCTACTTATTTTCAATAAGATCCTTTCATACTCACAGATGAGTTTTTGATATCATTATTGAAGGACAAGATAAAATTGCTGTATTGATACATATTTCTTTTATTTCCAAGTACTTTCGACATATACATGTTATCAGCAGAGTATTGTTTATTACAAAATAAATTTTCTCTCATCCTTCAATAATAACACCAAAAAGCTTATCCATGAGTATGAAAGGATCTTATTGAAAATAAGTAGACAGAACATTTAACCTATACAATGAAAAATGACTTTATATATATATATATATATATATATATATATATTATATACAACTGACAAGATACTTAATTTTTTTGTGTTTGTGTAAGTGTTTTCTTTTCTAGATATAAAGAGTGTAAAAATTGTTCAAATAAGCAAGATGTGTTTTCTCTTAGAAACATTATAAAGAAATACACAACCCTATTTGACCAGAACAAGAAAATTAAACTAATTATCTACTATAAAAAATTTAAAACAGCTAACCTTATCATCAACAAATAATAATGGACCTTCAAGATCCCAATTACAGAGAACCAATATTATTTATGAATTCATGTGTCTCTTAAGGAACTGTATTCTTGATCAAACCAAATTCCTTAATAATTATAATTGGACCTACCACAACATGCTTATCAAGAAGACTCATGTTACACCTCTCTGACCATAAATCAATTAGGACTCATTCAAACACACATGGAAACCTACCAACCTCCATCTGCAACATACTTGTAGAAAATACAAGTATAATAGCCTCATTCACATGTAAAATAAGACTAAAAATAATGGAAGCACTAATAATAAAAAAGAAAAAGCCGACACTCACTGACATAAACTATGAACAACGCTACAATAAAAGAAAAACAAAACATTCCTATAACTCTAGACGCATACATAAATAATCCATACATTCAGTTAACGATGAAAATAAAAATCATAATTGAGAATGGCTAAAAGAATAGCTGAATGCTCTCGGATATGCAATTTGGAAGAAAACACTTATATGAGCACAAAAAAATGAAATAAATAAAAAAAGCTTTATTGCAGTGCCTTGTCAGTCATCTTTGATGAAACTTGTATTAAAAAATGTATTGCTACCTAAATATATAGCATATATAAAAACAAAACAAACCTAATATTCACTCTGATCATCATCAAAATGTTTAGCTAAATGGATAGCAAAACCAATAATGAATATATATATATATATATATATATATATATATATATACATATATATATGAATATATAATATATATATTATTAATTGAAGAATATCAAACACTTAAAATCCCATAGATAATAATTTTTATTTCATGAGAGCTTTAAAAAACAGCTCTCAATTTTTTTTTAAATGAAATAAAAATTATTAACTATGGGATTTTAAGTGCTTGATATTCTTCAATTAATAATAATTTTACTCTGTCTCTTGACATAGAGTTCCCCCTGGATCTATATCCTGTTGGAATTTCCATACAGATTACCATTTTCTATTATATATATATATATATATATATATGTATATATATATATATATATATATAGATGAATAGGTATGTTTTGTTAATATTTTTCTCTCTCTCTCTACATATATATATATATATATATATATATATATATATATATATATATATATATATATGTATATATATGTATATATATGTAGAGAGAGAAAAATATTCATACCTATTCATTTTGATCTTAGTTAAAATGTTTAGTTAAATGGATATCAAAACAAGCACGTCAATAATTACTATATATATATATATATATATATATATATATTGAGAGAGGGAGAGAGAGAGAGAGAGAGAGAGAGAGAGAGAGTGAGAGAGAAAGAAAGAGATAAACAAAACAAACCTATTCATTTTGATTTTAGTCAAAATGTTTAGCTAAATGGGTGGCCAAATGGGGACTAGGAGAGATGAAGTTGACAAATATTATTTAAAGCTACAAATTTTAGTAAGTTATTGAGAGCCATTTTGTCCATGTCCTGAAGAGACACTGTCCATAAAAGTAGATAAATAATGCAAGAACCTAAAATTTAAAACGGGTAAACATAGCAATACAACTGACAAAAGTTTTTTTTAAACAATGAAAACTGTAACAGACAGAAAAAATCTATTTTGCTTCATTCATACTGTTTTTCTAATCATGATTATAGAAAAAAGAATATATTTGCATATCCAGCCCTGGGAAAGACATGACGTAAAATTTGAAAAGTCAATACATTATTTGGAATGCAGAAGAATTCTGTGGAAAGTCTTGTTCTCATGATTGAAAAATAATTTGCTAAATTTGTTATTTTTCAACAAGACAATATTCCTTCCCATTCTACCAATGACCATCGAAAAATGGCTTGAGAACAACTGCATCAACCAGATTTTTTGGAGGGCCTGATCAGAGTCCAGATTTGAACTTTATGGAAATATTTAGTCTCACATTAAACATAAGCTAGGCATAAAACATTTTTTCTTACTCATCAACTTGTTAAAATCATTTACATTAAATGGAACAATACTGGCCTTTCGTTCTTGTTGTATCATCGAGGTGAATGATACACAGTGAAGAATGAGTGCTTAATATATTTATTCAGCACAAGTATCCGGTGCTAACAGACACATACAAAAAACACAGAACAATAAGTTACAAAACAATTAACAAGACAACTTACAAGGAATAAAGGAGGGTAAAATGCTGTATAGTCAAATGAAATAAGATCAGTCCAAATATTAATCAGCTTAGTATCAACTTATTAATCAACTGTATAAAAATATAAAAATTTGCCTCCTGACCATGATACCTGGGTTCAAATCTCACCATGGTTGATTTGTCAGGAGGGAGACTTCCTGATGTTATCAGGAGTTGGGCAATCCCAGCGTGCGGCATTCTTTAGAAAGTACCTGAAAACTGTACCACTAGTTGACCCAAGCCTTGGGAGTGAAATTGGGTAGACAGAACACTTGGGGCCATTGATAGCTGTGCTAGCATAAAGTCACAAGTCATCGTGACTGAGGGTTTGAGTGTCCTGGCCTTGTTCAAATTGTTGATCACACTAGATATCATGCTCTCTCCTAGAAACTGTAACTAGGGTCTGCTCAACATAGTTGCAGTATAAACCACAGGTGGGCTCTGTGGGTGTTGAACAAACACATGTGCCTAAGCAGGCGTCTGCAATAGGGATTGGCTAGCCACCCTAACAGACAGGTATCCTTGACTACGAGTGGCTAGCTATTATATATATATATTTATATACATATGTATATATATATATATATATATATATATATATATATATATATATATATATATATATAGATAGATAGATAGATAGATAGATAGATAGATATATCATATGAAACAAACATGTATGAGTGTCTTCCAGTTCAGTTTTTATGTTTATGTTTCATATGAGACATCAATCCTGCAAGGGATTTGCAAACAAATCCACATGAGGGAGATGCTGAAGGGCTGGCCATCATATCAGCTGATATATTGGCTCAAGATTTAATGTTGGTTCTTAATTCTCTCAGATGTTTGAGACGATTCTTTTCAAAGTTAGTTATACCTCAGTGACAGGTGTTTCTCCAATTTGCCTTATTTTCAACAGCAAGTTCAAACTCCTCTATAGGGATGTTTGCAGCAATTAAATTGTATTTAAGTTTGTCCTTGAAGCGTAACCAAGGATGGCCTACATTACGCTTACCATGAAAAAGTTGGCTATACATGCGGATTTACAACATCTGATCATCACTCATTCTTATGACATGACCAGCCCATCTGAACTGTGATTGCATTAGAAAGGATTCGATACCACCGACGCTACATTTGATGAAAAGATCAGGGTTAGAGATTTTGTCCTGCAGTGTATAACCACATATTGAACAAAGGCAGGGTTTATGAAAAGCATCAAGTTGATTGATGTGTGTCCTGTATGGCGTCCATGATTTTGTACCATAAAGAAATGTGGTGAGAATGAATGCTCAATAGACACAGATTTTCATTTTCAGTATATATATTCTAGTTGCCTGAGGATCATGGGTGCGTGAAACTCAAGTAGTGGTCTTAACATTATCTCTTTCTGAGTTGTGATGCTGGGAAGCATAATTGCTCTGTCTTGGTAATTTAGACATGGAGCACTCTCTGTTACTGTTTAGATAGATGTGTGGCTTTTGGTCTTTTTTAATCTATGTTTCCTTTTTCCCTTCTTCTATTCGGTTTTCTCTTTAGTTTTTTTTTTGTTTTATTGGTTTTCCTTTTTATTAGTTCTTTCTTTAGTCTCCTTTTCTTTTTTTTTACTCGGCATCACCCCTTGTAAGGCAGTAAAGCCACTAAGACACAAGGGGTTAAAGGTTGTGCAAGAATTAGGAACAAAAACCTTAATAAGAAACAGAAAAGAGTAATCAGGAGGACAGTAGATAGTGATTGACATTGCATTTAAATTTTTGCAGATTAAAGTTGGCTGGAAAGCATGGAGGCAGAAGGAACTTCCACAAGTGAGAAGTGTGAGAAAGAAACTGTTAGCATAGAACTTATGGCTACATCAGTTTTTATCTCACAAAAGTAGATATTGTTCTTATGAAATAAACTTCTTTTTCTGATAACACTAGTTCATTGGCAAACACTGCTACACCCTTTGTGTGTTTTAGCACCAAAGTTCAGATGAAATGTTGTCTTATAAAAATAGAAAGAATTACTCTTGGTAATACAGTAAAAAAAAACAGAAATGCATCCTGGTCAATAAATTTAAAAAAATACAGTGAAATACTGTATTAATGAAAAAAAAAACAACACAACAAAGATGAGCTTCAAGAGTAGGAAGTAGACCAAAATAAAGGAACAGGTTTCTATAACAGCTAGCTTACACCTGATTGGGTAATGTAAATTAAAATTTGACCTTCCAGCCTAGATTTGTTAGAGTAAGTAACTTTACATATGGGATTATGGTAACTTTAGATATTGGATTAGGGTAAATTTACATATAGGATAAGTTAGGAGTTCATTGAGTAAACATGGTATTATGGCACATGCAGTATGACTGGAAAGTTTAAATGTGATGTTTTAGTGATTGGAAAAATATTTTGCAATTGGCTTAGTAATTGTAACTAGCTAGGATAAAAGGTAGGACAAATGAAAACCAACCTTCCCCATCACCATTTTAGGTCTTTTGCTACATTTACTGTAACTTAACATTTACTGTAGTTATATTGTTATAGAAAATCACTTATGTTTATTTTTTCCAATATTATAAAATAAAAGACCAAATATATAAATAAATAAAATGTTAAGAAATCGGAAACAAAGAAAACTGATCTGTAATATCAATCCTCCTCTATGGTAGAGAAAACTGGACAATTTCCTCACATATGGAGAGTAAACTTATGGCAACAGAGATGTGGTTCTACAGAAGGATACTGAGAATATCATGGATGGAACATGTGAGCAATGATGAAATTTAAAGAAAAATTGAAAGGAAAAATGATACAGAAAGAGACAGTTGAAATTTCTGAGACGTAATGAAGAAAGATGGCTTAGAGAATTTAACACTCACAGAACATACTGAAGGCAAGAGAGAGAGAGAGAGAGAGAGAGAGAGAGAGAGAGAGAGAGAATGGGGGGAACAGTAACCTATGTAACAAGCTTGTGTAAATTGATGTCAGATCAGGGAGTGGGAAGGACAGTTAAAAAGAATATATTGCTAAGAGCTACAAAGAACAGGAAGTTGTGGAGACTAATGTTCTGAAGGGACATGGCACATAAAAGAAGAATGCAGATAAAATATTAAATTTTGAAATGTATCTCTAATAAACTCTAAGATGTCTGTTACCTTGTGAGGTGGAATTGGTTTGGAAAATTGAGAGCTTCACCGGTGTTGTTTTACTGTGGTGTTTTTCAGCCTTGCTTCGTATTTCTAATTTTGAGATCTTGGTCATCGACGACTCTGAGTGATTCCGCTTTTCCTTTAGCTTGGCACTGGATTCTTTGCACTTCTTTTCATTACTATTGCTGGTATTTGCATACAGTTCCTTGGCTTCATCACTTGGAGACTGGGTCTCCCTTTCAGGCTCATCATCAGTTGGCCATTGTCCATCATCTTGGAGATTGCTGACTGGTTTTGCTATATTGTAAGGTTCTGTTTCTTGGTCAGTGGTCTCCAAAAAATCTGGGCTGTTACTGTCTCGGCCAACAAAGCCACAATCAGAAGAAGGAGAAGACCCTTGAGTGTTGGATATGATTGATGGACACAAATGTTCACTGTCTCCAACATAAGCTGAGTCATTACTCCAGTGACTGAACAGATCATCGGTGATGAGTGTCGGGTCTTCTTCTTGAGGCATCATGTGAGAGTATAAAAGACGTTCTTGTTCCTGAAATCAAAGAAAAACAATTATTACATTCATGTTTCTGACTTGACTACTATTTACCAGCCACACAGTTCCAGAGTAAAATGATTTGAGTAAAACCGTTGTCTAAATGGAATTGATAAACACATGTACAGGGCTAATAGTTATGGTTGTGAAGATTAGATTTAAAGAAAATCTAAATAATAACTAATAATTTAAATAAGATAAGCTTGCATATTATTAAGCTAGATCTGCCTTCAGTAAGCAATTATATTCAGCCTACTTACAGTTAACAATAAAGTGGTGTTATAAACCTGTGTATGGTTGCATGAGATCAAAAGTAACAACAAAGTACCTCTGGTGAGAAGGAAAGGAAAGAAGAAAAGATCTGTTAAAATAAAATTCTTTGTATTGCTAGTATAAAGTATCAAGACGGAATGTCTCTTTGTGGGCGAGGGAAGTGAACTAGAGAAAGGGGAGAGTCAATACAGCCTGGCATTGAAGTTTGTGTCAAGTCAGTTGATCGAAGTCTCTGGTTGTGACCGTGACAATTTATTTCATTTGTGACAACCCGCCTACTCACCTGCGACTGATCAAGTGTTGCAAGCAGCATCCTTTTAAGCAATCAGGATAGATACATGACTCATTGTGTTTTGTCATGCTATTCCTTTACTGGAAATGTTCATGATTGGCACCTTTTAAATTGTATTTTATATTTGGTGGGATGGGGGTGATTTGTTTTGTGAGCCAGATATGATGCTTGGAGCCTCTGAGTAGAGAACATTTTTTTTGTCTTATTTTGCTTTCTTAGAGTTCATATCCGGCCAACAGGTTTTGATGTGAAGTGAATCAGAAAGAGATCAAATTTGAAGCAGAGTATAACAGTAGTAACAATAGTTTGGTTATGTTGATCCAATTGTTCAATGAGGCCTGTAGCATACTTGTCAAAATATTGTGATTAGATTGCATCCCTAATTTAGTCAATTAGGCTTATTCCATTTTGTCAACTGTTTTATCATTGTTGTTGTCTTCTTCAAGGACCATATTCCCAGTAAATGGTAGTCAAGTCATTTTTATATATCATGTATTTTTTAATGATTTATATTTTAATATTGTTATAACATTCACTTGAAAATTTTAACAATTTACAAAATAAATGAATTCATAGATTTAATATAAAAATGGAAACGGTTTATCATGTTAATACAATTCCTCAAAATAATAATAAAAGCAAAATTAAAAAAGAAAAGAAAAGTTTGCAATAGTATAGTATTATGTTACTGATTTGTTATGTCAGAAAGGCAGATCTGACCAGGTTGGCATTAGCAATAGGCACCTATGGCAACCAGGCTAGTAGCAGTGACACCAAGGCACTTCCATCAACAGCAATACTCTGTCAACAATGAAACCACTACCACCACAACCAGCAGCAAAGACTAACTCTTGACTACCACAATGTGATAATTCATGTTATATTACTCCCATGAGTCTATCTCACTCGACTACATATGTATGTTGATTTCCTCTCACAACTACAGCTGTTAAGTAATAGTTTAACAGACTATTATTTTTTAGTGGAAGTGTATCTTGGCTCCGACTTCCTGAGGTTGACCTTCGGGGTCAGATGCAAGCCAAAATAAGGAAGTCAATTTTGATTGGCTGAACTAGCGAGGGAATGATAGATAGAGAATGGTTTTTTAGTGAGTTAGTTCTTACAAGACAGGCAAGGTAGACTTGTTCACTTTCATGCCTGGAACAGCTCCCCAGTAAGGGTGAACAACACCTATCGAATAGTCAATACATGTTGACATTAATAAAATAGTTAAGTTAAAATCTCCCATGTTTGAGGTCTTTCATGTCTGGTCCAATAATATTTAGCAACTCCCGGTCAGGAGAAGACAAGAGAGAATGCAACACAACCTTGTGTTATACCATAACAAACTCTCAGTCTCCTATGACTGATATACAATACCTCAGAACGAGCAAATGATTGAACATTGTAAATAATGGGGAAATAAAAAAATCTTTTACTTATTGCAACCATGTTTTATCTTCATTTGTTATTTTTTCCTTGTTAACAATAAAGCCATTACATTTTGTAATACTGTTATCACATTTGTTGAACTGGGACATATTCATTTATACATTATTTTTATATTTATCTGATAGGTTGTTATGGAGATATACTTTTGGCCTTGTGAGTTTTTTTGAACAGGAGATAGCATGGTGTGACACATTTCATCAACGTTTATTGATTTAAAAAGCGGTGATATAGAATTTTAATAAAACCGGAACATATAAAAGTGAGTTTTCTTTGTTCCTGAGAAATTACAAAAAAAATATTAAATGCTATATATGTATTAGATTATTGTAAGGATTTTATCTTGCAACAAGTATTTATGAACAGAAGTAAAAATTTTGTTAGTTTTTCAAAATTTTTAAGTTTAAGAGAAATTCATGAATATTCATGAGGCTAACTGAAAAGTCGAGGTAAATTATGGGTGATGCTAAGAGACATAAATTAATGATTAATTAATTAACAAACAAAAGTAAGAAAATGTTGTTGCTACTTATATATACATATTATATTATATTATTTATATATATAAACATATATACATAAATATATATATATACTATTATTGCTCTCGCGTCGAACTCGACGTATGAGGGTCAGACAGATCAGTTCCCAGAAACTGAAAGCCCGACAGCCACACAGGATTTGATTATAGTGGTGAAGGCCTTGTGCAGGGCCATCCACACTTTTTGGAGGGAGGAATACAGGGACCTGGTGCAACGGATGCCACAAGGTCCCCAAACGACCCTCCGCAGGTTTTGAATTCAGAGTTGTCCTTCTCCTAGACCAGTTGCC
>OZ038492.1:104218700-104221200 GCA_964036315.1 Acanthosepion esculentum | reverse complement strand
TATACTATATATAGAATATATATAGATAATATATATACATATAGTATATAATATAATATATATAGATGTAATATATATATAATAATTATATATATATATATATATATATATATATATATATATATATATATATATATGATAAATATAGTTTAATGTATAATATATATTTATAGTGTAAAAGTGCTCAATATCTGTGATAGAGTGTGTAAATATCAGGAATGTGGACACTAATGTCAACACTTCTTATATTTTTATATGTACAATGCATTTTGTATGAAACTCTATTGTTGCATGTTATTTTACAGTTTCAGATTCACTTTAATGCCAAGCAATGCAATAAGCAATTCAGATTTACCTCCCTTGAATATAAATTCCTTTTCAGAAGTGTGAATCATAAACGAAGTTTTTTGCTTTCTAGATTATTCAAAGTAAAAATATTCAACAAAAGCTAGAATGAAACAAAAGAAAATAAAAATTCAGTGAATGAGCAACATGGTCTTTTTGATTGGCAATGAGATATTTTATTTTTATGGAACAAGAGACGTATTTGCTTTTAGTGGCATCAAGTGTTATCATTATAATGGAATATTTCATTAGTAAGAAGTGAGTCATGAGACCAGGTTACATACTGGACAAAAAATGCATATAAAATCACATTAAGTTTTATGTACATTAAGTTTTTTCTGTTACTATTTTTCAATGTTAATCTCTGTATTCTTTTTGTTTGATATGAAAAAATAGAAAAAATTGTCATCACTTAAATTGTGAAAAGATTTTTTTTGTACTTGATTCCATTCTATTATTGTTTAAAAGATCCCAACAACAAAAATGTTGTAATGTCATAAAACTTAATTACCTGCCCTTGACTCACTTTCTCCCCACTGGTAGCAATGGCAAAGATGGCTGGGAAGGCCCAGGTGATTCCTGAAAACTCGTGAACAGGAGTCACAGAGGATTTTGTATGGCAGACTATAATTTACACACAAAGAGCAAGAAATGTATCACATGACAGTCTGGCTAGAGGCATGAAATATAAGGTAGCTGAGCCAGTCCCTCATAGCAAGAACACCTTATACACATACTTCTATACTATTTTGCAGTTCTGGGAATGAAAATCACAAACAATAAAATAAATAAAAAATAAAATAAACAGGAACAAATGTGGCAGATATGGATTATCTTCCTTAGACATATAATCACATGACTGGGGTGATATGGTATTAGTATTATAAAAAAGCAGCACATTTTCAAAAATTTTCCTCTTTCCCTTTTATACAGCCAGAAAGCACAATGGCCAAAACATTGTGATAACAACAAAAATGAGGACCATAGTCCACATGTAAATAATGATAATGCCACATCCCACAAATTCATGCAGGATAACAACAAATATGAGGTTATTAGTCTAACTGTAAATAAGGATAGTGGATCATCCAAGAAATTCAGGTAGTAAAACAACAAAGATGAAGATGTTAGTCCAACTGTAAATAAAGATAATGATGCATCCCAGAAATTCCAGGTATTAGAATATTAGAAGATATTAGAAGGAGAAAAAATATTGGGGAGTGGTAATCAGATTGGAGTCTGATGGAAAAAGTTCAGTTTAAAAATATTAATTTAAAGCCTTAAAATACTTATAAGGAGGACCTTGAAATAGTTTGAACTTAAATTAAACTAAGTAAAATTTAATAAGATTCAGTATAACTGACACTCCCAGCCCAACTCCATAATACCAAAGAAGTTGATATGATATGACTAATGAATTTATCAAATGCCCACAGAGAAGTCAAAGTGAAGCGTTTATAAGGAAAATATTCATATGCAGACATCAGGCTGAGAAAGGAATCTAAGAGGCCAGTTGGCCAGAATCATTGTTGACATGTGCACTTCGCAGAAAAGATACTATCAGATTTTCTCACCCAAACTCTTTAGCTACCGTAAAAGTCAATTGCTGAAAAGATGTCAGCACTTACACATCTCTTAGAACATACGTCACTCAGTGTCTCAATGTTTTTGTTTTCTGCATTTCATCCATGATTAAATTGTTCATAATTTTTCAACAGTATCATTTCTTTTGTGAGCACGTTACGCGTCTTCCAGCAGGATCACCTGGCATTGAAGAAATGGTACAATCAAATTTTCACCCAGAACAACAAAATCCACAGCTCCTGAATTCCTCAGGTGTAATCACAATGAACTAGATGAAACAACCTGGTGAAAGTAAGAAGCCATTTGTACTGAAGGGTAGCCTACCTCCTGGTATGTTACTCAGCAAGAGTGGTGCTTTTGATAACCAGCTTCAACAAGGGTTAGGTCTGGTAACCATATGGCCAAGAGTAGTCAAGTTATATAGGTATTTCATATTCAATATCTACAATCTTAAAACAGAACATTAAATAATCACTTTTAGTTAGTGTCTTTTAAAGAAATTATTTTAATACGTTTCTTAGTAAAAGTATTATTCTTTATTGTTGATTATTTTGTGATTATTTCAGAATTT
>OZ038492.1:104103700-104216200 GCA_964036315.1 Acanthosepion esculentum | reverse complement strand
ATCCAGAAGATCCGCAGATATTTTAATCCAGATAATTGGGAAGCTTATGGAGCCTTGAAATCATCAGTGTAGTCCTTGTGTGAGCTGTGCAGACAGGACTTGAACATGGATTTTGTGCTCTGTGGCTGTTGTCTTCAGTGAGTGCTTCTGAAGTGTATTAGCAAGAGAACTATGCCCAATGGCATGTCTGGGATTTGCAGAGACTGTTATGCCTGAAGAGTCTTCCACATTTCTTTTAATAATTGATGATGAATAAATGATTTTAACTTGTGTTTTAACAACTGATGGCGGAAAAGATTTTAAATTGTCTCAAGAATTGATGGTGAAAATAAATAATCTTCTGTGTTAAATCTGTGTGTTGTTATTTTTATTTATAAAAATATTTACTGGTAAAATAGCCTGGGGTTCTATTTTACCGAGACTCATAAAATAAGCTTGAAAAAATGTTTGTCTATTTTACCAAGATGGGCAAAATAACCTCTTACAAGTTTTTTTTATATCTGTGCTTCCATTTAAGAAATCTTCCATGGAAGAACTTTAGATGACAGCCTTTTAGTACTTAGTGATAAATCATAAAAACTTTTATATTGTTTCTTTGGTTTATAATTTGAAGCATTTGAAAATTGAAAAGTTCTTGTAGAATTCCATATCAAATTGTGATATGATTTGAATTAATTAGATGAAGCATTGTTAGTGAACTTTGAGAAACCTATTTCTCGAGAAATTGTTTTAATAGAAAGATTTTAAAAATTTCAACCAAAAGTAGCTATTTGGTCAATGAATACCAAATATTTCCATATAAGGAAATGTTTAATATTACTATTACTGATCCTATTGTCATTATTAAATTTTAATTAGAATTACTTTCATGTTATTTCTACTGTTTTTAGTAAAGAGTTTTGAAGTCCATTTCAGAGTTGAATTTTGAAATGGCAAGATTCTTTTTCATTCTTTCTTATTGCCAGTCATAAATTAGCAGAGACAAAATTGAATTTATTTTGGGTTTTTGCATTATATTTATAAAAATATTTCCTCTGTTAGGAAAATAAAAATAAAATCATTTTCATTGTAATGCACATGGTTCAAAATTAAAAACTGAGAGAATAATTAGAAAATGACTGACTAACATAAATTCAATGGACTGGACACCATGCCCAAATCCACCTACCCAAGCAAATCCTCATCTCAGAGCTCACATCTGGCAAGAGACCATATAGAACCCCACATTGTTGACTCAATGATCAGTTCAGAAACACCTTGTTGAGGACAGAAATCAATCTGGTCAATTAAGAGATGGAAGCTGCAGAAAGAACCCACTGGAGAAGACCAGAGAGAAAAAACAACACCCTTTGAAAAAACCCGAAAAGAAATAGAAAAGATGAAGAGAACCCAAAGAAAAGTCAAAGCCTTCCATCCTCTGAGCCTTCCTGCCCTACTATGAAGTGGCTATAGATATCTCTCCAGATCCAACATAGGACTCATTTCACACAGAAGGAAATGTCTATGAGCACCCCAATACTTGGAAATGAGTTCCGCCAACAACAATATGAGCGTGTATTTATTTAATTTGTACAATGCATTGATTCTCAAGAGAATTAGAGAGTGTGCTAAGAGTTATTGTCAACTAAAATATTAACAACATATTCTATAGAGATGACACATTGTTAATGAAATATCAAAAAAAACCCCTGAAAACACTGTTAAAAAGGGTAGTTGCTAAACATGAGAATAAAGGACTAAACATCAATTGTAAGAAGATGGTTGTGAGCAAAAAGGTATTCCAAAGTGTAATTTACACAATGGGGATGTCATAATCAATCTATTTGATTACTATAGTGACAGAATAGAAATTTGAAGGTGCAAAGGAATAATGAAGATGTTTTCAGAAACTGTACAAGGTATTAAAAGACTGACAAATATTATGTACTTTTTGACACTTTCCCACTACCACAATGCCAAAAGATTTTATAGTTTGACAAAAACAGGTTTTTATAATTTTGTAAGGATGCACAGCATAAGAAAATCCAGACAAGTTTCATCTTTGTTAAAAATATACAAAAATTATGAATATATATTTATTGTTCTAATTAAAAGGATTGTGGCACATGACCAAAAGGGGAAATGGGGAAAGGCTGGTCTACACTTTCTATCCTAGACACAGATTCACAACCCATTCATTAATTACAATTTGCTCATTCAGCACAAAACCTCATCCCCTACTATTTAATACTACATATACCACAATACCACAAATTCCTAAAAACCTAAAAAAAACTCATGACATAAAATTTCAATATGTACAAATAGTTCAAATATTTTTTTTTTCAATTATATATATATATATATGTATATGTATGTATGTATATGCTCATTAAATGGGAGGAGATGGGATGAACCCAGAAAATGAAACTAAAGTAAATTAAAACATTCAAATTAAACATAACATATGTTAGTAGGGCCCAACCACCCCACAAAACTAATAAAAGTGTTCGCTGTATTCTGAATCAAGAAGCACACTCACTAATGGACGAGGGAAGGATAAAAAATATATATATACTGAATAAAGAAAATCAGCAGTCTATGAAGTAATTTTTCAATGAGCCAATCGCAAACAAGATCTGTTTCAAACAAGGATGTTATTAAGTGTCAGTCTTGTGACCCAATCAAAGTCACGTGGCATTTCCCAAATGGCTCTTCTTTGTTTGAGATGCTTATATAAAATATAGGGAGACCAACTTCAGTTAGGATGGATTATTTTTATCAGTTCTCCAATGCTGGCTGTCATCATAAAATACACAGGGTAAAATTATGCACACATATTCCTGACACACACACAAAACATACTTCATATCATTCAATTCTACTTGCCTGTAAGAATGTTCATAGAGAATGCACAGATGTTTATATATACATACTAGGACTCTGTAGCATGTATAAAGACCTTTATAATGTATAAGGACCTCTTTAGCATGTATAATGACCTTTATAATGTATAAGGACCTCTAAAGCATGTATAAGGACCTTTATAATGTATGTCCTTATACATTATAAAGGTCCTTATACATACAGAACCTTATAAGAACCTTTATGTATAAGGACCTTTATAATGTATAGGGACCTCTGTAGTATGTATAAGGACCTTTATAATGTATAAGGACCTTTATAATGTATGAGGAACTCTGTAGCATGTATAAGAACCTTTATAATGTATAAGAACCTTTATAATGTATAAGGACCTCTGTAGCATGTCTAAGGACCTTTATAATGTATAAGGACCTCTGTAGCATGTATATGGACCTTTATAATGTATAAGGACTTTTTTAATGTATAAGGACCTTTATAATGTATAAGGACTTTTATAATGTATAAGGACCTTTATAATGTATAAGGACTTTTATAATGTATAAGGACCACTGTAGCATGTATAAGGACATTTATCTTTGAGAGCACAACAGTAGTCTCTTCTCCTTTTTTGTAAATACCTTAAGTAATGTTATACTACTCTAGTATATACTAGTATATACTACTCTAGTCAAGGTTTCTGTCTGATTGTACATTTCACTAACATGATGTCATAAACATTACACACTGCCAGTACCCCCGTGTTCATAACACAAATTAAAATGAAAAATGTGGATGTCCACACATTTCCTGTTGAAATATTTTTTCATCCTTTTCAAACAATCCGGAACATTCCCACCAAAACTAAACTCATAGCCAGGAGCTACCACCTGTTAAACCACAACTATAAAAATGGCACACCTCACTTCCAAAGGGCAGTTCGGCTTAACACCAATGATGGCATCACATCCACTCAAACTTCATGGCGTCTGGCTCATCCACACACCTCACTGGCATCAATTTTGATCTTGAAGATAGATGGATCAGCCCCCTGCCAACGATACCCCACTTGTGCTACCAACTGCATATACCTTGTGAACTCATACTGGTGAATCCACACCAGATGTCCTTTCCACACAACTATGTATGCTGGCATTGATCATTACGTATATATTCTGAAAATAGGTCAATACATGCTTGTTGAAATGTTAATCCTTGTTTATTCTTTTCTTTGCAACCATATGTTGGATATAATCATTATTTTATAATATTTATTTTATTATAAAATTTATTTTTATCTACATAAATTCTCTTTCTGTTCTCATCTTTTGTGATTTTTACACACTCTTCCACAAGGTCTCTTTGATATATGGTGAGATACAATGTTACTAAAAGATAACCCATGGCTCTACCATCACTTCTCTCTTGATATAAATCCTCATCATGCCTATATTCGAACTGTATAAGATCTTCCACAAACTTCATAACAGTTCAGTGTTATCTGTTAACCATTTTTTGCAACTTCCAGTGTTGTTTTACTTTTTACAAGATCTGAAAGTATTGAACATTTCTCTTTGTTGATCAAATCAGTCTAACAATGTGACTTTTAATTTGAGACTTCAAAATTTAGGACATTTCATACAATTGGCAGCCATTGGCTTTAATCCTAGCTGCACGGACAGATGTTGTCACCATTTAGCAAACCAGCCTTTAGGGCTTGACTACCATTAACTGAGCCTATGATCATGGAGGCAGACAACAAGAATAAAGCTAAATGGAAAAAGCCTAAGTGACTAAAACAATGATACAATCTCATCATATTATTTCAACAAGACCACCTCAGCTTTCATTGAACAGTCAAATCACTATAACTGAATTATTGTTACTACTTTAACTCAACTGTTAATTGTAATTGCATTGAATATGATTGCTTATTGAAAGTAGCAAAATAATAGGCATGGTGATGTAATGGAATAACCTTTCACCCCCATGAGTGACTACACTATAGGTAGAAACTACCTATAAGTATCATTAAGTCAACAGGCTACAGAGCCTAACTGAAATCTTTTCGGCTAGATGGTCGAACTCTATGCCTCTGAGTAGAGAAGAACCCGGACAAGGCTCAGCCAAAGGGCAGAGTCTCGTTCGGGGAGGTTGACCAACCCGATCCCATTATGCATGTTCTACGGGCATTTTTTGGCCGAGCCTACAGCCTCGGAGAACTCACATTAAACCTAGCCTTGTGCCACATGCAACCTTTGTGGGGGGTCTAAATATACTAGCTGAAATCTTTTCAGCTGTACTGTCAAACTCTCTGCCTTTTGGCAGAGAGGAACCCAGATGAGGTTATACTGAAGGGCAGAGTCTCGTCTGGGGTGGTAGACAGCTAGCTGACCCTGTTTTTTACGGTGTCTACGGGGAATTTTTGCCCATGCCTACAGGCTCGGATATCCCACGTTAAATTCGGCCTTGTGCCATATCTAACTGTGTGGGGCGGTTGGCAGATATCCTAGCAGGGATCTGTTGAGTACGACTCAGACTTACGCGAGAACTACCAACCTTCCAATAGTAGCACTCACTACTGGATTGACTTGCGACGACCTTGTGCATAACTGTTACCTTTGTTCTTATTGTACTGGTTTTTACAATAAACCTTTACTTATTTTATCCATCGTGTTGTTCAAGTATATATTCCTATTGGCATGGAATATAACACATGGTTATCTTATTTAAATTATTAGTTTGTTATTCTTAGGTTTTCTTTGAATTCATTCTTCACCGATGTAATTATCAACACTGTACATGCATTTATCAGTTTCATTTAATCAACTGTTTTATTCAAGTTGTTGCTTTTCTTCCAGGACCATGTGTCCATTAAATGTTAGTCAAACTGATCTTCAGATTAGTATTTATTTCATATATCAATAAAATACAAAGTGGTTATTAGTGTGATACAGTGTACTTACTGAAAATAATTGATTAATTGGTTCTGCTAATGAGTTGTTTAGTTTTTCAAACCTCATTAGTACCTGACTAATTTCCTGTTCTAATTTGTGCTGCAGCCATATTTGGAGGAGAGTATTCATATCATGAAGTTTACAAGGATCTTTTTCAAATCCTGTACATGATGTACTTAATCTTTATTGAAAGGAATATTGATTCACTACATCAAATGCAAAAGAAGTGTAAAGTGTGAAATGCAAAACAACTACAAGAATTCAATGCACATTCAGGGAACAAAAACCACATTGCCCAATATGAAATACTACTGAGTACTGAGAATGATGAAAAACAATTATCCAGTCAACACCATTGTGTTTGGAGTGATCACTAGTGATGGCAATGTTATTCTTCCATTCATCTTCCCACAGTGCCTCAGAGTCAACACCAAGTGTTGAGGTAGTGATGCCTTGGGTCAAGAGAGTGCTGCTAGAAGATCTGGCAACAAGATGCTGCACCATGCCACACAAGCAGGAGAATCCAGTCAAGGCTGTCAGACAATTTCTGCGACCACATCACCCATTACCTAACTTCCCCCACTGCAATCCACTTGATTATTATATGTGGGGCACAGTTGATCAAGGGACCACAAAAACTCTTTGTAACCCCAAAGATGAACTGAAGGCAAGGATTATGGCAGCATTCACCAACTTAAACAAGGAGACTGTCCAGAAGCGTTGCAGGAGATTCCAAAGTCGTCTGGAGGTCATGGTTGAAACCAATGGTGATTTTATTGAATAAATTTACTCTTTAGTATTTCAAGGTATTTTTGTGATATTTTTGTAAATATATCTGCTAAAATAAGATGTCAGTGCTATTTTCATTTTTGCATAATTTAGATGACAATTTATCCATCGCACCCTGTATATACAAATGAAGTCATTTATGATAATTTTAGGATATTATCTTTTAGATAACATTAAACAAAAGATATAAAAAGTGAACATTTATATTTTATCATAAACAACTTCACATTATATCAGAATATATGTGGTAGTAGCAGTAGAAGTAGTAGTAGTAGTACAAATGCTACCGCTTATTGTGATAAGTTGGGAATGACAAGGTCATTAAGATAATAATATCAGGTTGATAATATTAAGCAGAGGATATAAAAATTACAGCAATTTACGTTCATTGTATGAATTAATGGAATTTATTTTTTAATCTCACATATTATTACTTCAAACATTATTTCTAGTTGACGCTCCGTTTATTTTAAACAGAATTCATTTTGTCTTTCAGTCTGCATATTAGAGAAAACTTAATAAAGGAAATGTATCCTCTGGCAGGATTTGAACTTATATCACCCTTTCCAGGAGGAACCACCATCTGATCTGGCATGCTTTACTGCTCAGCTACAAAGTGCTACACAATAAAGCAAGGTTTTATTTTGTCTTTAAAGCACATTCACTCATTTACATTTTTTCTTGAAGCACATATCTGCACAGTTTCATATCCAAAATGTAAACAAAGCAATTTCAAAAGAATTAATGGATTTTATTTTTTAATCAATTTTTTATTACTTCAAACCTTATTTTTAGTAGATACCCATCTTTGAGTAGATGCTCCGTTTATTTTTAAAAGTATTTATTTCATTTAGCAGTCTGTGTACTTGAGAAAATTTAATAAAGACAATGTGCTCTTCATCAGGATTCAAACCTGCACCCCCTGTACAACAGGAACCACCATCTGAACATATATATATATATATATATATATATATATATATATATATATATATATATATATATATATAAATGATATATTAGGAGGATTTGATAAATATAATTAAGTGATTCATCGAGTCTGAAACACCCTACCAACTGTTCTACGGGCCTCGGTGACGAAGAGGTCGCAAATCAGACTCAATATAGCGCCACTCGCTCACAAATTCCGTGGTGGAACCCAACTGAGATTCTCTCTAACCATAAGACTGTGCCCCCCCCCCCGGAGCCACGACTACTATCACCAAGCCGCGCCAACTGGAGCATTGGAACCCGGGCTCAAGCAATGATATATAAATGATATATTAGGGTGTTCGCTTGACAACCTAACTGTCAGGGTTTCAATTCTGGGTCGTGGATGCGCACTGCTGATGAGTCCCAAATATAGGACGAAACGGCCGTCCAGTGCTTTCTGCATTCTGTTGAGGTTTCAGACTTGATGAATCACTTAATTATATATATATATATATATATATATATATATATATTTAGGCAGTATATATTCATTCAAGCATATTTCATTAAATAGTGTAGACATATAATGTCTATTTACTTTTATAATAATCCTTTCCAGTTCTCTATCTTCTGGATGTTAAGTTGAAATTCATCAAGGGAGGTGCTGTATTTTTTTTCCTACCCCAAGTATTTTCAATCTCCTCCGAGATCATCCTCAGGGGTGAATTGTGAAGACAAACTTAATGTAAGTGTAATTATAGCAGAGTGCATTTGTTCATGCTTACAAAATTACTCTCACAACAATTACAGTTACATTAAGTTTGTTTTCACAATTCACCCCTGAGGATAGTCCCAGAGTAGATCAAAAGTACTTGGGTTAACAAAGAAAATGCCACCTTCTTTGATGAATTTCAACTTAACATCATGAAGCCAATTAGAGAACTAGAAAGGATTATTTTAAAAATAAATAGACATGATATGTCTATATTATTCAATGAGATATGCTTGAATATATATATATATATATATATATATAAATCTATAGGTAATAAAATCTTTAGATTTTGGATAGAAACATGACCGTGGTTTTGACTGCCAATGTCTCTTCAGGTGGTTAATACACCGAATTAATTTACCTTCCACACAACAAAACTTAAATAAGATAATGTTAAGTAATTGGCTGAAGTTGGAGAGGGGGGGGGAATAAATAAATATATCATCCAACCTCATCCAGGTTCATAAATGCCTAAGTATAACTTCTTTTGTGGTTACATTTTGTCATAACCTCTGTTGTTTCATTTAATAACTCTGCTACACCCTTATAAGTTGCAATATCTAACTTCTCCTCCTGGCAAAGTCTACAGGAAATGCCATGTAGCTTATGATTCTTCACTATCCTATTCAATTACTGCACTTCTATTATGAATCTCTCTAAAACAACAATAATTTAAAAGCAGTAATTTGAGCTTTGCTAACTAGTTCTCTGTGGTTGAATGGTCATAACATGTCAGGGTTAATGACAGTTCTATATAGGATACAAGTTTGATTCCTGTTGGAGAATGCATATTTTATACAAAATTTCTTGAACATTCAGGTCGGTACATGCAATTAATACTGTTTAATTAAAAAAAACAGACCATTTACTCAAATAAGTGTATCCATAAAAAAAACTTATAAACAGAAAATATATTAAAATATTTGTTGGAGTTAATCCATTTCATAATATATATATATATATATATATATATATATATATATATATATATATATATATATATATACATTCCACCTAACTGACCCTGTGAAAAGCAAAATAGGAAAAATCAGTAAAAACATCTTAGAAAATATCAACACCAAGTTAAGGAAAAAGTAAAACTTAAACAATGGAAAAATATAAAAGCTGTCACCGATTGGTTTACAGCAGTTGAAAACAAAAACAAAGCTACTTTCATCCAGTTTGACATAGTAAATTTCTACCCCTCCATAACGGAAAATATATTGTATGATGTAATACAACCAACACAACAACATGTAAAAATTACAGATGGTGATATTAAATAATCAATCACTGCCCTAAATCTCTGTTCTTCCACAATAATGAACCATGGACCCCAAAAACAAAATTATGACATATTTGATGTAACAATGGGTAGCTATGATGGAGCTTAAAAACCTGTGAATTAGTAGGTATACTCATCCTCTCATATCTATCCAGGATTCTAGAGAAAAAAGACATGGACCTATATAGAGATGACGGGCTTATCCTGATAAGAGAAGCCAATGGCCCCAAATTAGACAGATTTAGAAAAAAATAGTAAATGCTCTAAAAACAATTGGATTTAAAATAGAAATAAATGCAGGTACAAGAACAGTAAACTTCTTAGACATCACTCTCAACCTGAACAAAAATACATATGAACCATACAAAAAAGATAATGACACCCCAACTTGCATACACACATCCTCCAACCATCCACCTTCAGTCATGAAGCAAATAGCCATATCAATCAGCTGCAGGCTATCTGAAAACTCATCAAACATAGACGTTTTCAATAACAAGTAAACACCATATGATGACGCACTAAAAAAAGTGAATACACACAACAACTAAAATACACACCTCCACAAAAACAGAAAAAGAAACATTATCTAGTTTAACCCACCATACAATAAAACCATCAAAACAAACATAGGAAGAACATCCCTAAACTTAATAAAAAAACACTTCCCTGCAAAAAACTGCTTAGCAAAAATATTCAACAAAAATAACGTAAAAATTAGTTACAGCTGCACAAAAAATATAACGCAAATAATAAAAAGCCACAGTAAAAAGTAACAACCTGCAATCAAGGACCCTCAATGCAACTGCAGAAATAAAACAACATGTCCACTCCAAGGAAACTGCCAACAAATGAATATAATATATAAAACCAAGATAAGTACAAACAACAGCACAATGGACTACATTGGTGCATCTGAGGAACCATTCAAGAAAAGAAAATACAACCACAACCTCTCATTCTCCAACAGAAAATACTCAAACAGCACTACACCATCCACATACACATGGTAACTAAAAGACAGAAATGTTACACCAAGAATAAGCTGGAAAATATTGCAAAAAGCAAAAAAGCCTACAACAACATGACAAAGAAATGCCTACTTTGCCTACATGAAAAGGTAGCAATGATTTCCCACACCCAACAAAAGAAATTACTAAACATAAGATCAGAAATAATTTCTAAATGCAGATATGGAAACAAATACCTATTATCACAATTTATACCAAATGGTATTACAGTTTGCTACCGTCATTACCCCTAATATTGTAAATATTTTAATTATTATTTCAGTCTTACTAGTAATTATCATATCTTTCTTGCCATTTATCCCCACTTATCTCAACATTGCCACTAACATTGTATCCACAATTATCTCAGTATTACCCCCAGTATTGTAAATATTGTAATTATTATTTCAATCTATTATTTTATCTAATATTGTAATTATCATTTTTCTTACCATTTATCCCCACTTATCTAAACTTTGTAACCATTATTCCATTTCCACTATTTCATCACCACAATTACCATTGCTGCATTAGTCTACAAATATACTCCCTCGCAGCAAAATTAATACCACCACATAAATACTAATAGGTATTATAAATTAGAATTTCTACCATTTACTTAAGTGCAATCAACCAAAACAAGCAAATAACCAGCATTAAAAATGATAACAAAACAGCATTAAAAAATTAAATAATAACAAATTTACCAACCATAGTCTTACACAGACCCCCATCTTAAGTAAGGAAAAAAAAAGAAGATGTATAGAAGGTGTGTGAATGCATGTACATATGTATATATGTGTGTGAGAAAACATTATTCCACAAACAAAATAGATGAATGATCTATAAGTTGACACTGCCACTTGGAAAAAATTTGCTACACAATTCCAACATTGAATACAGCAACCAATTGTGTACATATGCATGCAACAATACATGGATACACATATACACCCAGCCCCACACTATTTATATATGTTTATGTTTGTGTGAGCTGCAAAGCGTGAACGTGCGTGTATGTGTATCTGCGTACATATGAGTAGAGTTCTGACAACAATTTTTCCCCCCACTACCATAAAATACTGATATACACAACCATAAATAAATCCAAAATTTCAAAATTAATCAGCTTGTCTGACAATCGCAAAGTGCATGAAACCCAAGGTCACAAACTCACATCAATCCAACTAAATATATATATATACATACATATATATATATATATATATATATATATATATATATATATATATATATATATAAAACAATTTGGAAAACTTGTAAAACATGTAAAAATAGAAGTTTCAAAATTGTTTTATATATTTACCAATTATTTTATATATATACCATTTATTGTTATAAACAACTTTAAATTATAAATAAACTTTAAATTTAAATTTAAATAAAGAGCATATGAAGTATTATTATTATTATTAGTAGTAGTAGTAGTAGTAGTACACTGAAAGTCACTTATTGTGATCACTTTAGGATACCAGGCTTTTAGATAACAATAACTGGATTGTAAGATTAAGCAAAGGATATAAAAATTGCAACAATTGACATTTATTGTTATGTACAAATTTAGATTATAAAAATATTCATAAAAAATTTGCTAATTTGAAATTATTAAAACAGTTTTTATTATGACATTGTCCATGAGCTATTTCAGTTTTGTGATCTTGCCATGAAGGCTACGAGTTTTTTCATTGTTTTTAATGAAACTAACTGGTGCCTGGCATCAAAGGCAGGAAAGGAAAATCGCACTGGCAACTAAAAAACTTTTTATGGGAAAAATATTTTTATGGCTTAAGTTCACTATTATAAAGTTGGTGTTTGAATCAGATTTTATAATTGACCTCTGACATTCAATTCCTTTTTAATTCATATTAAATAAAATGTTTGGGATCTATTGATTTTGATAACAATAACTGAAAATATTATCTTGGATGATAATAATAGCTTTCTGGGTATATAAATATGTATATGAATGTGTGTGTGTGTGTGTGTGTGTGTGTGTGTGTGTGTGTGTGTGTGTGTGTGTGTGAGCATGAATGTGTATATGAGTGTGTTTGTGTGCATATGGTGTGTGTATTTGTGTTCAATAGAAAACTCCTTATTCTTATTTCTTTCCCATGGCTGAATTTGAGTAGATGTGAGTTAACTTTTTTCATCGACACAAAACAACTGGTAAACTGTCTTTATTTATTTTTTAGGTAACATTCACAGAACAAATAGATGAACTTACCAGCTAAAAATAAAAATGCAGAAAGGATAAAATAAATTTCAAAGAATTTTTTTCCCTAAAATGAAAGAAAAAAATGTCTACATCAGGAGAGAAAGGAAAAACAGAAACTGTTGCCATATGTCCTTGGGTTGATCACATGACACAATTTTACTTTTGTTTGCATTCTTTTACACTGCTTCATTTTACTGAGCCTCTCATGTTTGTTTTTTTAAATGGACTCATATACCATTTTTCTTCTGGAAGAAGGAATTAGCAAAGTTTGCAATCACTTAGAAAGTGAAATTCTTGTAGCATTCAAATTCTTATCAGAAACAGAAAAGTGTCTTTTGAATTACTAGCCTAAATAAAGATATACATCTGAATCTCCTTGCATCCTGTTCCATCACCAGTCATCTTCACAATGCCTTTTGCAGTAACATTCAAGCTCTCATCAGAGACACAGAAATCTATTTTGTATTGCTGACTTCAATAGAGGCAAATATTGAACTCTCTTTGCACCCTATACCGTCACCAGTCATCTTTATATTGGCTATTTTGGTAACAGTCAAATTTCCATCATAAACCAAAAAGACTCTTTTGTATTATTGGCCTGAATAAAGCGATCTAGCCAAATCTTCACTCTGACCCATCACCAGTTATCTGCACAATGGCTATTGGAGTAACATTCAAATCCCCATTGGAAACACAAAAATCTCTTTTGTATCGTTGGTATTATCCAAATTATTCTACAACCTGTCCCATCACCAGTCATTTTCACATTGACATTTTTTGTAATAATCATACTCTCATACATTAACCAGCCCCACCACCAGGAATCTTCACAATGGCTATTGGATAAAAATTTAAAATCTCATCAGAAACCCAAATTTCTCTTTTGTATCTCTGGCCTGAATGAAGCCATACATCAACCAGTCCCATCACCAGTAGTCTTTACAATGGCTATTGGAGCAACATTCAAACTCTCATCAGAAACCTAAAAGTTTCTTTTGTTTCCCTGACCTGAATAAAGCTATACATCAACCAGTCCCATCACCAGTAATCTTTACAATGGCTATTGGAGCAACATTCAAACCCTCATCAGAAACCTAATAGTCCCTTTTGTATCCCTGGCCTGAATAAAGCTATACATCAACCAGTCCCATCACCAGTAATCTTTACAATGGCTATTGGAGCAACATTCAAACCCTCATCAGAAACCCAATAGTCCCTTTTGTATCCCTGGCCTGAATAAAGCCATACATCAACCAGTCCCATCACCAGTAATCTTTACAATGGCTATTGGAGCAACATTCAAACTCTCATCAGAAACCCAATAGTCCCTTTTGTTTCCCTAGCCTGAATAAAGCCATACATCAACCAGTCCCATGATCAGTAGTCTTCACAATGGCTATTGGGGTAACATTCAAAATCTCATCAGAAACCTAAAAGTTTCTTTTGTTTCCCTGACCTGAATAAAGCTATACATCAACCAGTCCCATCACCAGTAATCTTTACAATGGCTATTGGAGCAACATTCAAACACTCATCAGAAACCCAATAGTCCCTTTTGTATCCCTGGCCTGAATAAAGCTATACATCAACCAGTCCCATCACCAGTAATCTTTACAATGGCTATTGGATCAACATTCAAACCCTCATCAGAAACCTAATAGTCCCTTTTGTATCCCTGGCCTGAATAAAGCTATACATCAACCAGTCCCATCACCAGTAATCTTTACAATGGCTATTGGAGCAACATTCAAACCCTCATCAGAAACCTAATAGTTCCTTTTGTATCCCTGGCCTGAATAAAGCTATACATCAACCAGTCCCATCACCAGTAATCTTTACAATGGCTATTGGAGCAACATTCAAACCCTCATCAGATACCCAATAGTCCCTTTTGTATCCCTGGCCTGAATAAAGCTATACATTAACCAGTCCCATCACCAGTAATCTTTACAATGGCTATTGGAGAAACATTCAAACCCTCATCAGAAACCTAATAGTCCCTTTTGTATCCCTTGCCTGAATAAAGCCATACATCAACCAGTCCCATGATCAGTAGTCTTCACAATGGCTATTTGGGGTAACATTCAAAATCTCATCAGAAACCTAAAAGTTTCTTTTGTTTCCCTGACCTGAATAAAGCTATACATCAACCAGTCCCATCACCAGTAATCTTTACAATGGCTATTGGAGCAACATTCAAACCCTCATCAGAAACCCAATAGTCCCTTTTGTATCCCTGGCCTGAATAACGCTATACATCAACCAGTCCCATCACCAGTAATCTTTACAATCACTATTGGAGCACCATTCAAACCCTCATCAGAAACCCAATAGTCCCTTTTGTATCCCTGGTCTGAATAAAGCCATACATCAACCAGTCCCATCACCAGCAATCTTTACAATGGCTATTGGAGCAACATTCAAACTCTCATCAGAAACCCAATAGTCCCTTTTGTTTCCCTAGCCTGAATAAAGCCATACATCAACCAGTCCCATGATCAGTAGTCTTCCCAATGGCTACTGGGGTAACATTCAAAATCTCATCAGAAACCTAAAAGTTTCTTTTGTTTCCCTGGCCTGAATAAAGCTATACATCAACCAGTCCCATCACCAGTAATCTTTACAATGGCTATTGGAGCAACATTCAAACCCTCATCAGAAACCCAATAGTCCCTTTTGTATCCCTGGCCTGAATAAAGCTATACATCAACCAGTCCCATCACCAGTAATCTTTACAATGGCTATTGGAGCAACATTCAAACCCTCATCAGAAACCTAATAGTCCCTTTTGTATCCCTGGCCTGAATAAAGCTATACATCAACCATTCCCATCACCAGTAATCTTTACAATGGCTATTGGAGCAACATTCAAACCCTCATCAGAAACCCAATAGTCCCTTTTGTATCCCTGGCCTGAATAAAGCTATACATCAACCAGTCCCATCACCAGTAATCTTTACAATGGCTATTGGAGCAACATTCAAACCCTCATCAGAAACCTAATAGTCCCTTTTGTATCCCTGGCCTGAATAAAGCTATACATCAACCAGTCCCATCACCAGTAATCTTTACAATCGCTATTGGAGCAACATTCAAACCCTCATCAGAAACCCAATAGTCCCTTTTGTATCCCTGGCCTGAATAAAGCTATACATCAACCAGTCCCATCACCAGTAATCTTTACAATGGCTATTGGAGCAACATTCAAACCCTCATCAGAAACCTAATAGTTCCTTTTGTATCCCTGGCCTGAATAAAGCTATACATCAACCAGTCCCATCACCAGTAATCTTTACAATGGCTATTGGAGCAACATTCAAACCCTCATCAGAAACCCAATAGTCCCTTTTGTATCCCTGGCCTGAATAAAGCTATACATCAACCAGTCCCATCACCAGTAATCTTTACAATGGCTATTGGAGCAACATTCAAACTCTCATCAGAAACATAATAGTCCCTTTTGTATCCCTGGCCTGAATAAAGCTATACATCAACCAGTCCCATGATCAGTAGTCTTCACAATGGCTATTGGGGTAACATTCAAAATCTCATCAGAAACCTAAAAGTTTCTTTTGTTTCCCTGACCTGAATAAAGCTATACATCAACCAGTCCCATCACCAGTAATCTTTACAATCGCTATTGGAGCAACATTCAAACCCTCATCAGAAACCCAATAGTCCCTTTTGTATCCCTGGCCTGAATAAAGCTATACATCAACCAGTCCCATCACCAGTAATCTTTACAATGGCTATTGGAGCAACATTCAAACCCTCATCAGAAACCTAATAGTCCCTTTTGTATCCCTGGCCTGAATAAAGCTATACATCAACCAGTCCCATCACCAGTAATCTTTACAATGGCTATTGGAGCAACATTCAAACCCTCATCAGAAACCTAATAGTTCCTTTTGTATCCCTGGCCTGAATAAAGCTATACATCAACCAGTCCCATCACCAGTAATCTTTACAATGGCTATTGGAGCAACATTCAAACCCTCATCAGAAACCCAATAGTCCCTTTTGTATCCCTGGCCTGAATAAAGCCATACATCAACCAGTCCCATCACCAGTAATCTTTACAATGGCTATTGGAGCAACATTCAAACTCTCATCAGAAACCCAATAGTCCCTTTTGTTTCCCTAGCCTGAATAAAGCCATACATCAACCAGTCCCATGATCAGTAGTCTTCACAATGGCTATTGGGGTAACATTCAAAATCTCATCAGAAACCTAAAAGTTTCTTTTGTTTCCCTGACCTGAATAAAGCTATACATCAACCAGTCCCATCACCAGTAATCTTTACAATGGCTATTGGAGCAACATTCAAACACTCATCAGAAACCCAATAGTCCCTTTTGTATCCCTGGCCTGAATAAAGCTATACATCAACCAGTCCCATCACCAGTAATCTTTACAATGGCTATTGGATCAACATTCAAACCCTCATCAGAAACCTAATAGTCCCTTTTGTATCCCTGGCCTGAATAAAGCTATACATCAACCAGTCCCATCACCAGTAATCTTTACAATGGCTATTGGAGCAACATTCAAACCCTCATCAGAAACCTAATAGTTCCTTTTGTATCCCTGGCCTGAATAAAGCTATACATCAACCAGTCCCATCACCAGTAATCTTTACAATGGCTATTGGAGCAACATTCAAACCCTCATCAGATACCCAATAGTCCCTTTTGTATCCCTGGCCTGAATAAAGCTATACATTAACCAGTCCCATCACCAGTAATCTTTACAATGGCTATTGGAGAAACATTCAAACCCTCATCAGAAACCTAATAGTCCCTTTTGTATCCCTTGCCTGAATAAAGCCATACATCAACCAGTCCCATGATCAGTAGTCTTCACAATGGCTATTTGGGGTAACATTCAAAATCTCATCAGAAACCTAAAAGTTTCTTTTGTTTCCCTGACCTGAATAAAGCTATACATCAACCAGTCCCATCACCAGTAATCTTTACAATGGCTATTGGAGCAACATTCAAACCCTCATCAGAAACCCAATAGTCCCTTTTGTATCCCTGGCCTGAATAACGCTATACATCAACCAGTCCCATCACCAGTAATCTTTACAATCACTATTGGAGCACCATTCAAACCCTCATCAGAAACCCAATAGTCCCTTTTGTATCCCTGGTCTGAATAAAGCCATACATCAACCAGTCCCATCACCAGCAATCTTTACAATGGCTATTGGAGCAACATTCAAACTCTCATCAGAAACCCAATAGTCCCTTTTGTTTCCCTAGCCTGAATAAAGCCATACATCAACCAGTCCCATGATCAGTAGTCTTCCCAATGGCTACTGGGGTAACATTCAAAATCTCATCAGAAACCTAAAAGTTTCTTTTGTTTCCCTGGCCTGAATAAAGCTATACATCAACCAGTCCCATCACCAGTAATCTTTACAATGGCTATTGGAGCAACATTCAAACCCTCATCAGAAACCCAATAGTCCCTTTTGTATCCCTGGCCTGAATAAAGCTATACATCAACCAGTCCCATCACCAGTAATCTTTACAATGGCTATTGGAGCAACATTCAAACCCTCATCAGAAACCTAATAGTCCCTTTTGTATCCCTGGCCTGAATAAAGCTATACATCAACCATTCCCATCACCAGTAATCTTTACAATGGCTATTGGAGCAACATTCAAACCCTCATCAGAAACCCAATAGTCCCTTTTGTATCCCTGGCCTGAATAAAGCTATACATCAACCAGTCCCATCACCAGTAATCTTTACAATGGCTATTGGAGCAACATTCAAACCCTCATCAGAAACCTAATAGTCCCTTTTGTATCCCTGGCCTGAATAAAGCTATACATCAACCAGTCCCATCACCAGTAATCTTTACAATCGCTATTGGAGCAACATTCAAACCCTCATCAGAAACCCAATAGTCCCTTTTGTATCCCTGGCCTGAATAAAGCTATACATCAACCAGTCCCATCACCAGTAATCTTTACAATGGCTATTGGAGCAACATTCAAACCCTCATCAGAAACCTAATAGTTCCTTTTGTATCCCTGGCCTGAATAAAGCTATACATCAACCAGTCCCATCACCAGTAATCTTTACAATGGCTATTGGAGCAACATTCAAACCCTCATCAGAAACCCAATAGTCCCTTTTGTATCCCTGGCCTGAATAAAGCTATACATCAACCAGTCCCATCACCAGTAATCTTTACAATGGCTATTGGAGCAACATTCAAACTCTCATCAGAAACATAATAGTCCCTTTTGTATCCCTGGCCTGAATAAAGCTATACATCAACCAGTCCCATGATCAGTAGTCTTCACAATGGCTATTGGGGTAACATTCAAAATCTCATCAGAAACCTAAAAGTTTCTTTTGTTTCCCTGACCTGAATAAAGCTATACATCAACCAGTCCCATCACCAGTAATCTTTACAATCGCTATTGGAGCAACATTCAAACCCTCATCAGAAACCCAATAGTCCCTTTTGTATCCCTGGCCTGAATAAAGCTATACATCAACCAGTCCCATCACCAGTAATCTTTACAATGGCTATTGGAGCAACATTCAAACCCTCATCAGAAACCTAATAGTCCCTTTTGTATCCCTGGCCTGAATAAAGCTATACATCAACCAGTCCCATCACCAGTAATCTTTACAATGGCTATTGGAGCAACATTCAAACCCTCATCAGAAACCTAATAGTTCCTTTTGTATCCCTGGCCTGAATAAAGCTATACATCAACCAGTCTCATCACCAGTAATCTTTACAATGGCTATTGGAGCAACATTCAAACCCTCATCAGAAACCCAATAGTCCCTTTTGTATCCCTGGTCTGAATAAAGCTATACATCAACCAGTCCCATCACCAGTAATCTTTACAATGGCTATTGGAGCAACATTCAAACTCTCATCAGAAACCTAATAGTCCCTTTTGTATCCCTGGCCTGAATAAAGCTATACATCAACCAGTCCCATCACCAGTAATCTTTACAATCGCTATTGGAGCAACATTCAAACCCTCTTCAGAAACCCAATAGTCTCTTTTGTATCCCTGGCCTGAATAAAGCTATACATCAACCAGTCCCATCACCAGTAATCTTTACAATCGCTATTGGAGCAACATTCAAACCCTCATCAGAAACCCAATAGTCCCTTTTGTATCCCTGGCCTGAATAAAGCTATACATCAACCAGTCCCATCACCAGTAATCTTTACAATGGCTATTGGAGCAACATTCAAACCCTCATCAGAAACCCAATAGTCCCTTTTGTATCCCTGGCCTGAATAAAGCTATACATCAACCAGTCCCATCACCAGTAATCTTTACAATGGCTATTGGAGCAACATTCAAACCCTCATCAGAAACCTAATAGTCCCTTTTGTATCCCTTTCATGAATAAAGCCATACATCAACCAGTCCCATGATCAGTAGTCTTCACAATGGCTATTGGGGTAACATTCAAAATCTCATCAGAAACCTAGAAGTTTCTTTTGTTCCCCTGGTCTGAATAAAGCCATACATCAACCAGTCCCATCACCAGCAATCTTTACAATGGCTATTGGAGCAACATTCAAACTCTCATCAGAAACCCAATAGTCCCTTTTGTTTCCCTAGCCTGAATAAAGCCATACATCAACCAGTCCCATGATCAGTAGTCTTCCCAATGGCTACTGGGGTAACATTCAAAATCTCATCAGAAACCTAAAAGTTTCTTTTGTTTCCCTGGCCTGAATAAAGCTATACATCAACCAGTCCCATCACCAGTAATCTTTACAATGGCTATTGGAGCAACATTCAAACCCTCATCAGAAACCCAATAGTCCCTTTTGTATCCCTGGCCTGAATAAAGCTATACATCAACCAGTCCCATCACCAGTAATCTTTACAATGGCTATTGGAGCAACATTCAAACCCTCATCAGAAACCTAATAGTCCCTTTTGTATCCCTGGCCTGAATAAAGCTATACATCAACCAGTCCCATCACCAGTAATCTTTACAATCGCTATTGGAGCAACATTCAAACCCTCATCAGAAACCCAATAGTCCCTTTTGTATCCCTGGCCTGAATAAAGCTATACATCAACCAGTCCCATCACCAGTAATCTTTACAATGGCTATTGGAGCAACATTCAAACCCTCATCAGAAACCTAATAGTCCCTTTTGTATCCCTGGCCTGAATAAAGCTATACATCAACCAGTCCCATCACCAGTAATCTTTACAATCGCTATTGGAGCAACATTCAAACCCTCATCAGAAACCCAATAGTCCCTTTTGTATCCCTGGCCTGAATAAAGCTATACATCAACCAGTCCCATCACCAGTAATCTTTACAATGGCTATTGGAGCAACATTCAAACCCTCATCAGAAACCTAATAGTTCCTTTTGTATCCCTGGCCTGAATAAAGCTATACATCAACCAGTCCCATCACCAGTAATCTTTACAATGGCTATTGGAGCAACATTCAAACCCTCATCAGAAACCCAATAGTCCCTTTTGTATCCCTGGCCTGAATAAAGCTATACATCAACCAGTCCCATCACCAGTAATCTTTACAATGGCTATTGGAGCAACATTCAAACTCTCATCAGAAACCTAATAGTCCCTTTTGTATCCCTGGCCTGAATAAAGCTATACATCAACCAGTCCCATGATCAGTAGTCTTCACAATGGCTATTGGGGTAACATTCAAAATCTCATCAGAAACCTAAAAGTTTCTTTTGTTTCCCTGACCTGAATAAAGCTATACATCAACCAGTCCCATCACCAGTAATCTTTACAATCGCTATTGGAGCAACATTCAAACCCTCATCAGAAACCCAATAGTCCCTTTTGTATCCCTGGCCTGAATAAAGCTATACATCAACCAGTCCCATCACCAGTAATCTTTACAATGGCTATTGGAGCAACATTCAAACCCTCATCAGAAACCTAATAGTCCCTTTTGTATCCCTGGCCTGAATAAAGCTATACATCAACCAGTCCCATCACCAGTAATCTTTACAATGGCTATTGGAGCAACATTCAAACCCTCATCAGAAACCTAATAGTTCCTTTTGTATCCCTGGCCTGAATAAAGCTATACATCAACCAGTCTCATCACCAGTAATCTTTACAATGGCTATTGGAGCAACATTCAAACCCTCATCAGAAACCCAATAGTCCCTTTTGTATCCCTGGTCTGAATAAAGCTATACATCAACCAGTCCCATCACCAGTAATCTTTACAATGGCTATTGGAGCAACATTCAAACTCTCATCAGAAACCTAATAGTCCCTTTTGTATCCCTGGCCTGAATAAAGCTATACATCAACCAGTCCCATCACCAGTAATCTTTACAATCGCTATTGGAGCAACATTCAAACCCTCTTCAGAAACCCAATAGTCTCTTTTGTATCCCTGGCCTGAATAAAGCTATACATCAACCAGTCCCATCACCAGTAATCTTTACAATCGCTATTGGAGCAACATTCAAACCCTCATCAGAAACCCAATAGTCCCTTTTGTATCCCTGGCCTGAATAAAGCTATACATCAACCAGTCCCATCACCAGTAATCTTTACAATGGCTATTGGAGCAACATTCAAACCCTCATCAGAAACCCAATAGTCCCTTTTGTATCCCTGGCCTGAATAAAGCTATACATCAACCAGTCCCATCACCAGTAATCTTTACAATGGCTATTGGAGCAACATTCAAACCCTCATCAGAAACCTAATAGTCCCTTTTGTATCCCTTTCATGAATAAAGCCATACATCAACCAGTCCCATGATCAGTAGTCTTCACAATGGCTATTGGGGTAACATTCAAAATCTCATCAGAAACCTAGAAGTTTCTTTTGTTTCCCTGACCTGAATAAAGCTATACATCAACCAGTCCCATCACCAGTAATCTTTACAATGGCTATTGGAGCAACATTCAAACCGTCATCAGAAACCTAATAGTCCCTTTTGTATCCCTGGCCTGAATAAAGCTATACATCAACCAGTCCCATCACCAGTAATCTTTACAATGACTATTGGAGCAACATTCAAACCCTCATCAGAAACCTAATAGTCCCTTTTGTATCCCTGGCCTGAATAAAGCTATACATCAACCAGTCCCATCACCAGTAATCTTTACAATCGCTATTGGAGCAACATTCAAACTCTCATCAGAAACCCAATAGTCCCTTTTGTTTCCCTGGCCTGAATAAAGCTATACATCAACCAGTCCCATCACCAGTAATCTTTACAATGGCTATTGGAGCAACATTCAAACCCTCATCAGAAACCTAATAGTACCTTTTGTATCCCTGGCCTGAATAAAGCTATACATCAACCAGTCCCATGATCAGTAGTCTTCACAATGGCTATTGGGGTAAGATTCAAAATCTCATCAGAAACCTAAAAGTTTCTTTTGTTTCCCTGACCTGAATAAAGCTATACATCAACCAGTCCCATCACCAGTAATCTTTACAATGGCTATTGGAGCAACATTCAAACCCTCATCAGAAACCTAATAGTCCCTTTTGTATCCCTGGCCTGAATAAAGCTATACATCAACCAGTCCCATGATCAGTAGTCTTCACAATGGCTATTGGGGTAACATTCAAAATCTCATCAGAAACCTAAAAGTTTCTTTTGTTTCCCTGACCTGAATAAAGCTATACATCAACCAGTCCCATCACCAGTAATCTTTACAATCGCTATTGGAGCAACATTCAAACCCTCATCAGAAACCCAATAGTCCCTTTTGTATCCCTGGCCTGAATAAAGCTATACATCAACCAGTCCCATCACCAGTAATCTTTACAATGGCTATTGGAGCAACATTCAAACCCTCATCAGAAACCTAATAGTCCCTTTTGTATCCCTGGCCTGAATAAAGCTATACATCAACCAGTCCCATCACCAGTAATCTTTACAATGGCTATTGGAGCAACATTCAAACTCTCATCAGAAACCTAATAGTCCCTTTTGTATCCCTGGCCTGAATAAAGCTATACATCAACCAGTCCCATCACCAGTAATCTTTACAATCGCTATTGGAGCAACATTCAAACCCTCTTCAGAAACCCAATAGTCTCTTTTGTATCCCTGGCCTGAATAAAGCTATACATCAACCAGTCCCATCACCAGTAATCTTTACAATCGCTATTGGAGCAACATTCAAACCCTCATCAGAAACCCAATAGTCCCTTTTGTATCCCTGGCCTGAATAAAGCTATACATCAACCAGTCCCATCACCAGTAATCTTTACAATCGCTATTGGAGCAACATTCAAACTCTCATCAGAAACCCAATAGTCCCTTTTGTTTCCCTGGCCTGAATAAAGCTATACATCAACCAGTCCCATCACCAGTAATCTTTACAATGGCTATTGGAGCAACATTCAAACCCTCATCAGAAACCTAATAGTACCTTTTGTATCCCTGGCCTGAATAAAGCTATACATCAACCAGTCCCATGATCAGTAGTCTTCACAATGGCTATTGGGGTAACATTCAAAATCTCATCAGAAACCTAAAAGTTTCTTTTGTTTCCCTGACCTGAATAAAGCTATACATCAACCAGTCCCATCACCAGTAATCTTTACAATGGCTATTGGAGCAACATTCAAACCCTCATCAGAAACCTAATAGTCCCTTTTGTATCCCTGGCCTGAATAAAGCTATACATCAACCAGTCCCATGATCAGTAGTCTTCACAATGGCTATTGGGGTAACATTCAAAATCTCATCAGAAACCTAAAAGTTTCTTTTGTTTCCCTGACCTGAATAAAGCTATACATCAACCAGTCCCATCACCAGTAATCTTTACAATCGCTATTGGAGCAACATTCAAACCCTCATCAGAAACCCAATAGTCCCTTTTGTATCCCTGGCCTGAATAAAGCTATACATCAACCAGTCCCATCACCAGTAATCTTTACAATGGCTATTGGAGCAACATTCAAACCCTCATCAGAAACCTAATAGTCCCTTTTGTATCCCTGGCCTGAATAAAGCTATACATCAACCAGTCCCATCACCAGTAATCTTTACAATGGCTATTGGAGCAACATTCAAACTCTCATCAGAAACCTAATAGTCCCTTTTGTATCCCTGGCCTGAATAAAGCTATACATCAACCAGTCCCATCACCAGTAATCTTTACAATCGCTATTGGAGCAACATTCAAACCCTCTTCAGAAACCCAATAGTCTCTTTTGTATCCCTGGCCTGAATAAAGCTATACATCAACCAGTCCCATCACCAGTAATCTTTACAATCGCTATTGGAGCAACATTCAAACCCTCATCAGAAATCCAATAGTCCCTTTTGTATCCCTGGCCTGAATAAAGCTATACATCAACCAGTCCCATCACCAGTAATCTTTACAATCGCTATTGGAGCAACATTCAAACCCTCATCAGAAACCCAATAGTCCCTTTTGTATCCCTGGCCTGAATAAAGCTATACATCAACCAGTCCCATCACCAGTAATCTTTACAATGGCTATTGGAGCAACATTCAAACCCTCATCAGAAACCTAATAGTCCCTTTTGTATCCCTTGCCTGAATAAAGCCATACCTCAACCAGTCCCATGATCAGTAGTCTTCACAATGGCTATTGGGGTAACATTCAAAATCTCATCAGAAACCTAAAAGTTTCTTTTGTTTCCCTGACCTGAATAAAGCTATACATCAACCAGTCCCATCACCAGTAAACTTTACAATGGCTATTGGAGCAACATTCAAACCCTCATCAGAAACCTAATAGTCCCTTTTGTATCCCTGGCCTGAATAAAGCTATACATCAACCAGTCCCATCACCAGTAATCTTTACAATGGCTATTGGAGCAACATTCAAACCCTCATCAGAAACCTAATAGTCCCTTTTGTATCCCTGGCCTGAATAAAGCTATACATCAACCAGTCCCATCACCAGTAATCTTTACAATCGCTATTGGAGCAACATTCAAACCCTCATCAGAAACCCAATAGTCCCTTTTGTATCCCTTGCCTGAATAAAGCTATACATCAACCAGTCCCATCACCAGTAATCTTTACAATGGCTATTGGAGCAACATTCAAACCCTCATCAGAAACCTAATAGTCCCTTTTGTATCCCTGGCCTGAATAAAGCTATACATCAACCAGTCCCATCACCAGTAATCTTTACAATGGCTATTGGAGCAACATTCAAACCCTCATCAGAAACCTAATAGTCCCTTTTGTATCCCTGGCCTGAATAAAGCTATACATCAACCAGTCCCATCACCAGTAATCTTTACAATGGCTATTGGAGCAACATTCAAACCCTCATCAGAAACCCAATAGTCCCTTTTGTATCCCTGGCCTGAATAAAGCTATACATCAACCAGTCCCATGATCAGTAGTCTTCACAATGGCTATTGGGGTAACATTCAAAATCTCATCAGAAACCTAAAAGTTTCTTTTGTTTCCCTGACCTGAATAAAGCTATACATCAACCAGTCCCATCACCAGTAATCTTTACAATGGCTTTTGGAGCAACATTCAAACCCTCATCAGAAACCCAATTGTCCCTTTTGTATCCCTGGCCTGAATAAAGCTATACATCAACCAGTCCCATCACCAGTAATCTTTACAATGGCTATTGGAGCAACATTCAAACCCTCATCAGAAACCTAATAGTCCCTTTTGTATCCCTGGCCTGAATAAAGCTATACATCAACCAGTCCCATCACCAGTAATCTTTACAATGGCTATTGGAGCAACATTCAAACCCTCATCAGAAACCTAATAGTCCCTTTTGTATCCCTTGCCTGAATAAAGCCATACCTCAACCAGTCCCATGATCAGTAGTCTTCACAATGGCTATTGGGGTAACATTCAAAATCTCATCAGAAACCTAAAAGTTTCTTTTGTTTCCCTGACCTGAATAAAGCTATACATCAACCAGTCCCATCACCAGTAATCTTTACAATGGCTATTGGAGCAACATTCAAACCCTCATCAGAAACCTAATAGTCCCTTTTGTATCCCTGGCCTGAATAAAGCTATACATCAACCAGTCCCATCACCAGTAATCTTTACAATGGCTATTGGAGCAACATTCAAACCCTCATCAGAAACCTAATAGTCCCTTTTGTATCCCTGGCCTGAATAAAGCTATACATCAACCAGTCCCATCACCAGTAATCTTTACAATCGCTATTGGAGCAACATTCAAACCCTCATCAGAAACCCAATAGTCCCTTTTGTATCCCTTGCCTGAATAAAGCTATACATCAACCAGTCCCATCACCAGTAATCTTTACAATGGCTATTGGAGCAACATTCAAACATTCATCAGAAACCCAATAGTCCCTTTGGTATCCCTGGCCTGAATAAAGCCATACATCAACCAGTCCCATCACCAGTAATCTTTACAATGGCTATTGGAGCAACATTCAAACCCTCATCAGAAACCTAATATTTCCTTTTGTATCCCTGGCCTGAATAAAGCTCTACATCAACCAGTCTCATCACCAGTAATCTTTACAATGGCTATTGGAGCAACATTCAAACCCTCATCAGAAACCCAATAGTCCCTTTTGTATCCCTGGTCTGAATAAAGCTATACATCAACCAGTCCCATCACCAGTAATCTTTACAATGGCTATTGGAGCAACATTCAAACTCTCATCAGAAACCTAATAGTCCCTTTTGTATCCCTGGCCTGAATAAAGCTATACATCAACCAGTCCCATCACCAGTAATCTTTACAATCGCTATTGGAGCAACATTCAAACCCTCATCAGAAACCTAATAGTCCCTTTTGTATCCCTTGCCTGAATAAAGCCATACATCAACCAGTCCCATGATCAGTAGTCTTCACAATGGCTATTGGGGTAACATTCAAAATCTCATCAGAAACCTAGAAGTTTCTTTTGTTTCCCTGACCTGAATAAAGCTATACATCAACCAGTCCCATCACCAGTAATCTTTACAATGGCTATTGGAGCAACATTCAAACCCTCATCAGAAACCTAATAGTCCCTTTTGTATCCCTGGCCTGAATAAAGCTATACATCAACCAGTCCCATCACCAGTAATCTTTACAATGGCTATTGGAGCAACATTCAAACCCTCATCAGAAACCTAATAGTCCCTTTTGTATCCCTGGCCTGAATAAAGCTATACATCAACCAGTCCCATCACCAGTAATCTTTACAATCGCTATTGGAGCAACATTCAAACCCTCATCAGAAACCCAATAGTCCCTTTTGTATCCCTGGCCTGAATAACGCTATACATCAACCAGTCCCATCACCAGTAATCTTTACAATGGCTATTGGAGCAACATTCAAACCCTCATCAGAAACCCAATAGTCCCTTTGGTATCCCTGGCCTGAATAAAGCCATACATCAACCAGTCCCATCACCAGTAATTTTTACAATGGCTATTGGAGCAACATTCAAACCCTCATCAGAAACCCAATAGTCCCTTTTGTTTCCCTGGCCTGAATAAAGCTATACATCAACCAGTCCCATCACCAGTAATCTTTACAATGGCTATTGGAGCAACATTCAAACCCTCATCAGAAACCCAATAGTCCCTCTTGTATCCCTGGTCTGAATAAAGCTATACATCAACCAGTCCCATCACCAGTAATCTTTACAATGGCTATTGGAGCAACATTCAAACCCTCATCAGAAACCTAATATTTCCTTTTGTATCCCTGGCCTGAATAAAGCTATACATCAACCAGTCTCATCACCAGTAATCTTTACAATGGCTATTGGAGCAACATTCAAACCCTCATCAGAAACCCAATAGTCCCTTTTGTATCCCTGGTCTGAATAAAGCTATACATCAACCAGTCCCATCACCAGTAATCTTTACAATCGCTATTGGAGCAACATTCAAACCCTCATCAGAAACCTAATAGTCCCTTTTGTATCCCTTGCCTGAATAAAGCCATACATCAACCAGTCCCATGATCAGTAGTCTTCACAATAGCTATTGGGGTAACATTCAAAATCTCATCAGAAACCTAGAAGTTTCTTTTGTTTCCCTGACCTGAATAAAGCTATACATCAACCAGTCCCATCACCAGTAATCTTTACAATGGCTATTGGAGCAACATTCAAACCCTCATCAGAAACCTAATAGTCCCTTTTGTATCCCTGGCCTGAATAAAGCTATACATCAACCAGTCCCATCACCAGTAATATTTACAATGGCTATTGGAGCAACATTCAAACCCTCATCAGAAACCTAATAGTCCCTTTTGTATCCCTGGCCTGAATAAAGCTATACATCAACCAGTCCCATCACCAGTAATCTTTACAATCGCTATTGGAGCAACATTCAAACCCTCATCAGAAACCCAATAGTCCCTTTTGTTTCCCTGGCCTGAATAAAGCTATACATCAACCAGTCCCATCACCAGTAATCTTTACAATGGCTATTGGAGCAACATTCAAACCCTCATCAGAAACCTAATAGTCCCTTTTGTATCCCTGGCCTGAATAAAGCTATACATCAACCAGTCCCATCACCAGTAATCTTTACAATGGCTATTGGGGTAACATTCAAAATCTCATCAGAAACCTAAAAGTTTCTTTTGTTTCCCTGACCTGAATAAAGCTATACATCAACCAGTCCCATCACCAGTAATCTTTACAATGGCTTTTGGAGCAACATTCAAACCCTCATCAGAAACCCAATAGTCCCTTTTGTATCCCTGGCCTGAATAAAGCTATACATCAACCAGTCCCATCACCAGTAATCTTTACAATGGCTATTGGAGCAACATTCAAACCCTCATCAGAAACCCAATAGTCCCTTTTGTATCCCTGGCCTGAATAAAGCTATACATCAACCAGTCCCATCACCAGTAATCTTTACAATGGCTATTGGAGCAACATTCAAACCCTCATCAGAAACCCAATAGTCCCTTTTGTATCCCTGGCCTGAATAAAGCTATACATCAACCAGTTTCATCACCAGTAATCTTTACAATCGCTATTGGAGCAACATTCAAACCCTCATCAGAAACCTAATAGTCCCTTTTGTATCCCTGGCCTGAATAAAGCTATACATCAACCAGTCCCATCACCAGTAATCTTTACAATGGCTATTGGAGCAACATTCAAACCCTCATCAGAAACCCAATAGTCCCTTTTGTATCCCTGGCCTGAATAAAGCTATACATCAACCAGTTTCATCACCAGTAATCTTTACAATGGCTATTGGAGCAACATTCAAACCCTCATCAGAAACCTAATAGTCCCTTTTGTATCCCTGGCCTGAATAAAGCTATACATCAACCAGTCCCATCACCAGTAATCTTTACAATCGCTATTGGAGCAACATTCAAACCCTCATCAGAAACCCAATAGTCCCTTTTGTATCCCTGGCCTGAATAAAGCTATACATCAACCAGTCCCATCACCAGTAATCTTTACAATCACTATTGGAGCAACATTCAAACCCTCATCAGAAACCCAATAGTCCCTTTTGTATCCCTGGCCTGAATAAAGCTATACATCAACCAGTCCCATCACCAGTAATCTTTACAATGGCTATTGGAGCAACATTCAAACTCTCATCAGAAACCTAATAGTCCCTTTTGTATCCCTGGCCTGAATAAAGCTATACATCAACCAGTCCCGTCACCAGTAATCTTTACAATGGCTATTGGAGCAACATTCAAACCCTCATCAGAAACCCAATAGTCCCTTTTGTATCCCTGGCCTGAATAACGCTATACATCAACCAGTCCCATCACCAGTAATCTTTACAATGGCTATTGGAGCAACATTCAAACCCTCATCAGAAACCTAATAGTCCCTTTTGTATCCCTGGCCTGAATAAAGCTATACATCAACCAGTCCCATCACCAGTAATCTTTACAATCGCTATTGGAGCAACATTCAAACCCTCATCAGAAACCCAATAGTCCCTTTTGTATCCCTGGCCTGAATAAAGCTATACATCAACCAGTCCCATCACCAGTAATCTTTACAATGGCTATTGGAGCAACATTCAAACCCTCATCAGAAACCTAATAGTCCCTTTTGTATCCCTGGCCTGAATAAAGCTATACATCAACCAGTCCCATCACCAGTAATCTTTACAATGGCTATTGGAGCAACATTCAAACCCTCATCAGAAAGCTAATAGTCCCTTTTGTATCCTTGGCCTGTATAAAGCCATCATCAACCAGTCCCATCACCAGTCGTCTTTAACATGGCTATTGGGGTAACATTCAAACTCTCATCAGAAACACAAAAGTCTCTTTTGTATCCTTGGCCTGAATACAGCCATACATGCAATTCTATCTGCATCCTGTCCCATTACCAGTCATCTTCTAAATGATATTAACATACCATAATGAAAGAGAAGATTCAGACTGAGTTAGTGAATCCATAAACTTATATTTTTCTTATCTCTATATTAACAAAAGGCTGCTGTATAGCTTACCACTTATATTATATGGTGACCAAAACAAATTACTAGAGTGATGATACAATTTCTGTATAAAGTGGCCTGACTGCAGAGAAAGATTTTGTTTATGAAGAACCAGTATACATGCCTATTTCATTATAATCTCTACTTTCTTAAAAATCTGCATCTACAATAAACTCTTTGTTCAATGCTCTGTTTGTTTGCACTGTTTTGTCAGTTGGCTTTAAGGGCCAGGCATCCAGTCACTTGGTAATAAGAATCATGAAAATCTCAAATGCAATGGCTTCCATCAGAATGTATGAATAATGAAATGGTTATGTATCTTGATGACTCATCAACTTATCTAAAATGGTCATCCAGTTTTGCTAACCTTGATACAAATTTTTTTCTAGAATTGTCTAGTAAAATATAAATGATGTAATTATTTACCTATGGCTTGGCAGTTCAGCCTAGGAACAAATATGGTATCCGTTTGTAATAACCTGAGTATGCCGGTTTCTGATAACACATGCTGACAAATGAAGAACACAAGACTTGAATCTGTGGATAAGTGTGTTCATGTCGGGAGGTCACTAACATAAATATAGGTATGTTTTTCTTTACTGGAAACTTTGGAATAAAAGGACTGGATCTCAAAAGTTTGAAATAAATAATATTTTTTTATTTATTTGCTTTAGAGTCATGAGTAAGTCTTTCGATATTTGGTGTCACATAATGTTTGTTTATAAGGTGGATATTGGTAGTATGCTTGGAGAAACTAGAAGTGGTAGTTTTGAAGTCAGGCCATGGTAGGGTTAGTAATAATAATAGAAATAGGTTAGTATCAATCTACTGTGTTTCTCTCAGCCTTAAGCAGGGCAGAAAGATCATTAGCAGATGACCTCTTAACTACTTCTTCACTCGTCACAAATGGCTGGTTTCCTCACAGTCACGTTCTTTCGTTCCACCCTCTCCTGTTGTTCTTTTTCTTTCTAGCTCAGAGGGACTCAGCTTATATCCTTTTGACCATGCCCTGGGACTTTGACATGACTATTGGTTTCATCAAAAGTCTCTTTGTGTCTTTTTTGATTAGCCAAAATTATTTTATTTTCTGGCATACTTTGTTTTTCATTTTTTTATAACAGAAGTACTTTATTCAGGCCAGGGATACAAAAGGGACTATTGGGTTTCTTCTTCTTCCTCTTTTTATTTGAGGGTTCTCTTCTCATTAGTTGAGAGAGGTATAGAAAGAGAAGTTCAGAGAGAGAGAGAGAGAGAGAGAGAGAGAAAGAAAGAAAGAAAGAAAGAAAGAAAAAGATAAGGGTTTTAAAGTAAAGCACAAATGCCTTATTTTAATTTTAATTCTTTTTATTTTTGATTATATATTTTATTTTTTATATTTTATTTTTATCAAGTCTCACTACAAATCTTTCAGATTTAACTTTACATTTTATTTCACTCTCATAGTTCATCAGTTACACTTGGTCCGATACATGTACCTTACATTCTCTCTGCAATGTATGTGAGCATCCCAACACTTCTCATGTTTATATAACTACCTCTGTCATACACCCTGTTCCCATACTTGCAAAAGCAGATTCAACTGCGAGGTTAGGTGCTTCTGCATTCAACAGCTGGGAGTAATCCCAGGTTAATAACTGAGATTACTCCCAGTCATTCCTGGCTTTTTTCTTCTGGTGTGAAATTGACTGCAAAGCGTATTCCAGTATAATCAACTGATTTCCCCCTAGAACTGAGGCTCCATTGAGTGAAATTGATTAACCTGATCAATGGTATTAAACATCGTCTCTAAATTAGACTCCCTTAAGGCTAGTGGTGAGGATGGGATACCAGCCATAGTCCTGAAGAAATGTACTTCTGAGCTGGTTCCAGTCATCTCCAAAACTATTGTTTCACTGACTCTTGCTTTCCAGCCTGTTGGAAGTCCCCATCTGTTGTCCCTGTTTTTAAGAACTCTGGAAACCCTTCTGACCCATCTGACTACCGCCTTGTTAGTCTCCTACCACTCATCAGTAAAGTCTTCAACGCTTTAATCAACACCATAGTGGTCAAGCATCTTATATCTCATGATTTACTCACTGACAAATAATATGGTTTCTGTTTTGCCTGGTCTACCGCTGACATGCTCCCGGCCATAACTGAATTTGTATACCAAGCACTTGACAATAACGGAGAAGCTCAAGCTGTGTCTCGAGATATCTCTAAGGTGTTTGATCGGGTTTGGCATGCCGGCCTTCTTTGTAAGCTTCAGGGATACAGTATTACAAGATGATTATTTGACTTAATACAATCATTCCTGTCAAACCATGAAATGAAGGTTGTCCTAAATGGGTTCTCCTCCAGTTCCTTTCATACGAATGCTGATGTTCCCCAAGGCTCTATCCTGGGTCCTACACTCATTCTAATCTTCATCAATGATCTTCCTGATGTCATCAGTTCCCAAGTAGGCATCTACACAGATGACACTACTATTTACTCCTGCCTCAATAGCAAATCCGACATTGCTGACAAAATTAACCTGGCTGTTGGTCTCGGAAAGGACCTCCAATCTGTGGTTGACTGGGGCAGGAAATGGCTTGTAAACATTAATACCTCCAAAATGAAACTGCTCTCATTTACCCACCATAGAAAACCTACCCTGACTCCTATCAGAATGGCTGATGCACTACTCAACAAGAGCGCATCTCTGCACCTGTTTAGTCTCACACTTTTCACTGATGTTATGAAATAAAATAAAACATATCTCAGCTGATTTGCAGGCAAATAAAGTAACATACTCAAGAGTGAGAGTCGGATGTAAACGGGACAAGGCCCCGCCACAAAATGACCATTATCGTTGTTTACGCATAGGCCCGACGCACGTGTTCCGGTCGAAAAATAAAATAATATTTCAAAGTGCTTCTATTTTTCGACCAATAAAAATGCTTCCCTCCTAATTATACTCGCGTCGTTTTTCGAGCCTGTTAAGCCATAAAAAACGCCATAAAAAGGGTCACATGGGAAGCCGGGGAAGAGATCTGTCACGGTCAGTCTGGGCAATCAGCAGCAGTCAGCAGGAGGAATGCCACGCCAACCAGTGGGAACTACTATGAGAGATCAACCCGGATCGGGAACCGGCTAATGAACTATACCACAAGGTAGCTGTCCCAACACCACACATTCCTATTGAAATAAATCACATAAATCTATTTCTGCTGTTGTCGTATTTCTGTTTTGCAACCATACGCTTGTCTATAACACTGACCTGAGGTAGAACAACTACATTGAATCAATAGCTTCATCTACAACAAGGAAAGTTGGTTCTCTGAGCTGCATCAGAAGTTTTTTTCCCCCTGAGTCCATCCTTCAAATCTACAAATCAACCATTCATCTTTGCATTAAATACTGCTGCCATATATACTCTGGTGCCCCTGCTGTTGATCTCAAGGTCCTCGAAAAAATCCAAAGACGGATATGCAATGTGATAGACATGCTGTGACTTCTTTCTGTCTTGTCTACAAATATTTTCATGGAAACTGCTCTGATGAGCTACTTTAACTGGTACCCAAATTACATGAATTTAATAGTGCTACTAGGTTGATGTCTCGGTCCCACACTTCCATTGTTGAATCCGTTAAATGTAGCTGTCTCTTCTACTCCAACAGCTTCTTTCCTGACAGTGGAACTCCCTTCCTGTTACTTGCTTCCCTGATAGCCATAATCTTAAAATATTCAAATGTAAAATCAATCAGCATCTTCTGATGCCTTGATCTTCATCCCTGACCTTCTCTTTATCCTTTCCTCAAACACCCCTCTTTACTCTTGCTCTGACTTTCTGTAATCCCTTGCATGCTAGTGGCAATCCCACCTTGCTTCAGGTGATATGCTTAAAAAAAATACTACATGTTCCCTCTGCCTAGAATCAAAGTGTTACTTCCCAGTCCTCTGTATCTGTTGATTTATTGTTATTATTATTATGCTCTGTAATTTACATTGAGCTCTATTTGGATTAATATCCTGCTTGGAATTATCCCTACCAGTCACAAATTGGTAATATTTATATATATATATATATATATATATATATATTATTTGGATTATTGTCCTCATCTTTGTCGCCATATTTACATTTCGGCCGTTGTACTCTCTCGCCTTCTTCAATGGTAGAAATGTCGAACTGAACCCTTTATTTCACTCACTGGGGTAGACTGTTCTAGTTCCACATCTAGTGCCATGTTTAATGGATGTCAGTTATCTCCTGTTAATTTTCCCTCTGAAAGTTCTCCATTGCCTTAACCAGGTATTGAACTCACACTCTTTGGGTCCTGTCACTGGATCTAACCAACACCTTTATCCACTGTGCCATGTCACTGAGTTCAATACCCGGTTAAGGCAGTAGAGAATATAACAAATATGTATGTATATTTTCCACATAGTAGAGTAATACATTTCAGATGCAACAAGGAAGGTCTTCAGTGATGCACTGTCTTCATATATATATATATATATATATATATATATATATATATATATATATATATATATATATATATATATATATATATATATATATATATATATATATATATATATATATATATATATATATATATATATGGAAAATTGCTGACACCTCTGAAGAGTGGACAAACAGGTCCACTTACAAAAATCTGGAGTTGGGATGCAGTGTTGTGATGAATCAGCTAAGCGACAAACTTTTACTTTATTAAGGGTACTGTCTACCCAGTTTCAATCACAAGGCTTGGGTCAACCCATATTATGGTTTTCAGGCACTTTCCAAAAGTGCCGCATGCTAGGATTACTGCCTCAAGACTGATAACATCAGGAAGTCTCCTTCCTGACAAATCGACCACGGGGAGATTTAAACTCGGGTTTCATGGTCAGAAAGTGAGCATTCTGACCACTCAGACACATGAGATGTGTTAGTACACATCGAAACATGATTGCATTTATGTAGCATTTATTAACATGTTGATGTAATATCCTAAAATAAAGTATATATATATATATATATATATATATATATATATATATATATATATATATATATATACACATTTACACACAACATACTCACTCACTTTCCTAATGAGCCAAATGATAACACACACCCATAGCAATATACAAGCTAACACGTATCATACTCACTCACTCCCTTAAAAACTAAATACCACACACACACACACTTACCAGAGACTAAACAACTAAATAACACACACTAAACTAAATAACACAAACACACACACACACAAACACACTTACCATCCCCTCCCCAGACACCAATAAAACTGCTGAACTGACCGGAGAAAAAAAGGGAACATAGCTCTTATCTCAAATGACAACTTAAAAGAGACTGACCAGCACAAGGAATGTTAATAAACTCATGTTAAAAAGATAAAAAAACAAATAAATAAATAAATAATAAAAAAACAAATGAAAACTACAGACAAAAGTTCGTTTTCTTCATCAAGACATTCATTTCTGTAGTTTACTGCTACAGCAAGCAGAAACATTTTTTTCTCCTGATGATGGCCATGTTGGCCGAAACTAGTCGAGGAATCTAAATGAAATAATAATAATAAAAGCATAAGAATATTAATCTACAACCTAGTATGTCTGAAGATTTTAATTGATTTTTTTAATAATTTTTATCATTCAAAATATATATATATATATATATATATATATATATATATATATATATATATATATATACAGATGCAAATTGCATTTTATGTATGTGCTTAATTCATGATATCACAAATGGAATTTATTAAACAAACACCTCAAAATATTAATTCACTTTAATGGCATTCAGTCATCTATCAAGTTCTGAATGTTGGTGGAAAATGAAATAATAGTCATAATTGTGACTTAGTACCAATTGTAAAGTAACCAAGTATAAGTAAACATTAAAGTTATCCACTGTTATTACCATAACTTTTCTGTTACTCTCTTTAGTTGCAGTCATTTTTCTGTATTGGCAAACTAAATATTAGGTCTCAGTGGAATTGATTGATTTGTGTTTTATGGCTTATCAACCCTTTGCAGGTTGTTTAAAGCCAGAAAATATTTTTAGATTGTAAGAAAATTTTTGCAGATAATAATGGTTTACAAGTCTTACTAATTAACCCATAAATGGGGGAAGAAGAGATGAATTATTGCCTTTTCCAAGGGTATTTGCATGAAAGTTAATATAACAAACTCAACAAGAATTGAAACTCAACTCTCCAATTAACAATTCTGAGCCATTATCCATTACACCACCTGCACATCCAAGCTTACATCACCTGATATTCCCAAGCAGTCACCCATCTAGGTATTGAACAAGCTCAATGTTGCTTAACTTCGGTGAATGAGAACTAGTGTTTCAACACGATGTGTCTGTAAGCCCAAAGGAATTGATGAGTGAATACCAAATGTGGTTTTCAAGGAAAGGTTTCTTTTAACATGTTCTTGCTCTCAATCTATATGTTGGGCAGGGAAAATCAGGAAGAAAAGTATTGTCAGTGGTCAGGAAGTGTTGCAATCTTTACTGATACAATAGAGTGATTACATGTATTATGAAAAGGCACTAAGCATGCTTTTATTGTAGGAATGCATTAAAAATCAGGAAGAAAGGGATTGTCTGTGGTTAGGAATTATTGTAATCTTTATTGAAAAAATAAGGCTAATATAAATGTATCACTAATGATTTTACTATAGGAATGCATTATAAATGATTTTACTATAGAAAACACTGAAAATCAAGACGAAAGAGATTGTTAGTGGTTAGGAATTATTGTAATCTTTATTGAAAAAATAAGGCTAATATAAATGTATCACTAATGATTTTACTATAGGAATGCATTATAAATGATTTTACTATAGAAAACACTGAAAATCAAGACGAAAGAGATTGTTAGTGGTTAGGAATTATTGTAATCTTTATTGAAAAAATAAGGCTAATATAAATGTATCACTAATGATTTTACTATAGGAATGCATTATAAATGATTTTACTATAGAAAACACTGAAAATCAAGACGAAAGAGATTGTTAGTGGTTAGGAATTATTGTAATCTTTATTGAAAAAATAAGGCTAATATAAATGTATCACTAATGATTTTACTATAGGAATGCATTATAAATGATTTTACTATAGAAAACACTGAAAATCAAGATGAAAGAGATTGTTAGTGGTTAGGAATTATTGTAATCTTTATTGAAAAAATAAGGCTAATATAAATGTATCACTAATGATTTTACTATAGGAATGCATTATAAATGATTTTACTATAGAAAACACTGAAAATCAAGACGAAAGAGATTGTTAGTGGTTAGGAATTATTGTAGTCACTTCTGGAAGAATAAGTATAATATAAGAAAATATATATGTATAATGTATATGTATTGTTAATGGTCAAGAATTAAAGTAAACATTATTAGGGTTATTATATACACAAAGCACACATAAATTCTTAAGCAAGAAGATTGCAAAGCAATAGTAAGAAAGAAGTTTCTGTTCTGGCAGTCTGAGACAATAACTCCTTAAAAAAGTAGAAAACCAAAAATAATTTTGTCATATAGCAAACCTGCAGTAGCAGCATTTAAAAAACAGATTATCGGAAAGTATTGAAAATCACATCTGTTTCACATAGCAAACTTACAGTAGCAATATTTAAAAAACAGATTATAGGAAGATTATTGAAAATCATATCTGTTTCGCATAGCAAACCTAAAGTAGCAGTATTTAAAAAACAGATTCTATATGGGTATATTTATATAAAAACACTTATACAGCTATTTAATAAAAACATTTGTACAGCTATTTACTAAAAACATTTATGCAGCTATTTAATAAAAAACATTTGTACAGCTATTTACTAAAAACACTTATACAGCTATTTACTAAAAACATTTATACAGCTATTTACTAAACTTAATCTGACACAATGGAATAAGAGAACCAAGTTTAGACTCTAAATTACACAATTTGTGTTCACTTCACAATAATACTATTAGATAAAGCATGGATCTACTTTTTCCCTAAGTTATAAGAAATAGCAAAAGAGATTTTTTTGTTGAAACAATTCTTTTTAGGACATCCAAAACTAGTCCAGGTTAGGGATTGTTCCTTGTTACTGATACTGTATAACTCGGTATAATGTCATATGTTGCTTGGAGGAAAGATAGATATTGGGAAGTAACCCCTATTGCCTTGGAAGATATCATAAAGGGGAGTAACTCAACATGTCACTTTGATAAGCTAAGAGTACATGCATATACTGATTACAATAGCATTGTAAGAGAAAGATGTGAAGAGTACTTGCTTAAGAGAATAAAATAGAGTGTAAGGGTAATGATAGGGTGAAAATGCATGGGTAGAAACTGAGAAAAGAGAGACTGTTTATTGATAGAAGAGAGAAAGGAGAAGAAAGGGAAGAGAAAGGAAAGACTATTGATCTGTATTGATTATTCAGCTGGTCATGCAATACTTGGCTAATGCATTTTGTTCGGGGTTTAGCCAAAGCAGAAGCAAAGAGTATAGAGAAAGGAATCCGAGAAAGACTCAGGCATGGGAAGTGGGGGTTTGGGGGAGATGAAGACATAATTGATAAGGACAGATAATTGGTCTGAAGAGATAAAAAGTACACAAGAAAATAACAATAATAATAAACCTATGAAAGTAACATAATTAGGTTGGTTATTTCATTCAACTCCTTATTCAAATTTAGACATTATATTGATAAAAAGCTTGACAAATTATTACTGAAATAAAACACTATATAATACTATATATGTATACATATATATATATATATATATATATATATATATATATATATATATATGATGTCACACATTATGAAATGGACAAAGTCCGACAATTATTTAAAGACACTTTTATGTTTAAATGTTTATTTTTAAATAATTGTCGGACTTTGTCCATTTCATAATGCGTGACGTCATTTGTTTACATTTGATACGCCATGAGTAGTTATGAATGTATGTGAGAGATTCATGGAAGATTGAAGTTTATAAGCAGTAAATTCGACCTTGCCAATCGAACGATCCTCAGTGGCCGAATCGGTTAAGGCACGTCAGGCTATATGACGGTTCCGTATAGGATACAGGTTCGAATACTGTCGAGGACGAATATTTTCTATGAAAATTTCTCGAACATTCATGTGTTATTGTTAATGGATAAAAACTTTTGGAGTGTGCAGTTGCAACGCTAAGGTTGAATATTTTTTTTAAATTTAAGAGAGTGCGTTTTTTACTAATATGGTGATTTGAGAATTTTTTTGTTGTAGAAGTTTATCAGTCAATGTGGCATGAACTAAATTTATATTACAATGAATATGTAAGGTCTAATCATATATATATATATATATATATATATATATATATATATATATATATATGGTCTTATAAAAAAAAGAGTTTCGAGACTGGTGCTATACAAGGAAAACTACAAAATGTATCAATATTTAATCACCTTGAAAGTAGTCCCATTTTGAAGCCATACACTTTATCCGGCAAGTCACAAGGAGTGAGATCTGGGGAATATGGTGGTTGTCAAACATGGGGAATGTCATCCTTGGCCAAAAACAGCTGAACAAGCCATGATCACTCATGGAGCCCCTGTGGTGCAGTAAGACAATCAACTCTACACACTCTGTTTTCAAGCACTGCTATATGCAACAGAAATGAGTGAGAACATTATAAATTAGTGCAGAGGCATGACAGAGTTCAAGGTCGATATGTGTCAAGCGCCTTCCTCTGCATACTTTAGTTCCATTACCATAGCAGCAGTTCCAATATTTTTTGATCAGACCATGAGTGCACACACACACGTGCACACACACACGCACACACACACACATATATATAAAGACAAAAGTTTCACTCTCTGGTGAACTATACCAAGACAAATGTAAATATTTTATTTTGTAACAAGTATATATATAAGTAGAAGTAAAAATGCTAGTTTTTCAGAATTTTAAATTTAAAAACACTCATAAATATACATCAGGCTAACTGAAAGTCAAGGCAAATTATGGAGGATGCTAAGTGATGTAATTTAATGTCTAATAAATTAAAATGAGTAAATGTTGTTATTTTTTATAATGTAATTGTTACATATATTATTTAAATTTGAGATTAATTTATTGTTGTAGCATACCTATGGATGATAATAGGTATGTCCTCATTCACATAAATATAGTAGTAAATACTGTATGTTGGTCTGCAATTGGAGATTCATTGTGGAATTAACTTGACTCACCTGCAGCAGTTGACTACTTCTACGTGCTGCTGGTGAATCTTGTATGTGTTGTTCTTGTCCTAAGTATTATCATTCATTACCAACCTTTGTCTGATTATTCTATTCAGTAACCTTCCCTAGGTTACAACATTTATGTATTATATATTACATATATTTTTACAGTTTTCTTTTGATTATTTAAAATTTTTATATTCATGTATGTTGACTTGAGAAAGGAGTATTTCTTTGAAGAAAGGAGATATTTGAAACAAATCCAGGGTGCAGATTTATATTTTGGTAAGATTTGATAATACCGAATCTTATTACAAATATATGTTTCTAGGTATATCTGAAGTCACACACACACACACACACACACACACACACACACACACACACATATTTACATATATATAATTAAAAGAAAAACAGAAAACTTTAAGGCTCCATTGTAATAGTTTATTTCACCAAGGACTTTTAATTCTCCCTGGATCTTCAGACATCAAAAGGTGAAATGAAAAATGAAATTAAAATTTACACTTTTGATGGGCAGTATTAAGCTTATATAAGTTAACATAGAAGGTAGCGAGGAATGGTGCGAGAGACATGGTCGAGTTTAGAGAGGGAAGGGAGAATTTAAAAATGTATTTTTATTTCTCTATAATACTTAATATTGAGGAAGGAAGGGGGGTATTTAATCGGTCAACTTAACGGAAATGATATGCGGAAGGGGAGGCGAAAAAAGGGAAAAAGAAAAGAAAGAGCGAAGTAAAGAGAAAAGAGATGTGCTTAGGGTTTAAATATATATCAGGCATGGTGCCACAATAGTTTTTGATTTTAAATATACATTTGTATATATTTGTACGTATTTTCTGGAATGAGATCTTCATATAAGAATTATATAGAAGTTTTAAAAGGTAAAGTTAAAAAAAGGGAAGATTAAGTTTTCGCATATATTTTGAGAATTAATTAATGGCCATAATGATTTTAGACAAACAATAAATCTCAGACCAAAATATCGATGCCACAGATTTGAACCAAGAAAACAAATCCTAGCAAAAAAGTGAGGAAGCTGAAGTCCCCCCCCCCACTCCTCCTTATAGCATTGTGGATATATGCAGTCATGGGCTCTTCCATCATTTTCTATGTATAAACACCCAAGAATTCAGTTTTTAGAAATGGTCCACATGACTAGCCACACATGATTTGATTATAGGGGTGACAGCTTGTGTAAAACCAGCCACACTTTTTGAAAGAACTGATACCTGAAAAATGATGCAGAGTGAGGGACAAAATCTCCAAACATTTCCCAACCCCCAACAAGCTTTGAATTCAGAGTTTTCTTTCTTCTATTCTGGTTGCTGCCCAAAACAACATAGCTCAGTCTACCCAAGTAAGTAAAACCATAACTGGAAGAAGATAGTCATGCCTTTTCCAAGAGGATTAGTGCAAAATAAACAAAACAAAAATTGACCAGAATTTGAACTCATCTTGGCAATTGCATTTTCTGAGCCAATAACTGTCGCATTATCCACAAATCCACACACACACACACACACACACACACACACACACATATATATATATATATTAAAATAATAGGAAAGAACAATAAGATTTATAATCCACAGTTCTTAGCATTTATTTTTATTTAAAAAAAAACAGTGCTTGATACAACAGTAGAGGATAATAAACAATTATAGCATATATATATATATATATATATATATATATATATATATATATATAAATATAAAAGTGTACATGGAAGTCAGCACTTAGAGGCGACAGTCTGTTTCATGCTAGTGCAATCGTCAGGCGACTAGTGCTGTTATTTTTCTCAGCTATTTATATATAAGGGTCAGTGGTGCATTATGGGTAGTCTATTTTGGCGGTTACTTTTACCGGAAGTAGCTTATTTGTTTATTTATGTCAAATTATTTTGCTTGTTTTTTTGGTTGTTTTTTTAATTTTATTTTTATTTTTTATCTTATATATTTATTTGTTTATTTTTTATTTTGATCGGTGTTTTTTGTTAACGTAGTAAAAATTTGTTTATATAGCGTATTGTTGGTAGTCTATTATGGCGGCCATTTACCGGAAGTCGGTTGTTTGCTTATTTATTTGGGTCAAATTGTTTTGCTTGTTTTTATTTATTTTCATTTTTATTTTTTATCTTATATATTTGTTTATTTGTCATTGATTAAATCTATTTGTTGAATTTTGGGGTGGGATGTTGTGGTTTGTTCTTACTATTATTTTATCAAATAATTTGACATAAATAAATAAACAAATAAGCGACTTCCGGTAAAAGTAACCGTCAAAATAGACTACCCATAATGCACCACTGACCCTTATATATAAATAGCCGAGAAAAATAACAGCACTAGTCGCCTGACGATTGCACTAGCATGAAACAGACTGTCACCTCTAAGTGCTGACTTCCATGTTCACTTTTATATTTACACACGCTCTATCTCTGATATTGAGCACTTTATCCCATAAATATAGCACACTTTAAGACTATATTTCCTTATATATATATATATATATATATATATATATATATATATATATATATATATGCTATAATTGTATAATTGTGTGTATATATATATATATATGTGTGTGTGTGTGTGTGTGTGTGTGTGTGTGTGTGTGTGTGTGTGTGTGTGTGAATATAATATTCACACATGGAGTACTGGTGCTAATAAATGATTTTATCATGTATCTTGTGTATTGTGCGAGTTCCTTTTTGAGAGACCAAATTACAATAGATTACCCTCTTTTCCTCTATCTCTTTATCCTATCTTCTAGTTAAATAAGTTAAAAAGTAAAAGAGAAAGATAAAAATATTGTTAGTAACACCATACTCATTGCATATATGTGTGCAGCCATAAAGAAATGAATGAGAAACAGTTAAATATTTTATAAACGTAAACAATGGAAAAAATGCATATTTGCTGATATTTGCTGTTATTTGCTGTCTATGTTTCTATTTTATAATAAGTGAATATGTGAATATTACATGCATTATTATTGGATACAGTTAAGTAAAATATCAGTTTTACCAAAACCATTTTTATTTTAAATATATCTGTACTTTTTGACTACAGTAAATGGCTGTATAGTTTGACCAACAGCATAGCCAAGTCCAGCAGTCAGTCAGTTATGTGCCATGCGTGAGACATGCTTAGGCGATCATGTATCTTCCAATATATGAATGATGAAGCAGAAATTATATGTATGATGAGACCACCTTAAAATTAGCTTCAAAGTTAGGTCTTCAGAAGTTCAAAAGTTGCATGATACATGAGTATATACTGTGTGTGTATATATATATATATATATATATATATATATATATATATATATAAAAGTGGGCATTAAAGTCAACACTCAGCGGTGACAGTTTCATGCTTATACACAATTGTCAGTGGCCTGATGATTGTGTATAAACATGAAACAGACTGTCACTGCTGGGTGTTGACTTCAATGACCACTTTTATATTTACATAGTCTATCTCTGATATAAAATAAACCTATAAATATAGCATACCTTAAACTATCTTTTATCATATATATATATATATATATATATATATATATATATATATATATATATATATATATATATATATATTTAAATAAGTTTTTTGTAGTACAAAATTTAAGGATAGCTAGGAATGAGCATAATTTATATGGCATTTTAATGTATATTTTAAAAGCAAAAAAAACAACCGGTTTCGTCCCAGCCGTATCAAGTTTATTTCGGGGATATAAAAAATATAAATGTGTAAATTTAATTGATATTAATGATAACCAATGGAGGGGGAAAATATGAATTTCAAGAAAGCTAGAGTCGAATAACATTCAGACCCAGTAAGCATTCCCTCTGTTTACAAAGGGAAGGCCCACGGGATCTGATATACAAGGACTCTTGAACTTTGAGTTGATATGAGGAGTGAGACGTCAATAAAATAGAAAAACGGTCCACCCTAAAATCAAAGACACAATTCCTACTATTTATAACATGCTCTGCAATAGAAGAGCCAGAAGTATTAATTAGTTGACTTTTCCTGGCATCCGGATTCAAATATATATTAAAGCCTTAAAAACAGACTTTTTAAAAGTATATATAAATATATACAAAAATATACTACAAATGAGAGAAAGAGTAAGGAAAAGAAAAAAAAATTACTCACTGTAAAATTTTTTTGTTAATGATTTTATAACATTAAGTGCTATTGAGAACTTTGGGATTTTAACCCTGGGAAATTTACTTATTCAAACTCTTAGTTTACACTCTCTCCTTGAAATATCTGTCTTCTTTCTTTCACTGGTTCAAAAAAGTTCTGTTCACAAAGTATAAAGGCAATAGTTGATTCTGTATGTCATTCAGGTGTACTGTCCAAATTCTACAATCTTTTGGAAGGCTTACAGCCGTATCATGTTGAAACACTAGTTCTTGTATGATCATTGAAGTTAAGCAATGTCAAGCCTGGTCAGTACTTAGATGGGTGACTACTTGGCAATACCAAGTATTGCAAGCTTGCAGATGATGTAATGGATAACAGCTTGGGATTGAAAATCAGAGAGCCGTGTTCCAATTCTAGTCAGTTTCATTATATTCACTTATGCACAAATACTCTTGGGAAAGGTATGAATCCACTTCCATTCCCCCATATATGGGTTAATTAGTAGGACGTGTATCAGTAAATTATTATTATCTCCCCACCAAAATTCTTAAAATCTGAAAATATTTTCTAGCTTTAAATAACCCGCAAAAAGGTTGATAAGCTGTAAAAAACAAAGTATTCAATCAATCCAAAACTTTTGGGTGGAACTTCAAATATTAATCCTTTCCTGACTGAAATTATTTTAAAATTTTGCCATTTTTAAGGTAACTTAAATTTAAAATCAGTCTGTTAGCTATCTACATAAATTACCATATTTAACAATATGAAAGATGCTTGATCAGATTAGTCACAAACCTTTTTAGTAGAATATATTCAGTAACATCATTTTTAATATATTCTTGAATGGTATATCAAATGTTCTGGGAATTTCATGCATGTTAAATATTTGGCTCAGTTCAAAACAAGTTCCGTTTTGTTGCTTTTTTCTCTAGTCTCCAGCTGGTTAATGACAGGAATGTATTGAGACATATTTAGGTACAATAGATCAACTGATACCAACAAACATTGTTATGATAATTCGTTTTACAATACCAATAGTAGTAGTAATGATGTCATCTGAGTAAATAATACCATAATGAAGTCAGACTAAGTCTAAGTGACCATTTGAGGTAAAATTATAGGTTACAGTAGCAAGTTTTATGGATAAAATTAACCAAATAAAAGGTGGGGTTTTAATAAAGGGTGGAAGCTGAAAATCAGAAAATCTAATAAATTCAAGGAGCTGTACTAAATAGGGAAGCTGGAAAAAAAAATGAGAAAATCTAAAAAGATGAGAGGTTTTAATAAACAGAGTGATTGATGAATGATTTTAAAAATATAACAAGGCCTCAAATAAATAAAACTAAAAATTAATGTCCATCAATGTCTTTAAGCAAAATGTTTTAATAACATTTTAAATATTTCCATGATGTCTTATGAACATTACCATATAAATAAATATTAATAAGTGGGAATAAGCTCTGGTGGTTTGGAAAAAAATCCCAAAAATTAACAAGCAATGGGGTATGTTCATTTGGCACCTGAGAGTACAAGAGACCTAAACTTCCCTTATAAGAGACATTATGATTTTTTGAGCCCTATTTTGGAAAAAGTTCATGTTATCAAATACAGTACCCCAACCTCAAAAACTGGATGCAATAAGATATCAATATTCATATCAGATTTGATAGCTTGGAAGTGTTTGCCCCACCTGGAAGAGGATTTTCTTCAGTGTGCTATATCTATTCAGGACATGGAAAATTATGGCTCTCCACAACTTCCTATCTTTTGCAGCTCTTAGAAATATTTGCTTCCTACTCGTTGATCTGATATCCATTCTACAAGCTTGTTAGGTTGGCTATTCACTGTTTCTCACTGTTCCTCTTGCCTTCGATATGTCTTGTGAGTGTCAGATTCTCCGAGCACTCTTTCCTCATTATGTGTCCCAGAAATTTCAAATATCTCTTTCTGGTTCTAAAAATGTGTCCTTTTTGGTTTCATTTTTCTTGAAAACTTTCTCATATATGCTCACAGGAATGTTCACAAGATCTAGTGATTGGGCCATACATATTACAGCACTGAACTACAGTATTCTCTATTACTCTGTTATCAATCCATGTCTCTCATGTGATCGAACCTTTTTTCTTCACTCATCCTTTTGTTCTAGTGTTTCCTTACAGTATTATTAACCAGAACTATGAGCGGTATGCAAATGGTGTTTTGACAAACTCCCTTCACTAGTCAGTTTGAATTTTAGTCAATTATTGCACTTGCTGTTGGCTCATCACAGATGGCAATGAAATGCAACTAATAAACTCAGAATGGACTTGATATTAGATCAAAAATTTAAAAAGCAGAATGATAGAAAATGAGCCAGCAAAAATGTTGAAAAAAGTTCAAAATGTGAATATTAGCAACTCATCTGAAAGTTTCAAACAAAAATTAAAAGCAAAATATATTGAGATAAATTAGTTTTCATCCTATTCTGCACAAGTGGCTAAACTTAAAATTAATATAAGAATCATTTATGATAAACTTCATATCTTTGAGACATGCAAGACATACACATTCCTCTGTAAATGATGCTGACCTGAAATTTATTTAACCTCTTTGCTTCGCACCATTCTTTCCTTCAGCACTGAAGAACAGGGTCTCATTCAAATCTAAGTGAAATTAAGATTTATATTCTTAAATATTTTTACTAACTGTAAAACTTGGGTTTTTATCTAGTGGGGGTCACAGTTCAGACCAAGCAAATAATTTTAGAATTTGAAATGCTTTCCTTATTCAATATAAAACTGGGAAAAGAAAAACAGTTGACATATTAAGCTGTGTCATAAGTAATTTCCATTTTTTTTTGGAACAAATTGTAACAACAAATGTGTGGAGTGAAGACAAAAATAAACACCAAAACAGTCAATCATCAAAAGATAAAAAAATGGTTTCTGAGTTGGAGGATCTGTCCATCCTTCTGGCTAATAAATTAATCCTTTGAAAATAAATATTTAACATTTTCCAACAAATGGGTTGTGTTCCCACTGACAATAAAAAAACATGCTTCGTGATCTCTTGAAGAGTATTTAAGCAAAGTCCCTAAGTATCACCAATGGCAGCTTCAAATAGATTCCCTTACTCATTCGGCTATCTTCTTACGTGACACTTATACTTTCCTCCTCACTTTCTTCTTTGCCTCTCTTTTTCACACATACACCCAAAGAAATCACATTTCTTTTCATCTTAACAAACAACTACAAAGACTGAACTTTAACACTCATACATGCTGAGAAAAATTTATATTTTATATAATTTCTCAGCTTTTTCTTTGTTGTCAGTTGATTCAAATATGCAATAAATGCATCATCTTAATTACTAATCATATATGAATAAATTTGGAGTGCATAAACGTTTTTTATAGTAATGTTCACCCAATACAAGGCCCAATAGCCACTCATGGTAGAGGGTTACTGTGTGGTGTTGTATGAGAGCAAAAAACCCAAGAAGAGATGTTCATGACATTATGCAGGAAAGATAACAGTTAAACCCTAAACTAGAAGAGGTCAAGAGTGTAGTGATTAGAAAGTCTGTTCCACAAAGCAGCAGTTCTTAGGAAGAAGCTGTCCGAGTAGAGCTTCCTTCTTATTAAAGGAATATGAAGGGAATGAAGATGATTCACACTTTTGTACATGGCATACTTTTTTTTTTTTGTACAGCAATGGCAGCATACACAGTAGGTTAGAGGAAAAATATTGTTCTCCTCCATAACAATGCAAAGCTACATGCATACAGCAAAAATAACATAGAAAAATATTTTGGAACATAGTCTGTTCCACCCCACCTGCCATATTCACCTGACCTTGCACCAACCAATTATTACCATTTGTATTTGATGCAAAATGATTTGATGGAGAAAATCTTTCTTTAGGGAAAACCGGATTCTTCAAAACCTGCAGAATTTTACTCAGAATAGATCAAAGAGCTGCTTGATAAGTGGCAACAAGTCATTGCAAATAATGAATATGCAGTCACATCATCATCATCATTATTATTATTATTATTATTATTATTATTAAAAAATAAAAATAATAATAATAAATATGAATAAAATAAAATAAAACAAATAACATTAAAATTTTGTTTAAAATAAAAAAAAAAAAACCAAAATAATAATCAGGCAGTGGAGAACTTTCAGAGGGAAAATTACCAGGAGATAACTGATAACTGACATCCATCAAACATGGCTCGTGGAACTAGAACAGTCTACCCCAGTGATCGAAATAAAGGGTTCGGTTCGAAATTCCAACCACCTGAAGAAGGCCGGAGCATACAACGGCCGAAACGTTGTGACAAATATGGCGACAAAGATGAGGACAATAGTTCGAATAATGTAAATACTGAAAATAATAAAAGTTCTCCCAGCATGCAACAGAAACATTTCCTGAAAACAGACTTTGAGCAAAAAATGCCAAAACTCATTCTCTTTGCTGCCAACCCTCAAAGGGTCAAATGTCCATCTCCTCTCCTTGAGACAGTGCTTGCTATAAGACAAAGTGACTTTCTTCCTCTATCGCATGCAACCTTAAAACACATATAACTAAAATACACACACCCCAGTAAACAAAAATTAATAAATTTGTATTATTTTAATTTATAATTTAACATGCTTTTACTGTTATTTCTTTGTATGTTTTTATTCTTATGAACACAAGGCTATCCCGGCTGGTAATGCCAGATTTAGGGCAAATGAGGCCCTGTGCTAGTTAAGTTATGAGGCCCCTTATTTGGGCCCTGAAGGGGGTAGGCCTGGTATGCATACACAGGCATGGAATGAAGAAGGGACCCCCTGCTCAATAGAGCCTTGTGCTTAAGCACACCTAAGCATAATAGTAAATCCGGCACTAACAGTTGGTATGATGTGAGTGACCCCACAAATATATAACTGAATAAAATGTAACTGTAATTTTTTTTGAAAATAAAGTTGATAAACAAAAATGGAAATTATTTATGAATCAACTTAGCATTTCCATGAGCCTCACATTAAATGTTAAAGTGCCACCTGTGATTTGGCTGTCACTGCTATAGTAAAATCAGGGCTTCATTTTTTTCATAAAGGGAGATAACAATAACGGGCATTGAAAATGGAGACTCATATTTCAGATCTCTCAAACACAAATTCATTATGTTTATGTATATCTGCAAAAATCTGTAAATACTGTAATGGGGTTGCTAGGCTAGAAAGAATATTTCCAGTTTATTTTTCCCCAATCCTAGACATTATTATCTTTATGATATAGAAACACCTTAATCTTTATCATTCTGTATGTGACTTCATTTGCTGTACAAAAAGTTCATCCTGCCTCTGAAGATGACTGATCCCTGAACAGTAGTGCGTTTGAATTTCATAATGTGTTGTCAAGAAAAGAAACTGGTGGTTGCATTTAGCTATTCAAACAGTAAAAGGGTGGGACCTAGATGCCACTCTAGTAGCATTCATCTTAATTCATGTATTCAGGGTACCAGGGTAAAAAGTTCATCAAAAGTAGTTGCCATGACTTGAAGAGATTAAGTTTAAAGGAATCAAGGGAGCATCATCTCAGGAGTCTGTTCCACAAAGTAATGTTTCTTGAGAAGAAGTTGTCAGAATTGAACTTCCTTTGTCCTAACAGAATATGAATTGGGATGATTTATCTCAGTGTATATGGCATGGAAGGTCTTAGCTGTAAAGGTCTGAACTAATGGAACAAATGAATATAGCCACGTCAGAACATTTGCTATGGAAATAGCAATAGCGTAACAAGAGGTTGGTGACATTTCATCTGTGGGAAAGTGGTTGAAGAGTGGAAAATAATTCATTACTCGCAAGGCTGCGTAGACATTTTTGGACTCTATCAAGGTTGGAAAGTGTGTATTGGGTAGCTCCAGATATGTTGACAGTACACTTTAAAAATTCATTTGGAAAAATAAAAGGGGTATAAAAGGGGTATAAATCAAAATGACCTCATCAGTTATGCTAATACTGAACAAATAAACTCTACACTATTTACATTATTCAGACTATTGTCCTCATCTTTGTTGCCATATTTATTACAACGTTTCAACCGTCATATGCTTCAGCCTTCTTCAGGTGGTTGGAATATTGAACTGAACCCTTTATTTCACTCACTGGGGTAGACTGTTCTAGTTCCACGTGCCATGTTTAATGGATGTCAGTTATCAGTTATCTCCTGTTAATTCCCCTCTGAAAGTTCTCCATTGCCTTAACCAGGTATTGAACTCATACTCTTTGGGTCCTGTCACTGGATCTAACCATCGCCTTTATCCACTGTGCCATGTGTCCTTCATAAAGTTGTTAGTTAGATCCAGTGACAGGGCCCAAAGAGTGTGAGTTCAATACCCAGTTAAAGCAGTGGAGAACTTTCAGAGGGGAATTAACAGGAGATAACTGATAATTGACATCCATTAAACATGGCACATGGAACTAGAACAGTCTACCCCAGTGAGCAAAATAAAGGGTTCAGTTTGACATTCCATCCACCTGAAGAAGGCCAGAGTATACAACGGCCAAAACGTTGTAATAAATATGGCGACAAAGTGGGGACAATAGTCCAAATAATGTAAATAGTGTACTTAATACCTCATCTCAGAAATATAGACAAATAAACTCTAATTAAGCTGGCTGGTATGTCAATAATTCCAGATCTCATAACTAGTCATCAGTCATATTTGTCAGGTTGCTACTTGTAAACCAAAATAACTTGAGAAAATTGTTTCCAGCACTACATGTTCAACCATAGCTTACAGAATAAAAAGAAAAATGGTGGAAAGACAATAATCAACAAGTTTCAAGGAAATGGTTTTCTTTTTAATAGGGAGATTTCTTATATTCTTGTTCACCGAAGGCCCAAGAACCACTCAAGGTAGAGAGTTACTAAATGAGTTTCTTGTAAGTGTGTACAAGGAAAAAGCAACAGGTGCATAATACATAAGATTGATAATGGTTGAACTTGAAGAGGTTGAGATTGTTGTGATTAGGGAAGCATCCACATGGGAGTTTCTTTTACAATGCAACAATTCTAGGGGAGAAGCTGTGAGTGAAAATTCCTCCTTACCAATGGAATATGAAGGGAACGAGTTGACTCAGTGTACACAGTCTGGTGGGTCCTAGCTGTGAAAATCTGAACTAACCGACTCAAGTAATGTAGATTGTCCAAACATCTGCCATGAAAATTAGTGATAAAATAATAAGAGGTTAGCAATGTTTTGTCTATGGGAGAGGGGTTGAAGAGGGGAAAATAATTCATCACCCACAAGGCTGGGTAGACACTTTTCAAATCTATCAAGGCTGGAAAATGAGGATTGGGGAGATCCAGGTTAGATGTGGCAGTAATCCTGCATTTTTGGTTTGGCCTGTTGTAATTGGTTTTGGAGGTTATTAAATGCTAAAAGTCATTTTCTTCTCCCTTTTGCTGTGCAAACAAGGTCAGAGGAGAAATCAGCTGCCAAGCTCTGGTCTTCTAAATTTTGGGAGGCGTACCTATAAACTATGGCATCACCAACATATCACCTTCAACTTTGATAAAGGATTTTTTAAAATTCCATGTCTTATGGGATCATAAAATTCATGGCTCTCCACAGATTCCTTTTCTGTGAATTATGATGCATCTTGGGAAAGATCATGTAATGGGTTTCTGTTGCTTTTTCCACAACTTTGAATTTAGAGTTTTTCTCCTTTTAGATAGATTACCACCAAAGGCTAGAGAGTGAAGTCTACCCTGCTATTTAGCCCATAACTGAGGAGAAAAGATGGATTCATGCCTTTCCAAAGGGTATTTGTATGAAAGTAACATAACAACATTGGCTGGAATTTGAATTTGGCTTGACGATCCTACTTTCTGCACCAATAACTGCTACACTGAGAGCTATTTGGTAGACTTCAATAGTTGTGAGTTCAGTACCTGGCTACAGCAGTGGTTAACAAAAAAAGTTGGAGATTTGAATTAAAGAAAGATAACCGGAAGAGGCATGACACATGGAACTAGAACAATCTGCCCTGGTGGATGAAATAGAGGGTTCAGTTTGAAATTCCAATCACCTGAAGAAAGCCGGAGTGTACAACAGCTGAAACATTTTGAACATGACAATAAAGATGAGGACAACAGTTTAAACAATGTAAATAATTATATATATTGGGCCTTGTATTGTGTGAACAGTAACAAAACAAAAAAAAAGATTATTTGCATTTTTCTGTTTCCTTTTGTTGTAACCTTCTATTATCCAATCAAATTTTACAGCCTCACAATCAGATGTGACAGTTTTAAATGCAATTCTAGCATGAAAGTTATTCCAAATACCAGCTGCTGTTTCTTCTTTTACAATGGCCAAATCATTAGATTTATACAGACAGAGAATTATTTCTTGACTTTTTGGAATTAAACTGAGCTCATGCAAACAGAGAGGAATTCAAGATTCTCATAAGACTTTAAAGGAATCCTACAAAAAGGAGTTCTTTTCCAAACTTAAAAGGAAGTAAGGGAAAGAAGAGCCACCCCAAAAATAGCTTAATAAGAACCACTCCAAAAGTACTAATTTAATTAAAGCACTTCTGATATTATAAGTTTTTAAAGTCAAGGATGATGAACTCCTGATTGAGAATCAAACTTAGTATCAGACTATGATTTTTATAAATTCATTTCATTTGAAATCAAAGTCAATTGGTTCCAAATTCCTGAGCAAAATAAAAAGACACTTGAAGAATGTGAATACATTGACCAAAATATTATAACAACCCAGATGAGCATTCTGGCCCAAATAGCAATAATATTGATAATTCTTCATCTCAAAAATTTCGAGATAAAAATGATGTTTAAAATTAATTTAAAGTAATTAAAGCCTGGATTAGAATTTAAATAAGTCATTAATTGTGGTTATTCATTTCAATTCGAGATGTTATTAATTGCAATATAATTAATGCAGAAAATTTATATAATTTAAATGTACCAAGTCCGTTTTTCATTTTTTTTATATAGACATTTACCCCTATCTCTGACCCCCAGTGTATATATATATATATATATATATATATATATATATATATATATATATATATATATGTATATATATATGTGTATGTATATATATATATATATATATATATATATATATATATATATATATATATATATATATATATATATATATATATATATATATATATGGTTATGTGTGTGTCTGTGTGTGGTTATATAGATACAAGCAAAATAGGAGAGCAGACTGGGTTTTCTAACATTTGTTTGCAGCCATTCTAGAAGAGAGACAACTTGGAAATGAAAAGCCATTTGGGTATAGGGCTGATAATTCCATCCTATAAAAAAAAAACTACTTGCTATAGAAATCACAGCAGCAAGATCTAACATGATGAGCCTATTCTCGACAGAGAAATGGTACTGAGGTGAAGGAATTTTATATATATATATATATATATATCCATGTAAAATGAGAATGAATAGAGTTCAATTCCGACATTTGTAACATTCAAAATTCCTAAGTAAAAGTATATATATATATATATATATATATATATATATGTATATATATATATATGTAGGAGGACACATATATATAAATATAAATATATAATATCGCACATTGAGCATTGGTGTTTATAAAATAGTTCTCGGTGCAATATAACAGAGCTATAAACTATTTATTATATATATATATATATATATATATATATATATATATATATATATATATATATATATATATATAGTTTATGAAAAACTAGGTAATCTGTATGGGTAGACCCAAGGAGGATAAAATCCAGAGAGCTCAATGTAAATCAGAGCTAATAATTTAAATAAAAACAGACCACTTTAAGGTTCCATGTAATAAATTATTTCACTACAGCCCTTTTAAAGGACTGCGGATCATCAGACTTTACTTATATATATAAATGTAAAGGTGACAGTCTGTTTCATGCTTAAATGCTATAGTCAGGCCACACACACACACACACACACACACACACACACACACACACACACATATATATATATATGATGATGATGATAAACTTTACCATCAATTTCGGTGGGGGAGTGCATCATCATCACTCACACGTACACACACATTTCTCACATTTTTCTAAATTTTTTTCTAAAAAAATGTAACCCCCCAGCATTGCATTTAACACTCTTCTGTGCAATTTTATTTTTGCGCTACATAGTAGTGACACTCCCATAAGCTATTCTGTTTACTTTTAACAGCATAGACCTTGTGACCAACAAACTGGTAATCCAGTGAACCTTTAGTTGCACACCAAAACGTAGGTACGCGTATATGTACTAATTAATATATATCTTTTCCCTGTATAACCACATTGAGCACTATTATGTTTACACCTCATGTAGGAATTTGATGATTATTTATTTGCTTGCACACCAGCACGCGTATACCTTTACTTATATCTAGTCATTGACTTATCTGTTTTATAACTATATATATATATATATATATATATATATATATATATATGTATATATATATATATATGAAGAAATATAGTCTTAAAGTGTGGTATATTTATGGGATAAAGTGCTCAATATCAGAGATAGAGCATGTGTAAATATAAAAGTGAACATAGAAGTCAACACTTAGAGGCAACAGGCTGTTTCATGCTAGATGCAATCGGCGGGCCACGACGATTGCGTCTAGCATGAAACAGACTGTTGACTTCTATGTTCACTTTTATATATATATATATATATATATATACATAAATTCCCTAGAGGATAGAATCCAGGTAGAACTCAATGTCCAGGACAGAGTAAGAATATAATATAATATAAAAGGCTCAAACACTAATATTCCATGGTTATAATTTATTCCATTGGAATTGTAATCACAATCCAAATTATCAGACTTACAAATTCAAAAATATATATATATATAATTTATGAATATATATATATATATATATATATATATATATATATATATATATATATATATATATAATTTTTACACATTATAATAAAACCACTAAATCTGCTCCCCAAACCATTTCACCTAAAATTTGTTTAAAAAATCACAGAAGTTGACAACTATATGTCATTGATTGCGATGCTTTAAAATGCAATAGAAGAAATAAATAATGACCACTTGAAAGCTTTTTGAAAATCTGAGATCATTTTTTGATGATTCTAAATTATGTAGCATTAGTAAAATATTAACTATTTCTTATATAAGGAAATATTCAGCATTCATTGATTGATCAGTCAATGTTTCTTTCTGCTGAAACTTATAAAATCTTTTTTATTAAAATAATTTTTCAGGAAAATATGATTCTCAAGTGCACTGTTATCCCTCTTTCAGTATTGATGGGTTTTCCTTCTTAACCTTTTGTTAGAAGTCATGCAGAATTTCAGTGCCTTGATTATGCCATTATTTTCTCTTCGAGTTATATGTGCTATCCATTTTAGTTGTTGCTGCTGTTGGTAGTCTACAAGTGATGTGGTTTCTGTTATTTGGTACAGTTCTTTGTGATTCTGTCGCATCAATCTACAAGATTCAAAGAGGGATTCTCTCATTAAGAGATACAGGCTTCATTTGTTAAGAGCCATCTTTAACCATTGATCAAGAAAGTGGCTGTATAGAGCTGACAGTTTAAATATTTCTGAATGAGTTGAGCACCATGCATGACATTCATATGTAAGTCTTGATCTGATAAGACTATCTTAGAACATTATTTTAAGCTTTAAAAATGATGTAATTGAATAATCTGTCACCCCCATGAGTGACTACACTATAGGTAGTAACCTACCTATAATTATCTGTAAGTCAACGGACTACAGAGTCTAGCTGGGATCTGTTGAGTACGACCTCTTGAGATATTCTGCATGTTTTCTGTTATATTTCGTGCTAATAGGAATATATACTTGAAAAACAAGGTGGATAAAATAAGTAAAGGTTTATTGTTAAAATCAGTACAATAAGAATAAAAGTTAACAAATATACACAAGGTTGTTACAAGTCAATCCAGTAGTGAGTGCTACTATTGGAAGGTTGGTAGTTCTCATGTAAGTCAGAGTCGTACTCAACAGATCCCAGCTACACTCTGTAGTTCGTTGACTTACAGATAATTATAGGTAGGTTACTACCTATAGTGTAGTCACTCATGGGGGTGACAGGTTATTCCATTACATCATTTTTAAAGCTTAAACAAGTAATGTTCTAAGATAGTCTTGTCAGATCAAGACTTTCATATGAATGTCATGCATGGTGCTCAACTCATTCAGAAATATTTAAACTGTCAGCTCTATACAACCACTTTCTTGATCAATGGTTAAAGATGTCTCTTAGCAAATGAAGCCTGTATCTCTTAATGAGAGAATCCGTCTTTGAATCTTGTAGATTGATGCGACAGAATCACAAAGAACTGTACCAAATAACAGAAACCACATCACTTGTAGACTACCAACAGTAGCAACAACTGAGTACAACTCAGACTTACACGAGAACTACCAACCTTCCAATAGTAGCACTCACTACTGGATTGACTTGTACCAACCTTGTGCATATTTGTTTACTTTTATTCTTATTGTACTGGTTTTAACAATAAACCTTTACTTATTTTATCCACCTTGTTTTTCAAGTATATATTCCTATTAGCACGGAATATAACACAAAACATGCAGAATATCTCAAGAGGTTCTCTACTGGTTAAAAAATGAAAATATTTTTAATGCACTATTATATTTTCAGTTTCTATGCAATATTTTATTATCATACTGAAGCCAAGAGTAACTTTGAAGAACAGAAATGTCCATAAAAGGAAACTAGACAAACAGTAGACAACTAAACTTACCAAGAGTATTTTCTCCGTTCTCTGCAGGCTGGACCGGACTTCTTCTTGCTGTTGCTCATAAAACTGGCAATCAAATGATTCATCTTTGGTTATTTCTTGTAGATCATCTAATCTAAATGGAAAAGACATAAAAAACAACTCTCTCTTATCAGTCATTTTTAAACTAATATTGCTTTTGTGACAGTAGTAGTAATATTATCTTGAGTTTGATAAGATGAACTATTGTCAGCCATTTTTGTTTTGTATTTATTTCATCTTAATTTCAATTGCTTTTATATATATCCTTTATGCAATAAAGAAAAAGAATTAGTCTACTATAATTAAATCATAAAACTTATTTTACATTAAAATTGATCTTGAAATCATTTTAGTCTTCTTTGTGTTTATCCCATTTATTTTTAGGTGCTGGTAAACGAAGAATATTTACAGAAAAATTTATGTTTCTTGTATGTTGATTAATTTAAAAAATTACATTTCATTTAGTTTTGTTTTTCTTAATCCTTTCAACCCAAACAAGGCAATAAAGCCACTAAGACACAAGGTATCTCATATTCTCTAACACTGAGTGTTTGGTATTTCTGTTGATAGATAAATAATTACTTACTGTTCAGATTCACTTCTGTCCCATGAAGAAGAATACAAACTAACAGTGTTAAAGTCTTCAGCCAATACGTCGGCGGCACCACAGCAATTCATCCACTCTGCCATGGGGGACGGAGGGTGACCAGGGCAGTCCTTGCTATGTGGACGGTGGACAAAGTTTGATGGAATCCATGGTGGATTATTGTAGGCCCCAGATGCAGTGTTGGCCAACAAATTATCTGGGTGATTTAAATTTGGGTAACTATCGTGCTCCTTAGTCAAAGAGACGGTGTCACTGAGTTTGTCGTATATGATTTCATCTCTACCCAAGTTATGCATTGAATGAGAAAGATATTCATCTTGTAGCCGAAGCAAATTATTATGTCCACAGTTTAACTGAATACATGAACAAATCATTGGATTTGTTGATGCAAACTTATTTCTCTCTTCCAAATCAGACACCTTTCCTCTAGAATCCATGGTAGATGATTTTCGAGTTTTAGTCCTTGTCGTTCGAGGATGGTGATGATGAGAATAATGAGCTTTGCTTGAAAGACCTGCTGTTGTTTTGGAGATTGCCCCACTGGTACTTCTACAGTTAAGACTATTTAACCTTGGCCTCTGGTGCTTTGCCTCCTGTAAAGCCATAAGGTAAGCACTGTCTGTGGGAGTATCATTTGGGGACTGTAGTTGAAGCATTGACAGGAGGTTTTGGACTAGATTTACTTTTTCATCATTTGGGAGGTTGCTTGATGTAACTTTTTTGATTTCTTTTATGATGGTCTCGTGTGAATCTGTTCCTCTTCCAAACCAATTTACAGGTTGTTCATAATCCTTTTCTACCTGTAATAAATCCTCATCTTCATCTTCATCCTCAGATTCTTTGTAACTACTTGGAAAATTGCTTGATTGGGAAAACGATGGCACAGAAGACTTCTTAGATTTTTTCAGCGGCTGGTTTCTTGCCTGTTTGCGATCTTTTCTGAATTTCATTCCAGTTGATTTGGTGTATTTGATATTTGCCGAGTGTGCTGTTGAATAATTCTGACTGCTACTGGGTTTTATATCCTCACCTGGCGGCAAAGGTGGAATTTGCCAGTCATTATCAGAGGACAATGATACAAAATATTCTTTATCGTTACCTGATGATTTTTGGTTGTTTGGATTACTTTGAATATTTGTCATGCCTTCTGCTTCTTGTTGTGATGAAAGCAGCATTAGAATTTCATTATTTTCTCCATAGCACTGTCTTGGAGACATGCTTTTCTGTAAGTGCTTTTCATTGTCTTCCTCAACCTTCTCTTCTTCTCTGGAAAATTGCAGTAAATCTGAAGGCCGCTTTTGTACCTGAGGGAAGCTGCTATTTAGCGCTAAGTAATAATTGACAATGTTATCATCACCAGCAATTAAAACGTCTTTCCACTGCATGGCTTTCTGAAGTTGATGTCTGCGGAACAAGCTTTTCTGAAGCACAGCTGTCAGCAGTTGAATTCTGTAAAATGTGAAAAACAATCTGAACTGTTTGTTTATGCATTCAATTTGCTTTTACTAATTTCTGAGCATCCGTAAATGTTTTTATTTATCTGAAAATATCTGGTAATTATCTGAAAATATCTGATAATTCTCCAAAAATGTCTGGTAATTTGCTCACAATCACTGAAAATGTCTCTTCTATTTTGAGAGAAGAAGAAAATTAGGTCATTTTTTTTTTCAGGAAAGAGGACAGGGAAATTCGAATACATGACTTTACCAAAGCTTTTTTTTCAGATTATCAACCTTTTTGCATGTTATTTGAAGGTAGAAAATATTTTAGATGATAAGAATTTTTTGGAGATAATAATTTACTGATAGAAGTCCTACTATTTAACCCATAATTTGGGGGAGAAGAGGTAGATTCATACCTTTCCACAGGGTATTTGCACATAAGTGAATATAATGAAACTGACTGGAATTGGAACTCGTCTCTCTGAGCTTCAAATCTGAGCCATTATCTATAACACCACCCACACATCAAAGCTTACAACACCTAGTATTCCCAAGCTAACAGATTGAGTTTAAATTTAAGTTACCTTCAAATTGGTAAAATTTCAAAATAATTTAAGTCAGGAAAGGATTAATATTTGAAGTTCTATCCAAAAGTTTTGGATTGATTGACTACTTTGTTTGTTTTTTTACAGCTTATCAACCTTTTTATTTAAAGCTAGAAAATATTTTCAGATTTTAAGAATTGGGGGGGGATAATAACGATTTACTAATACAAATCCTACTAATTAACCCATATCTGGGGGAAAAGAGATGGATTCATATCTTTCCCTAGAATATTTATGCATAAGTGAATATAATGAAACTGACTGGAATTGCAACTCAGCTCTCTGATCTCCAATTCTGAGCCATTATCTATTACACCACCCACACATTCAAGCTTACAGCACCTAGTATTCCCAAGCAGTCACCCATCTAACCAAGATCGATGTTGCTTAACTTTAGGGATTGTACGATCAAGGACATTTATATCTGCACAAAAATGGGATCCAGATTAAACTCATGTTCGGTTATTCATATAACATGTATATATCGATATTCTTGACTGCTTAATAAAAGATGTGGGTGACATTCTTTAAGGAAATTCCCACACCTGAAGCTCATTATTTTTTGCACTTTTCCCAGTGCTCATATAGGAAACAATAATTATTATACATTCTGGCCTCTTTAATCTGGCTCTATGTGGGCCAATAATTCTCAAGATCCAGCACTTTTTAATCAGTCACCATTAGTTCATTGAGCAGCTACAAACGCAGCACCATACATTGTTTACAACTTTTTACAGCAGGGTCTTTTGGTGTTACTTGCTCATTTCTTATATATAGCTGCATATTTACCCATTCAGGATTGTAAATATATATTACTAGCAGCATGGCCTGGCATACGACTCATACAGCAATTGCTATCACTTGACTTAAAATATTTTTGCCTTTCCTTGCCTTTAAAGGAGTGCCCTTTGCCGTGCTGATGTTGCTACATGCCTTACTTCTTGTCTATCTCACACTGAAAATTTTTTCTAAGCTCTATACTAAACATTAAATCTGTTACGAAAAAAGAACTAAACAAAATGAACACAAAACGATCAGCTTTAAAAAAGGACTTGTAACTGGGAAAACTGAATGAAAAAAGAATGTTAGCAGCAAATACTTTTTCACACCCAACCCAGTTCTGCGGAATCAGAATCAACGTTGAGTTTAAGCAAGCGAATGAGCCAATTGGAGTAAAGGGCCACGCAGATTTAAATTTTTCCCACTTGTGACGAATGCAGCTATTGATTTTTTTGCATGCTAGTTAACATTCATGTCAGTCAGCTGTTGGCTCTCACACTGACCAATAGAATCTTCCTGCCTATTCGTGGCAGCCAGCTATAGGCTCTCACTCTGGCCAGTAGAAAATGGCCGCAAACTACATGAAAACTACTGTAGAAGCATGAAAGAATCGATTATTTTCACTATCGATGTGAGTTGGGAAATGCAAGGTTGGTCTTGGCCTTCTTGCTAACTTGAAGCATGTGCATGTAAATTTTGGTACAAATCCGTCGAAACTTGTGGCCGTGCATTCGTTACACACACACACTGACACAGCCTGCCTTTTATAGATAGAGATTTGGGTTTTTTTAGCCTCTGTATTGCATGAACCAATAAAACCTTATTTGGAAGCATTATTATATAATTGTTTTATTTCCTGATCTAAGCTTTGTTCTACCTTTGATAAAACAGCAATATACACCCTTGTGCAAATTAATTGAAACAAAATAAATAATTCCATTATTATTTACTTTTTTTCATATTTTTTGAATGAAACATGACCCACTGCGCATGTTAGTACTTTGTATATCCATTCCATGAAATCGTTCCTTGCAGATTAACCACAGATTCTAAATTGGATTTGAACCCCTTCACCATTGAAACTGTTAGATGTAGACGTCTCTTCTACTCCAATAGCTTCGTGTCTCGCACATCTTGCCTGTGGAACTCCCTTCCCTATTACTGTTTCCCTGACAAATACAATCTCCAACTATTTAAGTGTAATGTCAATCGACATCTCCAGTTGCCTTGATCTATCCACTTCCCTTCTCCACATCCTTTCACCTTTCATTCCTATCTGCTCTCGCTCCAAATCTTCTGTAACCCCCTTGCCTTGATCGATCCACTGTCTTTCCTTCTCCACATCCTCTCCTTTACCACACCTATCTGCTCTTCCTCCAATCCTTCTATAACCCCTTGCTAGATAGTGGCCTCCAGCCTTGCTTGGGGTGATACGCTTATAAAAAAAAAAAAAAAAAAATTAGGAGAGTTTCCAAGCCAATCTATAGTATTTTGATTCACTTACTGATAAGGCATGCCAGTGTGTTCATGCAGAGTTATAATTTTGGTACACTTCCTTGAAGTAACGTCCATCACAGACAATGTTCGTAGGACAACTAATTGACAGTCGAGACAACTAATCAACAGTCAATTCTACTGCAACTGCAAACACATTGAACACGCCACTCCATCTTCGCACGTTTACTGTAAAGCTGGGGTTAATAAGAGGTTCTTTGGGAATTTTTCCTTTTTAATGCTTCAGTGATCCTTCTGAAACAATCTTTGCATCAAAGGTTGTTTGGTTGTCAATTTAGGATGGAATCATATGAAGAAACTATTGGCTAAACGATAAAAGCTGATTTTGGACCTAGTTTGCCGGAGATTTCATCCACTTAACTGAAATAATCTAAACCAAACATTCACACAAGACAATTTGGAAGTTATGTCCAAAAAATGGGCTTTTTGAACAGTTTTTCATGGTTTTTCATTATACATGGGGAAGTGAGCAGCATCAGAACCACACTCGTATTTCTTGCATGATAGCAAATTTTTTGCAACATGCTTGAAAAAAATTGGATAAAAAATGAAGAAGTTTTCAAGTTTTTATTTTAAGTAGTACAAAATCCTGATTTTTTCACACGTTTTTGGAAATTTTTGTGTGAAGCCAATGTTGCAGAAAAACTATCACACTCGCTACATAAACCTCATAACATGAGCTATGTTTTGCATTATGTGCAAAGAACATCAGCTCATCCAGCAAAAATGTTGTTCACATGTAACTTTACCTTGGCTTTTGCAAAAGGTTGTACCCACCTTCAGTTTTATCAATTTTTCTGAGGCCTGGAGATTGAAAAGTTAGTCTTGACCTAATTTGGTAAATTTGCAACATGTGTGTAAAATTTCATCAAAATCGGTTGAGAAATGTGAATGTTCATAAATAGCATACACACACACAGACAGACAAACACTCACACACTCACACACACACACACACACAAACATCTTCTGTTTTTTTTATATATATATAGTGGAAGGAAACAAATATTTGTACACATACAAATTTGTAATTTATAGTATTTCCAACCAATGAATAAACATACTTTTCATATAATTAACTGTACACAGATGCATAATAACTAAATATGTATAGAAATAATGGGTGAAAAAAGTATTCATACAATAAAAAAAGAATGCATAATCTTCAGTTAATACTTTGTAGAATTGCCATCATTCATTTCTACAGCAACCAACCTCTTCTTGTAGTTCTCAATTAATGATTTGCAAATTTTAGTTGGTATTTTGTTCCGTTTTTCTTCACATATGGTCTTCAGATCTGGGATGTTTGTTGGAGATCTCGATTGGATCTGAATTTTCAAATAATACCACAGATTCTTGATTGAGTTTAAATCTAGGGACTGACTTGGCCATTTCAGGATATTTATATTATTTTCAGCAAGCCATTTCTTCGTAGATTTTGCAGTGTGCTTAGGATCATTATCTCGTTGGAAGATCCAATCAGGAGGAAGTTCAAGATTTTCAACTGAAATCATTAAATTTGCTTCCAAAATATTTTGATATGCTGCGTCATTCATTCTACCATCTATTACTGATATGTTGCCAGTACCTTTTGCAGAAAAACATCCCTAAACCATGATGCTGTCACTGCCAAATTTCACTGTTGGAACTGTGTTCTTTTGCTTGAAAGCATCACCATATTTCCTCCATACATGATTTCTAGAATTATGTCCAAACAACTCAATTTTGGGTTTAATCTGCCCATAATACTCTTTCCCAATACGATTTTTCTCATCCTTTTGTTCCTGAACAAACTTCAACCTGGCATTTCTCTGTCTTTTCAACAGAAGTGTAGTTTTCCGAGGGGAGCAGGACTTTAAATTGTTCCAATGAATTTCATTGCTTATTGTTAATTTAAGTGACACAGATTCCTAATGAAAGCAAATCATCCTGCAACTCTTGACAAGTAACCATTGGATTTTGTTTAATTTGACACATTAATTTCCTCAAATAATCATTAAAGCAATTTAAAAGTTTTAAAATCTGAAATTTGCATTGCACAAATATTTTTTTTAACCATTAAAATGGATAAATGGGATTTATTTTTATTAAATGAAAATTTTTTCTGTTTTCTATGCATATTTAATTATTATGCATCTGTGTACAGTTAATTATATGAAAAGTATATTTATTCATTAGTTAGAAATGCAATAAATTAAAAATGTGTATGAATATTTGTTTCCCCCTACTGTATGTGTGTATATATATATATATGTGTGTGTGTGTGTGTGTGCGCGCGTGCAAATATATAGAAAAATAGGAAAGAACCGTTAGGTTAATAATCCAAAGTTCTTTAGTATCTTTAGTATTTTTGTTTTTATTTTTAAAAACAGTGCTCAATACACAAGTAGAGCCTAAATTATAATTATTTTTAAAAAAATATGATTCCATCACTACATAAGAGTTCCCATGTTTCAAAAACAGAAGCTAAAAACTTCAATTTAAATAGAGAAATTAAATTGATTTAAGTACCCAGCTCCCAGCTTCATCCTCAACTGAATTTTGGGAAAACTAATCTTGAAATTCACGGAGCTTTATAAGCATATACATTCGAAATATTAATTAATATGGAAATGGCAAAACCAGTTATATTAATAAGGGGCATAAGGGTTTACATTTTCACTGACAACTATTGTATCAACATATTAGTGACTTTTGGAAAGAGGTTAAGTTAAGGTAGGGTCAGGGTGCCTATTTTCAAGCGAATGATGACATGCGTATTGTCTGGTCTATTTCAATGACAAACCGTTATTGGCATTTCTGTTATGCCATTAAATTCGTATTTGTATAGCTAAAGATTTTTTTCTAAAAGGGTTGTTTGTATATAAATACGTCGTATTGAACTACAATTAGTTTTTTTTGCTGACTTCATAAAGGGTTTGTTTTTTTTAACTTATGACTGGGTTAAGTTTTTAAACCTATAGTTTTAATTTAAATTGTTTATAGACTATGAAATTTTTAAAAATTCAGAAAACTAAATTTAAAAACTACAGTCAACACAAAATTGAAAAGGGTAAACTTCCTTGACATAACTTACATTGAACTTGTTAAAAAAGTATTTTAATATTTATTGAATCTCTAATTTTCAAAAAAGATGAAGTTAAGAACTTTTACACACACCTAATACATTATATATCTACATATATATATATATATATATATATATATATATATATATATATATATATATATATATATATATATATACAAGTATAGGATTGATATATACGGAATAAATTCCAATAACCAAAAATACTATTCTTAAAAGAGTGCTCAATACAAAGTAGAGCAAATATAATTTAAATTATATATATATATATATATATATATATATATACTTCAAGTTATAAATTTGACTTACCTGTGTGACAATAGAGCTGAATGTCCTCTAGCATCACAGTCAATGTTAGGTGGGGCTGTTGAATTTAGAATAGCCAAATGTTCTTTCTTAGGTCCTGGGTACCTATTGTGGATCATGCCCACCAGTTTAGGCCACTCCTCAGGAATTGGTTCAACCTTAGCTTGGGGTCTGTCAACAGAACCTGATGATGAAGTGGATGATGAAGAAGAGGTAGTGGACGGTGTTTCTTGGACACTGATCAACAGTTCATTTAGGCTAATGGGTAAGAAATGAAGAACTTTCTGGTACCAGACCAGGCACTGAAATACAATGGTAAATAGAATTACAGAGAATTTTATCTTTGACCAAAACTCATGTGATGCTTAGATTGATTTAAGTGATATGTTAATTTTCTGTTTTCCTTTCAGCAATTTGAAAATTTTAAATTAACATTTTTTTTTGATCACCTTTATTTTATTTTTTTTAAATAAAGCATTCTCAGTCGTATTCTTAATTTTCTTGTTCTACTGTTAGGTAGTAAGTTCACATATGCATTACACTTCAGTCAAGGCCAATGCTAATCTATGATTTCCCCCCCTCTACAACATCTCAATTTTCATAAGATATTATTCATAGAAAATACAAATTTTATTGTAACCTAATTATGCACAATAATGGATCAGATGCAATACAGGTGAAAAATTCAACTAGAAAAATTGAAAATAAATACAATGTATCTAAATACAAATTAGAGACCTGTCATAATAGATCATTCCATCTTTAAAAAATCAACAATGTTTTGCAGCAATTTTTAACATCAATTTGAGATTTTTCTTGTTAAAAAGCTGAATAATTTTAACACATTCGATATTATAGATGAAAAAAAATAGGGAAATTTATATATTGTTTTTCTTTTTCAAGACTTAGCATGAGCAAAAAAAATTCATGGATTTAGACAAAAAAAGATCCCAAAATGACATCCAAATCTGTGACGTAAAATACAAATTTTCTTTTAACCTAATTATGTACAATAATGAATCATATGCAATAAGAGGTGAACAATTCAACTAGAAAAATTAAAAATAAATACAATGTATCTAAGTACAAATTAGAGACACGTCATAAGAGACATGTCATAATACAGGGGGTTCAAAAGTCTTTTTACCCCCTACCTCTCTTCCAAATTGTAGGAGCTTGTGTCGGCCATCTGAAATGGATTATATTATGTAAGGGTGACAAGACTTTCGGACCAACTTGAGATCATGCCATCTTAAATAAATCAACAATCTTTTACAGTAAATTTAACATCAACTTGAGATTTTTCTTGTTAAAAAGATGAATAATTTTAACACATTCAATATTATAGATGAAAAAAAATAGTAAATTTTACATAGCATTTTTTTGAGACTTAGCATAAGCAAAACAAATTTAGGAATTTGAACAAAAAAAAAATAGACCCCGGAATGACATCAAAATCCGTGAAAAATGTTTTGTCCTTTAATAGTCAGTTGGACTTAATTTGTAAATGTAAGTAGAAAAAAGAAAACGATAATAATAATAGTGTGGGTCACAAAGTACTGCCCAGGGCCCCCAATCTGATTTGAGCCCCACTTCAGATAAATAATAGATCATTTTGATTATGAGAAAACATGGAGGACCATATCTCGGAGATACTGTTGGAGTTAGTGAGAAAAAGAAGGAAAAAGAAAATAAACAAACAAATTCTATCAGACACTTCATGTCTTCTTCTATGTACCATGTCCCTTCATGTGAATGATCATGGCTCTCCACAATTTCCTGTCCTCTTAATAAATTTTGTCTTTTTGTCATCTCTCCTAAACCTTGTTCCATCATCCATTTACTCAAGTTAATGCATTTCTTTCTTCTGTCCTTCTTGAATTCAATCTGTCCTGAGAGTATCAAATTTTCCAAGCCCTCTTTTCACATTATGTGCCCTAAAAATGTCAACTCTCTCTTTCTGATGTTAAGTATAAGTGTTCTTTTTGTTTCCATGTTCTCTAAAACTTTGTGGTTGCTCACATGTTTGATCCATAGAATTCTCAGCATTCTTCTGTAGAACCACATTTCTGTTAGCGCCAGTCTCCACTTCATCTGTGAGGAGATTGTCCAGCATTCACTGCCATATAGGGGGGGACTGATATCGCATAATAATTCTATACTCTTTTTTTCTTTGTTTCTAACGAAATCTTTCTGTTCCTTAATACTTTGCTTAGCTTTAATAAAGCAACTTTCACTATCCCAATGAGCTTGTTTTGGCAGAACAGGGTTTAGGAGAGATCACAAAAAGACAAAATTTACTAAGAGCTACAGAGGACAGGAAATTGTGGAGAGCCATGATCGCCAACATCTTGACAGAACATGGCACATAGAAGAAGAATTAAATATACTTAAGGTAGCAGTCAGGATAGAGAGAATTGCCAACAATAGGATATAAAATAGTAAAAAAAATCATTTGTCATAGTTTGTTAAAACTGATAGGCTAAAATATTTAATGCTACAACAGTGGAATTTCAAAGGGGATTTTATCATTGTGGAAATTGATTCTAGTTATTGATTTTGGACTCATATTAACTGTTGTCTTTATTTTTTCATTAGATGAAGGAATGTCAACCATGATTATTAATTTTGATTAGAATTTACTTTCATAATCTTTTTATTAGATGAAGCCTTATTAATTGTATATATTTTCATCTTGAATTATTATTATGTGAAACATTATCACTATTTGCATAGATGTTGGAATTTGAGTTAATTTTTTATCAGAATTTTATTTAGACTATCAACCTGCAATAATGAATAGATAGTATGGATTAAAATCTGCTCGTATCTATCTATCTATCTATCTATCTATCTATCTATAGAAGTCAACTATTTATCTATCTATTTATCTGTTTCTCTATCTATGTCTACTACTTATCTATCTATCTATCTATCTATCTATAGAAGTCAACTATTTATCTATCTATTTATCTGTTTCTCTATCTATGTCTACTACTTATCTATCTATCTATCTATCTATCTATAGAAGTCAACTATTTATCTATCTATTTATCTGTTTCTCTATCTATGTCTACTACTTATCTATCTATCTATCTATCTATTTATCTATCTATCTATAGAAGTCAACTATTTATCTATCTATTTATCTGTTTCTCTATCTATGTCTACTACTTTATCTATCTATCTATCTATCTATCTATCTATCTATCTATCTATCTATCTATAGAAGTCAACTATTTATCTATCTATTTATCTGTTTCTCTATCTATGTCTACTACTTTATCTATCTATCTATCTATCTATCTATAGAAGTCAACTATTTATCTATCTATTTATCTGTTTCTCTATCTATGTCTACTACTTATCTATCTATCTATCTAAGTCTACTATCTCTCTCTATCTCTCTCTATCTCTCTCTCTCTCTCTCTCTATCTCTCTCTCTCTCTCTCTCTCTCTCTCTCTCTCTCTATCTATCTATCTATCTATCTATGCAATGTTAAATTTAGGCATAATCTAAACAAACTAACACTTAGGGCCTAACAAACTGCAAGAATCTCAAAAAAATTTTTTTGTGGGTGGAGGGAGACAAGTTTTTATAATTCTGTCAAGATTTTTAACAAGAGTTCTTCAAATTTATATAACTTAGGACCTCATCAAATCAAACTTACAGTGGAGTAATGGATAGTGGCTCGGATTGGGGAATCGGAGAGCTGAGTTCAAATTCCACTTGAATCCATTAAATTCACTTACGTGCTAATACCCTTGGGAAAGGTATGAATCCTCTTCTTCTCCACCCAGCTATGGGTAAATAGCAGGACAGACTGGGTTCTATAGCCTTGAATGGCAACTGGTCTACTGCAGAAAGAAATGGCAACCTACTGCAGGAAATAATCTGCCTCATCAGTCATGTATTGAAGTCAAAATAATATGTTTAATTAAATTTTCTTAAAACTGTGCTGAATTATTTAAACAAGTGAAAAAATAGTTACTTTGCTGAATTAGTTTTTATTAGTAGTATTTCTTGTAATCATTTCACCGCAAGCAAATCAATAAAGCAATTATGACACAAAGGGTTACTGATAGTGAAAGAAGCAGAGAGGACAATAAAAGAACCAGATTTTACGAGACAGAAGTTGACAATTTTTGAAGATCATAGTTAACAAGTAAGCAAGAAGCTGGAAGAGAGAAATTTTGGAGCGTAAACTTCTTTTGTTGTTACATGGTTGGGAAAATCCTGTTGTTTTTGTTGTTGGTTTATTACGGATTACCTTGTCCCCTGAAATGTGGTTACTACCTATGATTTCTTTTAGGTTCTTAGGTCTACGATATGCTAGAAGGCCGGGTTCCTTAAACAATTTTTTAGGTCTGGTTTGAGATGTAGTATTTTCCAGCAACTTTTGATTATTTGGGATAGTGGAGGCAGAATGAGGTTGAAAGTGGTTACTAGAGGAATGCGGCTAGATTTATTTTTAATCTTGTACATTAGGGTGTCTTCTCTAGGTGTGGAAATTGCTTTATTTATTTGTTCCCTGATTAGGTGTTTTTTATAGCCATGTGTTGTGAATTGATGCTCCAGATTTTCAATGTGTTTGTTTAATTCTTCATTGTGGGAACATATCCTTCTGAGTCTAAGTGCTTGTGAATAGGGAAGATTCTCTTTGAGGTGTTTAGGGTGGGAAGACTTAAAGTGTAGATAGTTGTGGGTGTCAGTGATTTTAGTGTGTAGTGTCATTTGTAGTTTCCTGTTTTCATCTATGTAAATGCGGGTGTTTAAAAATGTTACCGATGTTTTGGATTTTTCATAGTCAAACTTAATTGAGTCGTGCACTGTGTTTAGTGTCATGAGGAATTGGATAAGTTTGTCGTCACTGCCAGTGTATACAAAGAATATATCATCGATATATCTTGCATAGAATACGCAGTCGTTACCAATGAGGGGATAGATATGGGTCTCCTCAAATTTTCACATGAATATTGTAGCATATGAAGGAGCTGCAATGGTGCCCATGGCACAATCTCTTACTTGAAGGTAGTGTGCTCCATTGAAGTTGAAAGTATTCGATGTAAGAATATGCTCCATGAGTTTTATGATAACTTCTGTGAGGGGTTCTTGATTTCTTCTTTTAGTAAGTGCTTCCTGAAAGGCGGTTAGCCCTTCGATGTGTTTAATGTTTGAATAGAGTGACCTTACGTCTATAATCACTAGAATAGCATTCTCTGGAACTGTTTGTATATATATATATATATATATATATATATATATATATATATATATATATATATACACATACATATATATATATATATATATATATATATATATATGAATAAAATTTTGTTCAGTAGATTTCTTATTTTTAATTTAGAAAATTATCATTTCATCCCAAGCTAGGCAATAAATCCATTAAGATGCAAGGGGTTACTGAGTGTGAAAGAATATGACAAAAAAAAAGCATTAAGGAGAGAGAATAATGAAAACAGGAATTAAGAAGACAGAAGATAACAATTGATGTTGCATTTACAGTTTTAAATATCAAAGATGATTGGAAAGCAAGAAGCCAGAAGGGAGTTCCACAAGTGAGAAGTGCAAGAGAAGAAACTCTCAGCATAGAACTCATGGTTACATCTAGCCATTTCAACTGTAAAATGATGAGACCTTGTTGCCAATCTAGTACTGCACTTAAATTCATAAAGTCAAGGTACCAACAAATAAAGCTCATCAGAACAATTACTACAAAAATATTTATAGCAGTGACAAAGAGAAGCTATGTTACAGTGGTGAGAAAGTGATTGAATCTAAGATGCCAGGTCAGGTACATTAGTGAGGCAAGAGAACTTTTATAACAACTGACTTTTCTCTGTTCATTGGACAGCTTTTTGGCTAATAACAATGAATGAGGAGAATAATCTGAATGATGAGGAGTTATCATTATTTTAAAGTATTCAAATGTTTCTCTCATGGTCTGCTCTATATAGCTATGTCCAGAGTAGAAAATTCATCTGGATTTAGTCTAATGACAAAAAAATATAGAAAAGAGATGTCTTGCTGAAAATGTTGTTTATACAGAAACTTCAGAGGTAAGAGAACTTCTTTGGCGGCTTTCTTTTCTCTGTTCATAGAAATGATATTTGGCTAGTTTGTTGAAAGTTTTAAAAGAATATGTGCTGACATATAGATATATCAGATTAATTTGTATAAAACAAATTTTAAAAATTGTATCAATTCAATATACAATGTTTATTTCTATAAAAACTTGTCTGTTTTTCTATTTAAATGAAAAAGATTTAATGAATTAAATGTTGTTTTTTTAATTTTATTTCCTCTTTATCAATTTGCTGTGGAATTCTGGTGAAAATTCTAAATACTTTCAGACAATTTCAAAGATTTCTCAAAGAATTAGTTTCCATTTCTGTAATACAGGCTAAATTCTAAGTATGGTTTTCGAAAATTTTTATTCTGGTAAGACAGGAATTTTGGGAGATTCAAAGAGTTGAGGTTGGCGGTAGGAAATCTCAGAAGCTGATATCACCAGTTAGGCTTCTTCATCACAATCCAAGAGGATGACAACAACTTTATCTCCTTTTCATCTCTACGGCATATATTACCACCAGTGTGTAATCTAATACAAACTATCTTTTCATTTGGCTTGCTCCAAATCCTGCCTACTCTTTTTGCTTGAATCAGTTTGCAAAAGCCTTCTCCAAAAAAAGAAAATCCTGCCCCCAAAAAATAAGAATAGTCTATATGAGAAGATTAAAAATGCTTAAATTTCTTTTCAATTTTCTAGGCCACTTCATCTTAATCTTTTGAAGGCCTTTCAGTAAAAAAAATTGAAATCAAGCAAACAGATTGTTTTCTTAAAAAAGAAACAAAAAACAAACTTTTCTTCAAATATCATTTTTCTTCATTGAGGAGATGCCTGTAATTCTTGAATCTTAGAAACTATAAGGTCATTTTTCATGAAATTTAACATATAAATTAATTGAAATTATCCTGTTTCAACCATTTCTTTGCCACTGCCTTGAGGAAGAGAAAACACAACAGATACTACACTTTGAGCCTTGGTAATGTGGGAAAATAAAATCGATAATGAAAATAATAATAATGAGTAATAAAAAAAATAGAAAAAGAAATATATTTTCCCATAATGCTAAGCGTAAAAGGACATAAAATATGATTACACCATATCAAACACCATTAGGTGATACAGCTGAAGTCTATAAAAAGGCAAACATTTCCTATCTCATTCTCTTTCTCTATTTTGCTTCAAGATGTAGCACCATATGGTAATTATATTCCCACTTAGGAACGTTAGTTTCCCCAGTTCACTGATGACTAAACTCTCTTTCCATTTTCCAATGTAGCCTTGTAGCCCTACTCATGAAATAAGTGAATTGGTTGTTCCAACACAGCACAAAGCTGACTTGAGCTCAACCATTTTAACCATTGTTATCCTTACTTACTCTAACACACTTCTGATCCAAAAAAGAAAATGGACATACCCAAGAGACATTTAGAACTTTGTTACACCACAGTCACTATAAAAAGAATAAACAGTCCCTAGTAGAAACTTGAGTTTTTGTAGACCTCTTCTTTGTGTATCATATGTAAAAACGCACCACACCTAAAATACACGCAAACTTTACGTTTCAACTTCCATAGTAGTCACAAATCAAAATTCATGAACTTCCATTTTAATCCACTTGGCTATTGTCCCATGCAACAATATTTGGTGGCATAGTAATTGTGAGTTCAATCCCTGAATCAGTTGGTAGAAACTTATACTCAGTTGAAACAGAGTAAGTAATAACTGAGAAGTATTAAATAAGAACAAGACATCACTAGACATGAACAGTGGAATAAGAACAATCTATCTCCATAGATTAAATAAAGGGTTTACTTTGAAATTCTTTGAATTTTTCCTGGATCAACAGATACCTGAAGAAGGCAGTAGAGTACATTGGCTAAAACATAACAACAGAGATGAGAAATTATGGAATAAAGTAAATAACTAATTTCCTATTTATTCCTTGAACATATTTATCCATTAATTTTATGTTAAAGTGGACCAGACAAAATGATAAATCAAACCAGACAAAATGATATATCCATTAATGTTTTGTTAAAGTGGACCAGACAAAATGATAAAGTGGACCAGACAAAATTATTTATCCATTAATTTTTGTTAAAGTGGACCAGGCAAAATGATAAAGTGGACCAGAAAAATGATTTATCCATTAATTTTTTGTTAAAGTGGACCAGACAAAAAGTCAAAGTGGACCAGACAAAATGACTTATCCATTAATTTTTTGTTAAAGTGGAACAAACAAAATAATTTGAATCAGAAAAAGTTAATGATTTTTTAATGTTTTTACTTCAACAATGACAGGGAATATTATTTATTAAATATGTGAACTTGCGAATGATATTATTTAACTTTGAAATTTAGCTTTTAAAATTCAGGATATGGATTTAGTAAATGCTAAACACTTCAAATACTTAGGATCAGTATGGATCAACTGTAACAAATCTAGTAAGGAGATAAAGAAATTGAACACTGAATAGGCCTCACTAGAGCTAGTTTCACCCATCACTACAAATTATTATAAAACAATAACATTATCCTGAAAACTTGAGTCATGTTCTTAAATAGATTGAGACTTTCATATGAATGTCAGGCATGACACCAAACCTGTTCAGAAATATCTAAACTGCCAACTGTATACAACTGCCCTCTCAGATCATATGATTAAAAATAGCTTGGAGTGAGTGGGTCTTCATGATAAACACAATTCTTCAAGCCTTGTGGACTGGTGCTACAGAATCACAAACAAAGAACTATAACAGAAGCAGCATCACTTGAGGACCATCAACAACTGCAGCAACTAAAATGGATATCGCATGTAACTCGAGAATAATAACATAATCACAATGTTGATATTCCACACTACTTCAAACAAAAGGTTAGGAAGGAAACCTCTATCAATACTGGAAATAGTGATAAAAGCTACTGGACTTGAGAAACCTATTTTCCTGAAAAATTCTTTTAATAGAAAGATTTTATAAATTTCATCTGACAGTAATACAAGCTGCTTGATCAATGAATGTTGAATGCTTCCATATAAGGACACAGCTAATATTACCATTTAATTGGCTTAAACCCTTAGGATCAGTAATGTAATTATGGGTAAAAATTTGAACCTAATGTTGTCAGTATGTTTACACGCGTGTTAAAATCTGCAAATAGGAAAGTGGAAATATTGTATCCATGTACATGACAATTTTTTTTGGTCGATCAAAGCTTATTGCTGATAACCAACAAAATGCCATAGAACATTTAAAATAATAATTTCTCCCCAGCCACCAAAATGCTACATACTTTCATTAACTTACTTAAAAATATGATAAGCATGTGGCCGAGTGATTAGAGTGTTAGCATTCCAACCATAAAACCCGGGTTCAAATCTCACCAAAGTTTCAAAGAGGTGACGTCTTCATAATCTTGACCTGAGGAGATGACCCCAGCATGCACGTCTCTGGAAGTACCTAAAAACCCTATCATGAGTCAACCCAAGCCTTGTGTGTGAAATTAGGTTGAGAAAATTGTTTGATGGTTGTACAAACATGAAATCACAATTCTGTGTGTGAGCAGACTGGCCTTGTTCAACTACTGATCATGCCAGATTATTCTCTCTCTCTCTCTCTCTCTCTCTCTCTCTCTCTCTCTCTCTCTCTCTCTCTCCCAGAAACTGTAACTAAGGTCTGCTCAAATAGTTGCAATATAAACCACAGGTTGGCTCTGGAGGTGTTGAAGAAATACAAATGTGCATGAGATATCTGCAACAAATTTTTTTTTGTTGATTGATTTATTTTTTATGGCTTATCAACACTTTGCAGGTTATTTAAATCCAGAAAATAGTGTCTTACTAATTAACCCATAGCTGGGGGAGAAGAAGTGGATTCATACCTTTTCCAAGGGTATTTGCATGTAAGTGAATATAATGAACCCAACGGGAATTGAAACTCAGCTCTCCAAGCTCCAATTCCAAGTCATTATTCATTACACCACCCACATATCCAAACTTACAGCACCTGGTATTCTCAAGCAGTGACCCATCTAGGTACTGACCAAACTCAATGTTGCTTAACTATGGCAATCATACGGGAACTAATGTTTCAACAGGATGGAGACATAAGCCTTTCAGCAACTGAGATTGGCTAGCCAACTTAGTAAACTCTCTCTAGTATCCTGAAACTGACAAGAGTGAATTGGACAATATCTGTCTATATTTCTGAGATGAGGTATTATGTACACTATTTACATTATTCAGACTATTGTCCTCATCATAAGGAGTGCCAGAGAAAAGCGATAATAACAACAAAAAATTGCAATATGAGCTATGGTAAAAATGGTTGCTGAAGACATTAGGTTTATAATACCCAGAAATTCATACACTGATGTCCTCAATGACACATGGCACAGTAGATAAAGGTGTTAGTTAGATCCAGTGACAGGACCCAAAGTGTGTGAGTTCAATACCTGGTTAAGGCAGTAGAGAACTTTCAAAAGGGAATTAACAGGAGATAACTGATAACTGACATCCATTAAACATGGCATGTGGAACTAGAACAGTCTACCCTAGTGAGTGAAATAAAGGGTTTAGTTTGACATTCCAACCACCTGAAGAAGGCTGGAGTGTACAATGGCCGAAACGTTGTAATAAATATGGCGACAAAGATGAGGACAATAGTCTGACATTTTCTTTTCTGTCTGTTAATGTCTCTTTCCTTATGGATTGTCCACTTTATTAAACTGAAACACTGAATTATCAGCAGAAACAAAATTTTAAAAAATAGTTCATCAATTCAAACAGTGTCTAAGTAAGAAAATCTCTTTTATAAAAACAAAAAAAACTCATATTGCCATACTCTGTACTACTGGTAAATGTTTGAATAGTGATGGTAAGTTTAACTAAAGATGCCATATATCTGCTTTACTGGTACCATATATAGATGAACAGGAAAGAGAAGAAATTGGGCTGGCATATATTAATGAGACTGAATAGGTGGGGATAGTTACCACCTTTTACTTCCAACTTACCATGATCTCATAACACAAAAGAGACATGTCTCTTTTCTTATCGACTATTCACCTGGATCAATTGAAACATTGGATTAATAGCAAAAGCAAATGGTGTTCCATTATTCAAACAATGTGTAAGAAAGAAACTCACTTTTTCAAAAACCAAATAAAAATAAATGATATTGGTGTACTGCTTGTAGATGTTGTCAAGTGTTTCAGCAAATATTTGAATCGTGATGGTAAATTCAGCCAAGAAGCCAGGGTCGGAATTGTCATTGGATATCTTTGGTAACTGAATATGATGCATTTCCTCTAGGATTTCAGTTGCTCTGGTTAACAACTCCTGCCAAAATATAATTAAATAAATGAAAAATAAAGTAGGTATTAACATTATAAAAAATTTTATGGAGCCCAAACAACCGTTACATTGTATTAAATAAAAGTAAACAACTAGTCTTTCTTAAGTAATAACTTCTTCTATATGCTATGTCCCTTCAGGACGTTGGTGATCATGGCTCTCCACAGTTTCCTGTCCTTTGTAGCTCTTGATAATTTTTATCTTTTTCTTATCTCTCCTAAACCCTGTTCTGCCATCCATTTACTCAAACTCATTCTTCTTTTATATGCTATGTCTCTTCAGGACGTTGGTGATCATGGCTCTCCACAGTTTCCTGTCCTTTGTAGCTCTTGATAATTTTTATCTTTTTCTTATCTCTCCTAAACCCTGTTCTGCCATCCATTTACTCAAACTCATTCTTCTTCTATATGCTATGTCCCTTCAGGACGTTGGTGATCATGGCTCTCCACAGTTTCCTGTCCTTTGTAGCTCTTGATAAATGTTGTCATTTTTATCTCTCTTAAACCTTGTACTGTCATCCATTTATTCAAGCTTACTAGGTATCTTATGCATTTCTTTCCACTGTCTCTCTCTTGCATTCAATCTGTCCTGTGAGTATCAACTTTTACAAACCCTCTTTTCTCATTATATGCTCTAGAAATTTTAACTATTTCTTTCTGATGTTAAGTATAAGTCTCATTTTTGTTTCCAAGTTCTCTAAAACTTTGTCATTGCTTGCATGTTCAGTCCATGGTATTCTTAGTATCCTTCTGTAGAACCAGATTTCTGTTGCTTCAAGTCTCTTCTTCATCTGTCAGGAGAGTGTTCAGCATTGTGCCATATGGGAGGATTGATATTACACAATAGTTCAATACTCTTTTCTTAACTAAGCCATTAATTAAAAAAAAAGTCTCAACTTGATATTTCTATTGACTGAATATTTGTCAACATGAGTGTCATTGATAAGCATACAAAAATAAATTTTTAATATATAAAATATTTTTTCGTTGACTTTTGGACTCCATCACATTGACCATATCAATGTATGGTATGGTGGTTTTGTATCTAAAGCCGGTCTGCCACTAGTTTTTCTTCTGCTGAGGAGGGTGTCATGTCACTCTGCAGGACAAAAAACAAAATTTGTCAAAGAGTGGATGATCTTCTTATAGGAACCAATACCCAACATACATATATATATATATATATATATATATATATATATTATGAAAAAAAAAGCATAATATATTTTTTTTTTAAATTCACACTACAACCAAAAACGTTTGCAGTTTCTCTCTTCTTTTTAATATACACACTTTTCTCTCGTTGGAACTACTATAACCTCTTCTCTTTATATATATATATATATATATATATATATATATATATACAAATGAGAGAAAGAACAGACAGAGTAAAATTCCACTGTTCGTAGGATTTACTTTTAAAAAAGTGCTCAATATAAAGTAAAGCAATATATTATTATCATTTTCATTATGAAACATAATAAAAACATTTTGAAATTGCTACACAAAAGCTTTCATGTTTCAATACTATAATTGTACTTCTTCAGGCGATGGTAAGTAAATGGTGATTAAATGATTTTTAAGGAAATTTAAAAACAAATTGTTACCTATTTTCCGAAAGTTAAAGTGGGGGGGGGGGACATAAGGTCAGAATTAAAAATAGACTTGTGGGTGTGTCTTGATTGACCAATTAAATGTCAGATCTATGCTAAATAGAAATGTAAGCTCAGAGGGTGGAGGTGGGTGAGTTATTTTTTTTTCATTTCATGATAAACCGGTACATGGACAGACCATCATTGACAATTGCGGAAAAATATATTTCCACAATCATCAATGATGGCCTGTCCATGTTCGGGACAAGGGCAAAAGTCCATATAAGTATATGTCCACAAATCCTTCATTTTGCAAAAATAAAATTAACAGAAGCTGCTAATCTATGAAGTTGACATGTGTTATTAATTTCTGTCGTTATGATTAATAACTTGATTATGTTTATAAATAGTTACAGTGTTGAAAATAAGTATTCAATTCAAGCCATGAAAAGGTTTTGTTCATTTATTTACTTTTTTACACTATTTTTCCCACAATACAAGGCCCAAGAGCCAATCAAGGTAGAGGATTACTGAATGGGGTTGTTTTATGAATGTAATAATTGTAGATTATGACGATATGTAGGATAGATTACAGTTTAGACTAGACTTGTAGAGATTAAGATTTTAGTGGTTAGGGAAGCATCCTCTTGGGAGTCTGTTCCATGAGGTAGTGGTTCTTGAAAATAAACTGTCCAAATGGAGCTTCCATTTTGGAATTGGGATACAAAGTGTCTGTGACCATGGTGAACCTTCAATCTGGAGGTGGGATGATTGGGAGGAGGATGGTGGTGATGCTGCTGATGATGATGATGAGGAGGAGGAGGAGAAGGAGTTGGAGGCGTATGATGATGATGGTGAGGAGGAGGAGGATCGTGATGGCGATGATGATGATGATGTGGAAGAGCACATGATTATAATGACGATGATAATGAGGAGGAAGCGCACGTGATTATAATGATGATGATGATGTGGAGGAGGAGGAGGAGGAGGAGGAGGAGGAGGAGTTGGAGGTGTATAATGATGATGTTGAGGCGGAGGAGGATCGTGATGGTGATGATGATGTGGAAGAGCACATGATTATAATGATGGTGATAATGAGGAGGAAGCACACGTGATTATAATGATGATGATGATGATGATGATGATGATGTGGAGGAGGAGGAGGATCGTGGTGGTGATGATGATGTGGAAGAGCACATGATTATAATGATGGTGATAATGAGGAGGAAGCGCACGTGATTATAATGATGATGATGATGATGATGTGGAGGAGGAGGAGGAGGAGGAGGAGTTGGAGGTGGAGGATGGTGATTATGAAGATAAGGAGAGCTTACTATTCATGTAGATAAATAAAACAATGAACTGTTTTGTTTTGTTTTTTGTTTTGTTTTTTGGCTGTGTATATTGAATACTTATCTTCCCATTGTTTATTCTAAATTAACCTTACCTTGGCTGGTTTGTACAAAGAAGATTCAAAATGAATGCTACACATTTGAGCTTCATTCAGTGTTTTCCCAACAATCGGATGCTGTGCTATTCGAAGTTCATACTGTTCAGCAATCTCAAGACAAAGCTTTAAAAATGCAAAAGAAAGAATTTATAACATGATTAGTTACAGAATTCTTACAGTGTAGCAATCATCTGATAATAATGTTCTTTGTTAAATGCAAAAACAATTGGTGGCTTCTAAATAAAAAGTTTTAGTATTTAAAAATATCTTATATGAAAGAGAAAAAGATATATACAAGGCCTGTCCAGAATGTATCCAACCATTTTAAAAATCTTGAGAACTGATTGTGGGGCCTTGATGTAGCTTGGCAATAAATCAGAAGAGACCTTAATATACATATCCAGACAGATTCCTTCTAATGGGTTTACTTCATTGGCAGTGAGATATCAGTGAATTTGTTTGTTTACTGTATGACTGTCATCCTGACAATGCACTTGATCATTTAACGTGTTAAATAATAGTTTAACAGACTATTATTTTTAAGGGAAGTGTATTTCAGCTCTGACTTCTGGAGGTTGACATTCAGGGTCGGATGTGAACCAAAAAGGGAAGTCAATTTTGATTGGCTGACCTAGCATGAAAAAAATAGATAGGAGAAATGTTTCAGCAAGTTTTTTCTTACCCGTCAAGCAATATAGACGTGTTCTCTTTTGTGTCCTAAACGGCTCCCAGTGAGTGGGGAGACCCCCACTAGATAGTTAGATATCAACAGGATTAATAAAAATAGTTAACATTTTCTGTGTTTAAGTCTTTCATTGCTGAATTGAAATGATTGGTGATCGCCAGCCAAGAGAAAAAGCCAAGCTGAGATCATTCACTGCTGTTAACATGCAACATACACAGGTATTTTTGGCCCTCCCAAAAACTATCAAATTGGAATCAAAGTTCTGTCCAATTTTTGTGATGAATATGTTAAACAAGATTTATTAAAGTATTGCCTGCTTATGTTGTTTAGTACAGGTACTATGAGTAATTTATATCTTTTGCTTTCAGATTATAAGAAGTTCAGAACTTGCACCTATGTTCATCTTAACTAAAGAACATATTAGAAATGCTGCACTCGTAAAGGTCTTAATGCAAGTGTAGCAGCAAAATCTATCCAATACAATTATGAGGTTGATGCACTGAGTGAAAGAAGTTGCAGGAGGTGGTTTTCCCATTTCAAAACTGGGAATTTTAGACTAGAGGATGAACCAAAGGAGGGTCATCCAAAAGGACTTGATTCAGGGGATTTGTAAGCTGATTTTACAACAAATTCTACAACTATAACTAGGGAACTAAGAGAGAAATTAAATGTTAGTTATATGACAGTCCTAAACAAATTGAAAAGGGCTGGAATTGTTTCAGTGGTTGAAAAATGGATCCCACATAATATATCTCCAGATAATCGCCAATGTGTTGATTTTTGTAAGTTTTTGCTTACATGACAACTTCAAGTGTCCTTTTTTGACAGGCATTCTGATGATGAGAAATAGATCATTTACCACAATATTAAGAGCCTTCGTCGATCTGCATTTCTTTTTACATATGTGGCATATCAAATCATCTCCGAGTGGTGGAAGTTGACTTTGATTATCATCACTTCTAATGTGTCTTTTCATTTGCCTTGTCAGGCCCGACCTGGACTTACACACCCTAGTGCAGGTCGGGCATTCAAAGCATGCCATTGCAAAATTGTCATATGCAATAGACTGTTAGTGTTGGTGTGATTTCTAGTGACTGAGCAAACCTGCACTGGTCAGTCATATCCGATTGCATTGGGCACATGGCCAGGTTGGCACTTCAAGGCAATTCAGGGATCCCATCCAAACCCCTCTTTTCAGTTCTGCATATTTTTGTGATGCCTCATGGAAGATCTGGACGCCATCAGCAATACCAGCTCTCCAAGAAACCCAATCTTCAGCTAGAGTCTCCCAGTTATCCAGACCAATATTGCACTTGTATAGTGACTCTTTGTAACAAAGTTTCAGCTTGTGTCATGGTCTTTTTCCCATTTCCAATTCTCCATACATTAATTGTTTTGGCATTCTGTCATCTGCCATAGATCTATACAATAATGCTTACATACATATAAACATTATACATTATGCTTATATGATCTTTGTATACAGCTACAAAGCAATACCAACTCCTCTGTATGTAGTAGAATCCCTGTAGTGATTTTTGTCTATCGCTTGAGACAAAAGTTTAAATAAATCCTCCCTTTCACTTTAACAATATCTCATTTCCATTGTCATGTGTTACTTCTCATCATTTTTCTGTTAGCATGAGTTATAGTACTCTAGACATCGCACTTGACCAAAGCTCTTTCCTATCTGTCAGTCTTCTAGCTCCTGTTACAGATCTTTTTCTGAACTGACCTATATTTCTCTTTGAGTAGAACTGATCAAGATTGTCAAATAATAGTTTTAAAATACTGACCTGGTTGGTTTTCTCCTTACATATCAGATACTGACGTAATTTTTCAATGTTATAGTTCACCTCTTGCCATATTTGAGCGAGTTCTTTTTTGGTGCTGAGAAAATAATTGTAAAGCTGAGAAAGATCGACTTTGGTTGTGAACAAGAGAATGGAGGAGATCTGAGCAAGGACAGGGTCATTTTCTGGTTGCTCGAGTCTGTTGATTGCATATCGACACTCATCAATAGTTGCTTCAAGGTTAAGATTCCTGATAAAAAGACAATAAATAAATTAAAATTATTAAATCATCAAGAAAACAAAAATTCTGGGTCATTATTGTTGAATTGTTAAGCCTTTGGCATTCAAATTAATCCAAATTTGTTTTTATAATAATGAATAAACATGGCAGATCATATATATTTCCTAGAGTGACACCATTTGAATCACAAAACAAATCTGTTTTGAAAGCTACAAAACTACATAGTTACATCAATAAGTGTGTAGCTTAATCATAAAAAAGTCTTTAGTTTACAAGTTGGCATAATCAGTATAACTCCTTCATTTTCAATGCCCTTAATTCAGCAGTGAATTTCAGGTCAAATTTCAGCTATTAACATGCAGATAACATAATGATTATCAATGCAGAAAGCTGAATTCAAATTCCAGCAAAATCTGTTGCATTCACTTTCACATAAATGCCTTTAATAAAGACAGGGGGTATAATAATGTAATTAAATAAAAACTCAGGGATATAATAATGACTTAATTTAATAATGACTTAATTTAATAATGACTTAATTTAATAATGACTTAATAGTATATTAATATAATCTAGTAAAATCTCAAGGATATTTTAATATAATTTACTAAAAACTTGTGGGTATAATAATATAATTTAATAAAGACTCAAGGGTATAATAAAAACTTACTGCATAATTCCATGGTATTTTCCTTCCAACTGCTGCAAAAGATGCTCCAATTCTTTCAAAGTTAGATCCATGACATCATATTCTTGCAACAGAAAAATTTGATCCCTGGAGGAAGGAATTCTTCCCTCCATGTCATGAGCTCTCCTTACTAAATTACCAATATCCTGTAGACATATAAAGGAATTTTGATTTTTATGTATGATTTTATTTTTGATTTTCAATGGAAGTACTCCAAGAGTAGTAAAAAATGTGATATTATTTCCATACATGTCAAACCTCACTAATCTGGAAAGCTTATGACCAGAAATGGATTCATGTCGCAATTTTTATTTTTAACTAGTGAGGCTTAGAGTAGAAAATATCAAAATAATGCATAAACAGAGTTGAAAAAATAGGTGAAAGGCTGGGGTGGACATTTAACTTGTCTTCTCTACCTGCAAATAACTTTTAATGAATAATAATAATAATAATAATAATAATAATAATAATGATAAAAAACTGTCAAAATACAAGGACCTTGAAATAGAAATCTCAAAAATGTGGCACATGGGAACATCAACAATTCCTGTTGTAGTTGGAGCCCTTGGACTGGTTGGAAAAGATTCCAGTAGGCTGATTGAAGGGATCCCTGGAAGTCCATGCCTCAAAGAGATACAAAAAATTGTTCTGACAAGTACAGCCCACACTTTACGAAGGGCTTTATCTATGTAATTATTTTTTTATTTTATTTTATTTTTTTATTTTTTATTTTTTATTTTTTTTTGCAGTGGAAAGTGTCATGATGCCATTTCTAACCTTAGGTCCCTGGGCGGGACCCAGAAAGAAATGTGTAAACGCCAGGTATCAAAGGAAATAAAAAATAATAATAATAATAAATATTCAGCATTGTTACTGTTATGGGAACCTACCCATAATAGTAATGGACTGGTCCATACCCCATAAATACTGCGCCGCAAGAGGGAGCAGCGAGTCAGTCAGTCAGAGACAGAGTGGCGTCAGACGATTACTGTAAGACATTGGAATAGTGATACTCCGAGACAACATAGTTCTCTCTAACCTAACCTGATTGTTCTTACTAACACTTCTACTCTTTTGTACATATATTCTATTTGTAATATATATCTGTGTTATCCCATACCTGTGTCCGTGTTATTCTTCATTGGTTCTACCTTGGACCATCACCGTGGTACAAGGACCTGGACCATAACAGTTACTTTTGAAATCACTAAATTTCAGAGGCATGCTAATGAAAGAATTAAGAATGTATCAAATTAACTGAAATATATACATTGACATGTGGACTATTGTCCTCACCTTTGTTGTTGTTATCACAATGTTTTGGCCGTTATGCCCACTGGCCTTCATCAGGTACTTGTCAATTCAAGTAACCGTCAAGGAATTTCAAACTGAACCATTTATTTAATCTATGGGGTTAATTTGTTCTCATTCCACTGTCTAAGAATATTTCGTCTAGTTCTTATTTAATACTACTCAGTTATTTCTTGCTCGGTTTCCACTGAGCCCATGTACACACTGCCTAAACTCACAGTTACTATGTCACTAAATTCATGAATCAACATTTTAATAGATCATGCTTTTTTGCTGTGGGACAATTTTGAGTGGAGAACTTGGAGCCTTAAACTCAACCTGATGATTCAAATACTTTTTTAAACAAATGAACTCATTCTTTTTGTTCCATTTTTCCCCAAAAACATTTTTACCTATCCATTCTATGACTTTCTTCCCATTTATTACTTGTATGGTAAGTGAGGATCTCTTTTTCTTGTAAAGCTGAACACTAAAAAAATATATAACAAACAAAAGATTTAAGTATAAGCAGCAATGTTCATTAATTATTCATTAATTTCCATGGGCCCAACACCTGTTCCTGGGACCCAATACCTGCTCCCTGGGCCCAACACCTGTGCCTTAGGCTCAATACCTGTTGGTATCAACAGCATTCTGGATAATTGCTCTCCACAAGCATTATCCATAGTTGTTGAAATCTAACATATTTTTGTTTTGCTAACATAATATCGCCCCCCCCCCATATGTCTAACCCTCTTTTAGTGTTTTTCTAAATACATCATCTAACATAAGGAATTGAATTTAAAGTTTTCTTTCCATTAAACTGGTTGGCAACTACAGCTAGAGAGCTCAGTCTAACTTGCTATTTAACCCATAGGTGGGAGAGAAGACATGGATTCAAAAATCATGGATCCCAAGAGGATATGTTTGAAAGTGAATGTAAGAGTCAGTATAGGAATTTGAACACAGCTTGCTGATTTCTATTCCAAGTCTTTAACCATTACACTACCTGCATATCTAAACAGCAATAGTTATAATATAAATTATTCTATTTTCAGCAACGTGTATGCTATAAATAGTTGTTGCTACATGAAGAAGGCCTTAGAATGAATTTGCCAAAACACACTTAAACAAAGAGCAATTTAAATGAAAGTTATGAACCAGGTTTTATTTTGGTCCTTTCAACTTTGCCAGACGAAGTTGCTCTACATGTGTCAGAGGTTAAATTATGTTTTGGGCACTTTGTATCCTTTTTTGATGCTAACTCAATTTAACATCATTCATTCCTTGATTCCTCAAGGGTGTAGAAACCAAAGATTACAGTGATTTAAAAATTTCTCTGTATAATTCACTGGATATTTTGTTCCTTCTGATATCATTCTTTTGGATCGACTATTTGCATCAGAGAAACTTTTGTTCATAAAAGTCATGAAAACCTTCAATACTGCATATTATGTTTCTTACAGACAAACACTTAATTACATTAAATGTAGAGTGAGTAGCCATAGTCAAATGCAAAATAAGTAACAGAACTGTCCAACAAAAAGAATTGACAAAGTTTGCAATAAGCAATAAAAAGAAAAAGAAAAGAAAAGAACAGTGCAAAAATAATATAAAGCAAACAAACAATATATGCAAGGCAAATTCACAGTAATAAGAAGCAACAGTAATATAAGTTCACAAATTAAGAATTGGGGTTGTGTTATAGTGAAAGACACCTTGTCTAGATAATAGACTCTCCCACCTATTATAAGTAGGAGTCAGTAGTAGTCGAGAGAAGGATTAGTGTTCAGCGACCACAACTCGATTACTCTGCGTAACACTTTATTACAAGTTCCTAACGTTTCTGTACGTTTAACCTATTTAGGACGCATTTAGTCCGAATACAGTTTCTACTGTGGAAATAACTCCACAACAGGTTGACACACTAAAGCAAGTTCAGAAAAGGTAACATAGTGTTCTGAATTCAAGACAAGAAAGACCAGGACTGAGTCAGATGAAACCGAGAACCAGCCTATTTTATTTGCTAGGAAAGAATCCCAGCATACATTTGTGTGCTTCTGCCTATAAATTAAGGATGGGCAAGTGTTTTGCAGTCATTCTTCACTAGAATCAACAGAAAATGTAAAAAAAATAACAAGACATTTTAAGAATGTGTCTCAGGTGCCATTACTGATCAAAATAATATCAGCATTAAAGATTTTTAAAACTTCTTTAGAGATAGAATTTCTCTGAATCATAGAAATAGGTGATCCACTTTGATAATTCGTGACCATTTTATAGCAGTTGATATGCCATTAAAAGTTATTCTTTCCTTTTTTATAGTCATCTGTGCAGGTTGTGTACTGAATAGTGACTCAGAAATCATAGCACCAAATTCAAATTCAAGTTGAATTCATTACATTCACTTATTCCCAACTACCTTTGTGAAAGGTACAAATCCGTTTATTTTCCCTCCAACTATTGGTTAAATAGTAGGATTTGTATCTGAAAAAATCATTAATATCTCAAAAAAATTGTTTAAGCAATATTCACTTGCACAAGAAAAAAAAATTATTCTTGCAATCCAAAACGTGTTTTGGCTTTAAATAACTGTTATATTCCATGCTAAGGGAATAAATACTTAACACCAGGTGGATAATAGAAGAAAGGTTTATTGTACACAACCAGTACAATATGAAATACGGTACACTTATACACACAGGTCAATCTAGTAGTGAATGCTACTAATTGGAAGGTCAGACGTGATTGCATCGTCTCTCTCTCTCACTCTTCTCTGTCCTCTCTCTCGTAGACAGTAGACTTTATAGGTACTTACTACCTATAGTGTAATTATTCATGGGAGTGACTGGTAATTCCATTACATCAATAACCTACAGAGGGTTGATAAACCATAAAGTACAAACCAATCGCTGAAGCCTTCTTTTTGGTTTTGGAGATGAAAAAGTTTTCACAATTCTAAATTTATTAATATTTTTTCTTTCATTTGTTTTTCTTGCTTTTGCATTGTAACTTTCTCCACCTTTTAAGTTGCAAGCATTCACAATTAAAATATAAGTAGCTTCAGATATAAACGAACTTCTGTTGCATACTTTGGGAGCTGATCTTTCATGTATGATGCCATAACAAATTAGGTCCCCTAAGCTCCCATGATCAGTCATGTTTCTATCACCATCTTTTTATCTTCCATACCTACTCTATGTTGAGATTCTGAAATTAAACATTTTCTTTTATCTGGGTTTTTTTTATTGCAGGGTTTTGGCATTTTCCTGTTTTATGATGTTGTCAAGTTAAAGGCTTGCAGAAATTCTTTAACAAATATCTTTGTTAGTTTCTGAAATGAATCATTTCAACATGAAAAGAGAGTATGGCATTATATTGTCAAATATACTTTTCAGGAATTATTGTTTGTTTGAGACTCCTAACGCAACCAATAAATTAGTGCTAAATGTTTCGACTAAAAAGCCTAGATTATTTCTCATATAGGCATTTATAACAAAGTGCCATTTGAAAAGAGTATGAAATTACAGAAATACAATTGCATCAATTTGACTGTTGGGTGAGTTGGACATAAGTCTTCAGTTTCTCTTCCTACCCTATTTTATTATTGGGATGTGTTAGCATAGTCATAAACATTCCTACATTACTAAACCTTTTGGCAATAGTGCTGAAATGTTGTTGCCTTTGAATTTAAATTCAGTATGGCTGTAATTTTTACAAAAAAAAGAATCATTGATTTTAGTCATTAAGTGTTAGTTTTGCTGACCAGAACTTGGTACAAATTGCATAAAATAATATGAAATTACTTTAGTCAATTTCAAATTTATCTTATATACTTATAAGTCTACCATTGATTCTTGCTTTGAATATTGCTGCTAAATTTGGTCTGCTGCTCCTGCTATATATTTAGAGATTCTTGATAAATTCAAAGAAGAATCTGCAATGTTGTTGGTCCTGACCTGGCATCTAGGCTTCAGTCACTTTTTCACTGCCCTAAGATAGCTTCCCTGTAACTTTTCTATAAATACTTTGATGAACTTTCCACCATTATACCTAGACTTTATGAATTTAAGTGCAGTACTAGATTGGTGGCAAGGTCTCATCATTTTGCAGTTGAAATGGCTAGATGTAACCATAAGTTCTATGCTAACAGTTTCTTCTCTTGCACTTCTTGCTTGTGGAACTCTCTTCTGGCTTCTTTCTTCCCAGTCAACATTGATCTTCAAAAATTTAAATGTAATGTCAGTCGTTAAATATGGTCTTCTTAATTCTTGTTCTTTTATTGTCTCTCTCCTTAATAGTAGTTTTTCTCATATTCTCTCATACTCAGTAACCCCTTGTGTCCTAGTGGCTTTATTGCCTTGCTTGGGGTGAAATGATTAAAAAAAAAGTTACTTTATTACCATTTGGAAATGGAACCAAGCTTGGTGATTATAAGACAGAAATCCTCCATAGTCTTCAGTCAACTGGGAAGGGTCAATGTGATTATAAACCTCTTGGATATTCTTCAGCCATGCGACCTACAAAATAAGATTGATATTTTTGATAAAAATACTCCTCCTTTCTTTAAAAATGTTGACACTAAGTAGCAAAAACATTCGGTAATGATGTGATTTAATTTAAAGGTTAAATTAAAACCTAAGATTTATTTATATATCTGAAAATGTTAATAGAAAAATCTATTTTAAAAATGAATGCCATGTATCTTGAGGTATTTAACATGAACGGGACACCTCAAAGGGAAGAAAAAGATTTTGTTAATATGTATCAGGTTGAAAAGTGTGGGAAAGAAGAGGGAGTTGAGAGGAGGTAGTAATAAAGAGGAAAAGGTTACAAGAGAGAGTAGTACAATAGTGATGATGATGATGATTATGGTGGTGGTCGCGCTGGTGCTGTTGGTGGTGGTGGTGGTGGTGGTGGTAGTGGTGGTGATGGTGGTGGTGATGGTGATGGTGGTGGTGGTAGTGATGGTGGTGGTGGTGATGACGTTGATGATGGTGGTGGTGGTGATGATGGTGGTCGTGGTGGTAGTGATGGTGGTCGTGGTGGTCGTAGTGATGGTGGTGGTGGTGGTGGTTGTGGTTATGGTGATGATGATGATGATGATGATGGTAATGGTGGGGGTGGTGGTGGTGGTGGTAGTGATGGTGGTGGTGATGACGATGATGATGGTGGTGGTGATGATGATGATGGTGGTGGTTGTGGTTATGGTGATGATAATGGTGGTGGTGGTAGTGGTGGTGTTGATGTTGGTAATGGTGGTGGTGGTGGTGGTGGTAGTGATGGCGGTGGTGATGACGTTGAAGATGATGGTGGTGGTGTTGGTTGTGGTTGCGGTGATGATGATGATGGTGGTAGTGGTGGGGGGGGGGGGGGGTGAAGTAGGTGTAGGATGGAAAACAGTCTTTTATCATCCACTCTGATACCCACAGGACAGATTGAAGGCAAGAGACATAGAGGAAAACAACGCAAAACCTGCTTAGTAAGTTTGAGTAAATGGATGGCAGAACAGGGTATAGGAGAAATTTAATAAGAATTTTATGGTAACTACCGACTTGAATAGCCATTGTTCATGTAATTTTTTTCAGTCTATCACCAAAATGGGCCCAGAAGTCGGCATATATTGAAGACTTAATGTTTTGGTTGGTTTGGTTGGTTTGGTTTGGTTTGTTGTGTTTTATGGCATTTCAACCTCAATGGGTTATTTAATGCCGACAAAGTTTTTATTGCTGGTAATATTTTGTTTTGTCAAAAATCTATTTCTGGTAATAATTTTTTCCTTCAAAAATGCATTGCTGGTAATATTTTTTTCGGAAGCATATTGTTGGTAATATTTTTTTTTTCAAAAATGTATTGCTGGTAATAGTGTTTTTTCTTCAAAATTTATTGCTGTTTTTTTGTTTTTTTTAACAAAGTATTCCGGGTATTAAAACTCATTTTTACCCCAGTTTTGCAGTTAACTATTTTCCCATAGCTGGGACCCTAACAGGTGCTACCACCCCGGGTCACGGTGGACCTGGGAACACCAGCAATTAAGAGGTGGTTCCACGCTCCCCAGAACCTCCTGATCAGAGGCCTTGCTGCTGGACGTAGTTTATCGTCTTACCCAGGACATAATGTTTTGGATGATCCTATATAATTTTATATATCTTTATTACATAGAGATTATGATCCATGAATATGGAATTTTGGTTGACTAATTGATAAAGAAAGAAGCCCTAGAAGTAACAGTGACCCCTTATAAAATTCCTGTCAGAGTCTCTGAATATAATGTATAAGATACTTCTTGTCAGGGAGTTTAAAATGCCAAACTTGTTTGTACCTGTAGTGAATTAACATACATGCCCATACACACACTGGTTGGAATATAGACATAGCAGTAGGATTAGGGCTCTTCCAAACCTGTGGGAGTTACTGAGTACTTGCAGGACCATTCAATTACGGCTCTTCTCTCTGCCGCCTGAATGGGAGATGTAGGGCTCTTGACTTCTTTTTGCCCCCAGCAAGTGAATATGTAACATACGCCCATCTATAACTTCCTTCTGATACCACATGCTGGACTTATGAAAACAAAGCTTTTTGTTGTCATGTTGTCTTTGCTCAAAATAGCTGAGAATTAGGAAGGCCGTAGTTAGAGAAAATATCAAAGGAACAGAAGACTAGGTAGAGGAAACAAAAAAGAATAGGTTTATTAAATACTCATGCATATAACAGAAACAAAACTTGAGTAAATCAAATACTACTCCAATTCTCCTCTAGTGTGGCTACTTGCCATATTTATAAGTAGGAGCAGTCCATTATCAAAGCAGCACGGAAGAAGAGCAGGAAATATGCTTAGTCCTACTCTACAACACTTTTATTGTTCTATGCTGAAGAACACTTTCACAAAAAGATAAAAGCTTTGTATGCTGTGTATTGCTTCTTCAATCCAATAAATGTTATGTTTGATATATGTCTGGATTATTCTCTTTCTTATCCCATAATGCCTACTAACTAAACATTATATACCTGTTGACTTGTTACAAAATCTTTTGCAGCCAAAGTATTTCCAAGTAAAAGGTCTTGCAACTGTGTCTCTCATTGCTCTGGAAGCAATACTTGCTTCACTCGATGAGTTTGTGGAAGGTTGAGGTGGGGTAAAAAATTCAACTCATCCACAAAGAAAATAGAAAGGACTATTAACTCCAACAGGCTGTCATGTGACTCTCAATGTCCCTTTAAGATATCAGTACATACCAGACCTAAACTTAATAAATCGTAACTTTCAAACTTGCCTATAGCTTTCTATCAACAAGCATACATGTCAAATGCATTCTAAAAAGGAATAGAAGAGATACCACAGGGCTGTACTGTGTCCCCCTCTTGGAGGCTTTACAAGTAAGTTTCTGTTTGTCCCTTCATATATTGCTTGCTTTTTATATGTGCTTTAATTTAATTTTTCTGTTTGGGTCAATTTATGACTTTGCATACACACATACATACATATATATATATATATATATATATATATATATATATATATATATATATATATATATATGTAAATATAAATATTAATTCTATAATTCTGTATATATATATATATATATATATATATATATATATATACATACTGCCTTTTTAGTATAACTTATTGTCATATAGGAAAAAAATAAGTAACTACCAACAACGAGGTTTGAGCATAACACTATGGACTTATGAATGTTTTCTGCCAGGTGCATAAATAGCGATGTCAGGATACTGACTGCAGTGATTATTGAGTCATTATTGAATGGAACTATCCAGTTGAATTAGTGTGAATTATTGTGCATTGATGATTTTGATTTTGATTTAGGATTTACCAGACATTAAACTGAGCACTGCTTAACTTCAGTAATCAAATGAGAACTAGTATTTCAATGCAGTTTGACCATAAGCTCTGAATAATTCTAGGTTAGTAGTAATTTAGGACTAACATGCATGCCATTTAGTCAGAAACAACTTGTGTAGTTGCTTGGCCTTTGCTTGGGATAACCTTGATAACTGCTCAATCTTAGACAATGATATCCTTTGAATTTATCCACTTAGGAAACGATTTATACCTTTTCCCAAGTTATTCTTGATTTCTTCATTCTTCTTTACTCAAAAGGACAAATATTTGACATGAACTGGAATTATTGCCTGAGTAAAATCGTATTACATTATTTGTAAAATATTAAATTTATTGAGTTCTTTGTTGAGATCAAATGCTTTTACTCAGCATCAAATAACACCGGGTTGCCAAAGGATTGAAAAAAGCTAACTTACTTTAAACAATGCATCACCTAAAGATGGTTTCTTAGCCTTCAGCCCAAGCTGTTTCTTCAGTTGTCGAGATTTCTCCATACTTTTGGGTTTGATCACATAAATGACCGCAATTATTCCTGGTCTTTCCTTCTGTAATTCAAGTAATATAAAACATAAATATGATATAAATCAATATCATAATATAATATAAATCAAGTAATATAAAACATCTAAAAATGACAACAACACAAGTTGCTTCTCAAAAAACATTAAAAAATTGTTCCAAAAACTTTAAAAATGTCTCATTTAAACATATTTATTCTAAATGGGATTTTACAAGAATTTAGTTCAAAAGTTCATTTCGTAAACTCTGCTTGGCCTGTTACAAAGTCATAAGTGTAAGTCGCCCATTGAAGTCAAAACTCAGTAATGATAGCTTACTAACCATTGTATCACAATGAGGCACATTGGCTTGGTTTAGTTTGTTTAACAACATATCTACATGTGCCCTTACACCATTTGATGCTAAAACCTGATTCACTTGTGAATGCTTGATTACAATTATAACTGTTCATATTTTCAGTGTTGCACTGCAATCATTTCCTTTTCATTGCATGTTGTCAGTGTTCAGATGCAATTACGTTGCATCAGCATTCATAGGCATGGTTCACTTATCAATGTTCAGAAGCAATTAATTCCTCAGCTCATTTATATTTAATGATAGTGTGTCCTTGAAGATTACATAATATTTTGCCATTTATTAAATCTTAGATTCCAGTATAAAAAGTGCAAACTAGGTAAATATTTGTTAGAAACATCCATTTTATTGGTTATCAATACAATGGCTCAGTCTAATGACTGCAATTATAGCAATTAACAGATTGTTAAATTTTGTACAAAGATTTATATAAATAAATCACTTTTTACATTATTCAGACTATTTTCCTCATCTTTGTCACCATATTTATTACAATATATATATATGTATGTATATATATGTATGTATGTGTATGCATATATATATATATATATATATATATATATATATATATATATATATATATCTAGAAATGATCTAAATAATGAGATATGAACAAGCATATATATGAGCAATTATAGACACATACGGGTGAACAAATAGCTATTTATTTAATCAATGGTGTAGATAAAACAGTGCTCAATGTAGTAAAACAGCTATAAAGTATATATTAATAATTACACATACTACATTTACAGTACGACTCAAAGTTTCATGGCTTTGCCAATCATCAGGTACAAAAATTTATGAACTCTTTGTAAGTTTTTGTACATGATGATTGGTAAAGCTATGAAACTCTGAGTTGTACTGTAAACATAGGTATATGTATAATTATTAATATATATATATATATATATATATATATATATATATATATATATATATATATATATATAGATAGATAGATAAATAGATAGATATAGATATATATATATATATATATATAGAGAGAGAGAGAGAGAGAAAGAGGGAGATTATATTATTATTTAAAATATTTTTTCATCACGATATGGAAATTTCTGTTTCAGAAATAAAGGTTAAAATTATTTGTTTAATTTTCAAGCAATCTTGAATAAATTCAGAAAAAAAATGATTTACATTTGCAAGCAAAGTAGTATTATATTGAAGAGTTTAAATTGGAGGGGGAATGAGATTTCAAAATGTTATTATGGGTGTTGTCTTTTAGGTAGGTTAGGGGTTAGGAGTGGGTTTGTAATTCATGATTGTCTAGAATTGTCTTTAATGTATTAAACATGTCATCCTCACTTTCTTTTTTATATACCCATGCATGCACATACAAATATAAAAAATAGATCCCAGCTATTGCCACCTTTGGAAAGTTCCTGTAAACCTTACCATGGGCTGGCCCAGACCTTGTGTGTGAAATTGGGTAGACAAAACAATATGGTATGCCAGATAATGTGCTCTCTTCCAGAAACTGTAACTAAGGTCTGCTTAGCATTGTTGCAGTATAAATCACAGGTGGGCTCTGTGGGTGTTGAACAAATATAAATGTATCTGAGCAGGCATCTGCAACAGGGATTGTCTAGTCACCCTAGTAAACAGGCATTTTTGGATATGATTAGCCAGCCTGATACATGCATATATGATGGACTCTCCCGTCGAACTCAACGTATGAGGGTCAGGCAGACTAGTTCCCAGAAACTGAAAGCCCGACACCGACACATGAGATTTGATTATAGTGCTGAAGACTTTGTGCGGGGCCATCCACACTTTTTGGAGGGACGAATACAGGGACCTGGTGCAGCGAATGCCACAAGGTTCCCAAACGACCCTCCGCAGGTTTTGAATTCAGAGTTGTCCTTCTCCTAGACCAGTTGCCATCCAAGGCTATAGAACCCAGTCTGTCCTGCTATTTACCCATAGATGGAGGGAGAAGAAGAGGATTCACACCTTTCCCAAGGGTATTAGCACGTAAGTGAATGTAATGGATTCGACTGGAATTCGAACTCGGCTCTCCGATTCCTCAATCCAAGCCATTATCTCCACCGTGGCTCCTCTCTCTCTCTCTCTCTCTCTCTCTCTCTCTCTCTCTATATATATATATATATATATATATATATATATATATATATATATATATGAATAAAAAGAGACAAGAGGAAAAACTATACTTAGCCGATACATTTCATCCTCTGACTTAGTCCCTCAGAGGACAAAACGTGTCAGCTAAGTATAAGTTTTTCCTCTTGTCTCTTTTTATTCATTTAGTCTCTTCTACAGGTATAGACAATCTGAGAATATTTACACACATACACACATGCACACATACACATATATGTGTGTGTATGTGCATGTGTGTGTGTGTGTGTATAGTGTATTTGAGCAGTAATCACCCTTTTATACATGTTTCATTAAAGATAACAGACAAATTAATGCAATTAAGTTTTTTATTTAATTTTTCTTGTGTTCATATAAATGATTTTCTTTACTGGACATAAAGCATGTAAAAATTGTCCAAATGTTTTATATATCTGAGCACTTTGGTTATTCTATTAGCCATTTTCAAAGATGTTTTAATTTTTTATTGAATATGTGGATTTTTATATATATTTCTAGAGTGATGGGAATGGTTTTTTTTATTTTACAAACACAGTCAGCACATTGTGGCCATGTTTATAGTTGATGTTATTGAGTGTTGACTTATACTTTTTTTATTATTCGTGCTTCCATTATTTTTAGTCATTTTTTACATATGAATGAGGCTATTATACATCTATTTTCTACAAGTATGTTGCAGATGGAGTTTGGTAGGTTCCCATGTGTGTTCAAATGAGTCCTAATTTAGCTATGGTCAAATATATATATATATATATATATATATATATATATATATATATATATATATATATACAGAGTGCGATGGGTAAATTGTCACCATTTTATATTTTTACTTCCACACATGCACATGGTTTTGGATTTTGTTAACTGCCGAGTATAGTAGGGTCTGTCAACAAAAGAGCAGCATGACACAATTCACTCCGACAGGAATTTTGAAATGACATGCTGTACTGCTTGGCATTTGTGACGGAATCTCCAATACGTACATTTCAGGGTATCTGGGTGTCAATTTGAGGACAGTGCAGAGGATTTGGAAAGAGTTGGATGATTCTAATGGTGATTACGAAGACATTTGGAGTTATCACTAGTAATGGCGATGTTATGCCTCCATTCATCTTCCCACAGGACCTGAGACTCAAAATGGAGGCCTACATCAAGTGCCTCAAGGAGGTGGTACTGCCCTGGGTCAAGAGGGTGGCTGCTTGAATACCCTATGTTTGGCAACAGGAATTATACCACACTAGCAGGAGAACCCAGCTATGGCTGTCAGACCACATTACCTCTTACACCTAACTCTCTAGAATGCAGCCCCCTTAATTATTATATATGGGATGCAGTTGAGTGAGAGACTAAATTACCAAAGATGAACTGAAGGCAAGGATTATGGCAGTATTCACCTATTTAAACAAGGAGACTATCCAGAAGAGTTGCAGGTGATTTCAAAGTCATCTGGAGGCTGTGATAGAAGACAATGGTGATATTATGGAATACATTTACTTTTTCGTATTTCAAGATATTTTTGTATAATTTTGGTAAATATATTTGTTAAAATGAGATGTCAGTATTATTTTTATTTTTGTGTAATTTAGATGACAATTTATCCATAGTACCCTGTATATATATATATATATATATATATATATATATATATATATATATATATATATTATAAAGATGTTACATACGGACAAACAAGTACTCACGACTTGAGTACTTGTTTGTCCATATGTAACATCATTACAATAAATAACTATTGTTCTACTTTTGGTATTGAGCCCTTTTAATTTAATGGTGTGAACATTTGAATTTATATTCTTTTCATTCTCATTACATTTGGAGATATATATATATATATATATATATATATATATATATATATATATATATATATATATAATAACCCATTGAGCAAAAAGAATTAACAATGGAGAATAGAAATTATAAGACATTAAAAATACATTTAATACATTTAAATGTTTGACAGACAGTATATATATATATATATATATATATATATATATATAGAGAGAGAGAGAGAGAGAGAGAGAGAGAGAGAACAGGACAGGACACAGAGAGAGAAGATTGAAATTTATTTTTTTCATTCAATGATTTTAATAAAAGAATCTTTAAAATTTTGTGAGAAAAATAATCAAGAATTTCTTAAATAGAATTTTTTTAAAAACGTGTGTTGCTTTTAGATCCCCTTACAGTCAGATGGACATTAAGTTGCAAATGTATGATATTTAAAAGCTGCAAGTTTTCATATTAACTCTTAGTATAACTAAAAATAAAGCTAGCATCAGATTGAAATAAATGAGTAAAAAGCCAGTGGAACCATCTGGAAAGCAATTATGTAAACTGAAGTCTGTATATCATTATTAAACCGGTATAAATTTAATTGAAGAATAAAGAAAAAACACAGCTGAAAAGATTTTTGATTTTCAAGTGTTGCTATTTGTAGGCAAGAATAACCCAGTGAGCAAAAAGAATTAACAATGGTGAATAGAAATTATAAGACATTAAAAATACATTTAAATGTTTGACAGTAGCATCAGAAATGTGGCAAGCAAATTTGAAGCTGCCATAGTCACCAGAGAGCTTGTGATCAGTTGTGAAAATGTACGAATTAATTTAATATTTATAAATAAATATCAATGATCGAATCTATAGTAAAAGAAAAGATGGAGACAGAACTTTTTTACAGTACTTCTCCCGCTGTTCTAATGCAAGTAGAAGGAAATAAAAATTAAGTTACAGGAGGTGGGGTAGGAAATCCAGGCATAAAAATAGAATTTATAGAATCTCTATTTCTCTCTCTTTATATCTATCTTACTCTTTCTCTCACTCTCTCTCTGTTTATATATATATATATATATATATATATATATATATATATATATATATATATATATATATATATATATATTTCTCTCTTTCTCTCTCTTTCTTTCACTCTCTTTTTCTCTCTTTCTCATTCTTGCTCTCTTTTCTCTCTCCCTCACTCTCTCTCTCTCTGTTTTCTCTCTCTTTATTTCTCACTCACTCACTATCTCTTTCTTTCTTTCTTTCTTTCCTTCTTTTTTCAATCTTTCCCACTCTTTTCTTGCTCTCACTCTCTCTCTCTTCGTCTCTCACTCATTCACTTTCTTTCTCTCTCTCTTTTTCTCTCTTTCTCACTCTCACTCTCTTTTCCCTCTCTCACTCTCTCTCTTTATCTCTCATTCATTCCCTCTCTCTTTCTCTCTCTCTCTTTCTCTCTCTCGTTATTCTCTTTTCTCTCTCTCTCTTTTTACTCTCTTTCTTTCTTTCTCTCTCTCTCTTTATCTCGGTCTTTCTAACAGTTTTTTTTTAAGTCATTAAAATGAAGAAGAAAAATCACTCATGCATGATTGAATGTTGCTGCTAATTCAATATGGTTAATCACACTTCGTTAAATTCAATTTGTCATGACGTGGTTTGTTATTCTGATGATGTAAAAAACCATTCCAATCAAAATACTGTTTTTTTCACCTGAGAAAATGGCATTCCACATATTCTGATAATGTTCCCATAAATCAGATTATTGCCACTTGCACAAAAGTGTACCTATACTGTATATATTTTTAATTCAACATTTTTATTACTTCAAGCATTATTTTTAGTGGATGCCAATGTTTAAAACAGATGCTCATTTTTTTAATTTTAAACAGTTTGTATTACCTCCCCATTGACACTTGGAAATATCTTAATGAAGAAAATGTGCATTTCAGCAGGGTTTGAACCTGCATCCTACTTTGTAGAGGAAACCATTGTTTAAATCTCACATGACTAAGACCATTCAGCCACAGAGAGCTTCCCAGTCCATCAAGGTTCTATTTTCCCTTTTAAGGAAAGCACACTTCCTTGTTCTGATTTTTCTCAAAAGCTAATATCTGCTCACCTTCATATCCAAAATGTAAACAAAACAATTTCTAGTGTATTAAAGGATCTATTTTTTTATCTGGCATTACTTCAGAAGTTATTTTAGTAGATAACACACACACATACATGTACACTACAGTTCAAAAGTTTGAAGCCACCCCCAGAATTAGCATGGGATGAACTTAACAGAAGAGTGAAAAGAAAATGAAAAAGAGCTCTCATGTTTTTGAATAAAGAATGGAATCATTTATCAAACATAGTTTGAGAAAATTTTGCAATGAATGCCAAAAATGTGTGCTGCAGTAATCAAGACTAAAGGAGGATATTTTGATGAGAGCAAAATTTAATCATAAAATGCTTTTTTCTTTTTATCATATTAAAATTTCTAATGAAAAATCGTGTCTCACATTTTTTTTACTCATGTATAATAATTTTCTCTTATTTAAAGTGCAAAACAACTATTTTTTGAGATAATTTAAAAAATTACCTCGAGTGGCCTCAAACTTTTGAACTGTAGTATATATATATATATATATATATATATATATATATATATATATATATATATATATATATATATATATATATATATATATATACATGGCCTTCTTTTAGCATTCAACTACAGATAGATTCAAAGCCAAGCAAGGTTCGATCTTCCATTTTTAAGGAAAGCACATTTCCTCATTCGGATTACTTTTCTCAAAATCCTATATCTAGTTGGCTTCATATCTGAAATGTAAACAAAGCAATTTCTAAAGAATTAATGGATTTATTTTTAATCCTATATATATATATATATACATGGTTGCCTTTTACCCCTCAGCTACAGAGAGGGCCACAGCTCAGCCAGGTTCTATTTTCCCTTTTTAACAAAAGGACATTTCCTCATTCAGATTCAGTCAGTTACGTGACATGCGTGATACATGCTTAGGTGATCATGCGTCTTTCGATACATAACTGGCGAGGCATTTCTTTCTACAGTAGATCAGTTTCCATCCAAGGTTATAGAATCCAGTCTGTCCTTCTATTTACCTATAGCTGGGGGGAAAAGAAGAAGATTCATACTTTTCCCAAGAGTATTGGCATGTAAGTGAATGTAATGGATTCAACTGGAATTTGAACTCGGCTCTCTGATTCCTCAATCCGAGCCACTATCCATTACTCCATTCAGATTACTTTTTTCAAAAGCCCATATCTACTCAGCTTCATATCCAAAACATAAACAAAGCAATTTTTAAAGAATTAATGGATTTATTTTTAATCTGACATTTTTATTTCTTCAAATGTTATTTTTAGTGGCTACGCATGTTTAAAGACCAAACAGAAGATGGAGCAATGAGATAGAGGGGTGCTGCAGTTTATGGTTAGGGTCATCATAGGGTGACTTGGGAAAGTCCTTTGTATTGCAGTGGATTTGCTGCTGTTGCTGCTGCTGCTGCTGCTGCTGATGATGATGATGATGATGATGATGATGACAGAAAGAGGAAATTTTAAGTACAAGCCAACATATTTTGGCTGATGGATACACAATCATTTTTAAATATATTTTATGTTATTAGCACCAAATCAAGAATTAAGCAAAAAAAAAAAAAAAAAAAAAAACAAGAACAGAGGTTTTCCTCTAATATACCTGAAGTATCTCAAGAGCTTTTAACCAGATAGATATTCCTGCAGAGGAAGCCTGCTGCAAATTTGCCAGGACAGACATTCCTTTGACTTGATCTGCACATTTCAAAAGGCTGTAATAAAATCGGAGAAGTGAAGCCAAGTCTTCATCAACAACAGCATCTAATAGAGAAATAGCAGATACTGGAAATGTCACCAAAGAGTTGCCACATATGTCGGTTGCACCTGTAAAAGAAAAAAAGAAAAATATACAATTCAACGATGAAAACTTTCACAACAGAATTTAACAGCAATATTTGATGACCCTCTTCTCTCCCATCCCCACCAAATGGCTTAAATATATCTTTCAAGTCTTATACACAAAGCTAAATTATCTGTTAGACATTTGTAGACTTGCAGAGTTCATGCCTAACTTAACTCCATAATAACATAATATTAACTGTAAATGGGGAGAAGAGTGTTATCTGCCTTCAGATGCAACTTCTTCAAATATTTCAAGTTAAAATACAGATTTAAAAATTAGACTATTTATTAAATTAATTAGAGCAATAGTTAATTATTAAAATGCATATGGCATTTCCAATAGGAAGTTTAAGTCACTTGGATGAACCAGAATTTGTCGAGACTTGGATCTGATGTTTTGCAGCCCAGGTTAGGGCTAGAATATTGAAAGACAACAAGGCAAGATCGGGAGAAAATGAAATAATTGATCTCTTTCTAGCTTCAGAAGCTATAATGAAAATTTTTGTCATGACATACCCTAAACAATTGGCGAAGGTGACTACTGATCACATGTCATAAAACAACACAATACAACAATGCCAAAAACATTTTGTTCAAAATTTTTTAAATAGTACTGTCTTGAATTCAGAGGAATGTTTAGTAATAATCATGTAAGACATCCTTAAAAATTGAAAAAAATATCTAATTTATATTTAATGTACTCATCATATGACAAAACATAACCTTGACTTTTCCTGCAAAATTTTAAGATAAATTTTCTGTTTTAAAGAGACTGCTTCATTATTTTTTAAAATTGTCATAGTTTTTAAATATTTTTTCTTAAAAGGAAAATATCTGGGACAGAAATGACATTTTATACTACATGAAGATCAAACACTACTTTGATCATCTCCATAACAATTTATTGCTATGAAACCTGGACATCAAGAAAAGAGGACATGCAAAGACCCTCAGTCTTCGATCTTCTTTGAAAGGTAAAACTATCTGAGACAAAATCAAAATGGCTACCTCAAAGAATAAGCTAGATCTGATGACTGACATAATTACCATTATTTATAGAAATAGGCTAAACTAGAGAATGAAACTTTGTTTATAGATTTTATAAAGACACCTTCCCTGGAACAAGACAATATGGTAGACCACCTAAGAAATGAGAAGACCAAATCAGAGAGGAATTCACTGGAATGCTATGTCTAACACATGAAAGGATTTCCCCAGACAAGACAAAATGGTTGTGTGGACCAGAAGTGTGCCTGGATCACTTTAGCATTATGCAATTAATTTAAGTTAATGCAAATATTTTCTATTCTTTGCAGAAATAGAATGCAAACCTTAAAATTTAACTTTTTTCATGAGTTACTTAAACAATGATAATTAATATTTCAATTATTTAAATTAATATTTAAAGCTTAAGACAAGTTTCAGATTATTAACTTCAATAATCTATAAATACTTGATTTTAAAAAATGGGAAAATACTTCATACAAGTTATTATTATTATTATTATTAATATTATTATTATTTTATTGCTGATATAAATAACTAATGCAAAGAAGTACATGACTAAATGATGAAAAGGCCTTTATTTTTCTTCTTCCTTGTCAATGCACCCAATTCAGCCTTTAATATTAATCATATGGACTGAATATAATACAATGAAAATTTCAGATTAAAATTCATGTTACATTTGGTTGGGTTTGGTCTTTTGTTTTGTTTTTTATTCTACTGGAGTTTGTTGGAAAAAATTGGTCAAGTTGTTACTTGAATCTATATGTAAACATTGGTCTTCTTTATGCTTGTTTGTGTAAGTAAACATTATTCAGGTTTATACTTGAGTCTGTTGGTAAACATTGGTTATATTTATGCTTGTGTATATAAGTAAACAGGAGGCAATGTAATGGAATTGTGGGAAGGAAAAGAAATGAAAAAAAGGTTTTGTTATCAGAGAGACTTTTATAGCACTAAGACATGCACAAAACTATATATATATATATATATATATATATATATATATATATATATATATATATATACGTGGCTTATGTCAGAGGGTATCCCCTAGATGAGGATCTGCCAAAGGGCAGAGTCTCATCTTGGGAAACTGATTGCGTTTTTACATGGTCTATAGGGAATTTTGCCTGAGCCTACAGGCTCAGATACCCCACTTTAAACTCAGCCTTGTGCCACATCTTGCTGTGTGGGGCAGCAGGTAAATAATTATATATATATATATATATATATATATATATATATATATATATATATATATATATATATATATATATTGTCATCTACATATTTACATATGTCCCACACAGAGAATAATATAACATATATCCCCACAGTCAAGCAGAGTGAAAAGAGAATGAAAAGATATTGTCTTACATATGGAGATTCTTCTGTGTTTCAGAGAAGGCATGTTTAGGATACTAGATTCAAATGGGCCAGATTCATCAACTATATCCTAAGCAAGGGCATATTCTGCAAACTGGAAATGGCAAATTGTGGAGTGTTAACCAGAGTTTATTCCTATATCTGGGGAAGATATATTCCCAAAGGAATAGGCCCAGGCAGAAACACAGACATAATAAACAACTAGTGTGTCTTGACTTCAATAAGTTTACTGACTAACTGACCACTTTCGTCACTGTATAAAGTGATATCACTAAACATTCATCACATGACACATGTGACTTATCTTGACCAAAGGGAAATAATTGTCTTTTGTATCCCTACACTAGAATACACCAGCTGCATCTCCTGAGGATGGGTAAGATTCCTTGCAAAAGCACCCACCTTCCAGATGAATGCTTACAAACTCAAGTATAAACTCAGCCAATGTCTACATACATAATAATGACTCAATCATAAACCTGAATAATGTTTATTTACCAACATAAATATAAATAGGACCAACAATCAACAAGTTCTGTCTGTTCGATTTTTTTACTGTATATTTTTTGTCAGTTGAATTTAACAAAACTTGTTTGCATATATATATATATATATATATATATATATATATATATATATAAATTTACATAATAGCCTACGTTAATTGCATAACTCAGAGTTTCATGCCATAATGAAACTCTGAGTTGTGTAATCAATGTAGGGTATTAGGTATATTTTTACTATATTAAATAGCTCTATCTACATTATTCAAACGATTGCCCTCATCTTTGTTGCCATATTTATCACAATGTTTCGGCCATTGTACGCTCCGGCCTTCTTCCGGTCGTATGAATGTCGAACTGAACCATTTAGGACACATGGCACAGTGGATAAAGGTGTTGGTTAGATCCAGTGACAGGAACCAAAGAGTTGTGAGTTCAATACCTGGTTAAGGCAGTGGAGAACTTGGAGTGGTGAATTAACAGGTGACAACTGATAACTGACATCCATTAGACATGGCATGGGGAACTAGAACAGTCTACCCCAGTGAGTGAAATAAAGGGTTCAGTTCAACATTCCAACCACCTGAAGAAGGCCGGTGCATACAACAGCCGAAATGTTGTGATAAATATGGCAACAAAGATGAGGACAATTGTCTGAATAATGCAAATAGTGTAATACCTCATCTCAGAAACATAGACAGATATTAAATAGATATTAAATAGATATTAAATAGCTCTGTTGTTTAACATTGAGCACTGTTTTTCTTACACTATAGGCTATATATATATATATATATATATATATATATATATTTGAATACAAACTCTTGCTCATGCATTTACCTATATTTATCCATTTCATTATGTTTATATATATATATATATATATATATATATATATATATATATAAAGACAATAGAAAACTTACCTTAGCCAAAATGTTTTATCTTCTGATATACTTTATCAAGGCATTTGCTTTGACAAATTACATCAGAGGACAGTCAGCACATTGTGGCCATGCTCATAGTTATTCTTATTGAGTGTTGGCTTTTCTTTTTTATTAATAATTTTTCCATTATTTTTAGCCTTTTTTTTACATCTGGATGTGACTATTATAATCAAGTACACTGTGGATGGAGTTTGGTAGGTTTCCATGTGTGTTTAAATGAGTCCTAATTGATCTATGGTCAGAGAGATGTAACATGAGACTTCTTGATAAGCATGTTGTGGTAGGTCCTATTATTTGAATTTGGTTTGATCAGTAATGCAGTTCCTTAAGAGACACATGAATTCATAAATAATATTGGTTCTCTGTAATTGGGATCTTGCAGGTGCATTGTTATTTTAAATTACTTATAGTAGATAATTAATTTAATTTTCTTGTTCTGGTCAACTGGAGTTATTTCTTTAAAATGTTCCTAAGCAAAAATTCATCCTGCTTATAGTTACTGTGTATTTGATTTTTTATAGAAAATGTTAATATATATATATATATATATATATATATATATATATATATATATATATATATATATATATATACGAATGAAGAAATATAGTTTTAAGGTGTGCTATATTTATGGGATAAAATGCTCAATATCAGAGATAGAGCATGTGTAAATATAAATATAAAAGTGAACATTGAAGTCAACATTCAGATGTGACAGGTTGTTTCATGCTAGATGCAATCGTCAGGCTGCGAGTGTTGGATTTTTTCTTGACTATTTAATTGGATGAGGAGATAGTTATAACTGCTATACAATCCTTTTTTCAGATAGCCAAGATCGAATTCCAGTCAAATCTATTACATTCACTTGTGTGCTAATACTCTTGGGAAAGGTATGAATCCTCTTCTCCTCCAGCAGGACAGACCAGGTTCTATAGTCTTGGATGGCAACTGGTCTCCTGCAAAAAGAAATGGCAACCTACTGTGGGAAAAAAATCTGCCTCGTCAGTCATGTATCAAAAGATACATGATCACCTAAGTGTATATCACGCATGGCACATAACTGAATCATTTTCTAAATTTTTTGATGTGATTTGAACAAGTCTTTTCTGAGATTTTCTTCTATTCTTCAATGGTTACATGCTCTAATTCCTGAAGGTGACCAACGATTTATTCGAACTTTAAATTCTAGTCATGTGATTTCAATAGGATGCAAGTCAGGACTCACTGAAGGTCATGGCAGAACTGTAATCTTCTTTTTCTGCAGCTAAGCAGTCACTAATTTGGACGTATGTTTGGGATCATTATCTTCTTGTAAAGCAAATCGCTAACCGAGATGATGATTTTGCGCTGATAGGTGTAGATTTTCATTCAGAATTTTGATATAGTCTGCAGATTTCATTATTCCTCTTATTGTAATTAATTGTCCAGTCTCCTTGAGCTAAAACAACCCCAAAACATCATCGAGCTGTCTATATGTTTTAATGTTGCCACTGTGTTCTTTGGGAGGAAAACTTCACCTTTCTTGCACCAAATCTTCTGTACATCTTTATGTCCAAAAAGCTCAATTTTTGTTTCATCACTCCATAGTACTTGCTCCCAAAAGCAATTTTCTTTGTCCAAGAATGTTTTGGCAAAATTAAACCAAGCAACAATGTGACATGGTTTGTGAAGAAGGGTTCATCTTGGTTGGTTTCCATACAAATAATTTCTATTTAAACAACGTTATATAGTGCGAGTACTTACGCTTATAGCCATTATATCCAAACTTTTGGTGATGTGTTTCAAAACAACTCTTGGGTTTATATTAACCTTGTGACACAATTTTCGTGCAGTTCTCGGTGACAATTTAGGTTTTCTTCCACACCCAGGGAATTTCTCTGTTGTGCCAAACTATTTAAACTTCTTTATAATGGACTGTACCATGGATCTAGGGATAGTTAACTGGTTTGAAATAGAGCTGTAACTATTTCCTGGCATGTGGAAGTTAATAATTCACTGTCTGAAGTCAAGGCTAACCTTCTTTGTCTTCCCCATCATGTTGTTAACGTAAGAATAACAATGATGACACTTTAGGCATTATGTGATCTTCTTTGCCGGAATTATCTCAGATATTCTACTGAATAAATGGTTTAGAAGACTTCACCAATAAAATAATTATATAAATTACTTCTACTTACACAAATCAATCAATTTAAAATGATTATTTCTACTGTACAAATAATTTTGTCTTTTCCTATTTTGCATAATTCGCCTGTCAAATTTAGTGTATTTAACCTATTGTTCTGAAAATTGAGTTTTATATTCCATTCCTTGTGTTAACATATATGAAACCTGGCATGATACGGGCATTGGATTCTGAGAAATGGATTAAAATATTCAAAATTGATGGGTGTACAAATAATTTCATCGTTGACTGTATCTATAGTGAAAGTTTTGTTAAATTTAACCAAAAAGGTCTTTCTTTTCTTTTTTCTGACAAATTACAAATTTTGTCTTTTTTTGGCCTATTCTACATAATTTGCCTTTCAAATTTGTTGTATTTACCCCTATTGTTCTGAAAATTAAGTTTTATATTCCTTTTTTGTGTTTATTAACATATAAAAAACTGGCATCATATAGGCATTAGATTCTGAGAAATGGATTAAAATATTCAAAATTAATGGGTGTAAGAATAATTTTGTCATTTACTATATATATATATATATATATTTTCTGTTTCCTTTTGGATTTGAAGGTCAGATGAATTGGGGCCTTTTTTATGAACCTGACAAAATAAATATAACTTCATGAAATTTTAAGTGTTCGTGCCTTTTATAATAATAATAATTATATGCTATATATATATATATTTTACAGTAAGGTTCACCCTTTACAAGGCCCAGACGCCACTCATGGTAGAGGTTTATGTTAGGAGAAATTTGTGTTGATTCCACAAAGCAGAGGTTTGTGGAAAGAAGCTGTTCCAGTGGAACTTACTTCTTACTGACAAAATACAGACAGAATGTAGGTCATTTGGTACTATGTAAGTGGCATAACATATCTTTTCCATGAAGGTTTGAACTGTATATATATATATATATGGATTGGAATCAAATACAGATCAAATATGGGTTGGAATCTGACAGAATGGCAGGATAAAGAAGTGTTTATAAATTTGACATATTTCACGTTTATTAATGCTTCATCACAAAATGAAATAAGGAAGAGAAAAGAAAATTCTGGTATTTTTGTCTTTGTTTTTTTTTTTTCATTGGTTAATGCATCTGCCCTATCAAGCAACAACGGTTTTTCCTGCAATGGAGGACACAAGTTCAAATCCTGTCAGAGGGAGCATTTTTCTTTTTTTTTTTAATATTGAATGTTTATTCAAATATTGGTATAAAATAAAGTTTAAACTAATAAAAATTTGTCACATTAAAAAATAAAAATTTATTATTTTTTTACACACATGAAGATTTTAAAAAAAAAGAGTTTGTCAAACAAGTCATAAGAAATCAGTCTTACAGGTAAAGTCTGCTTACCTGTGAGCTGGGCAACTCCTGACTGTAAGATCTTTTCACTCACCATGAAGGTTGTTCCAACAGATATGTTCATTTCTACAATTCAATTAAAAAGATTCTGGTGAATATGGAATTCAAAGAAAGCTTAGCTGAAACAAGTTTTAAAAAAATGATCAAAGTTTAAAAAAAAAAAAAGTTCTAAGTCTGGCATTGTTACAAAATTATATTGTCTACTCTTTCCTTTATCACACAATGTTATCTTTTTTCTCGTCAAGTTTATTTTGGTTCACTATGCCGTGCCAGACCATTTTCTTGCCAGAATCCATCTTGTACATTTATAAATCTACCATTTATCCATGCAATGAATATTGCTGCCATATATCGTCCGGTGCTTCTGTTATATATCTCAAGATTATATATCTCAAGATTCTCAACAAAATCCAAAGGAGGGTTTATAATATTATCAGACCTCACTTGGCATCTCGACTTCAGTCACTTTCCCATTGGTGTGATGTGGCTTCTCTCTGTCTTTTCTATAAATATTTTCATAGCAATTGTCTAATGGATTCTCCTCCTTGGTGCCTCAACCATATGAATTTAAGTGTACTAACAGATTGACAATCTCCTGATTTTATTGCTGAATTAGCTAGATGTAACCATAAGTTATGTTCTAATAGTCTCTTTTCTCTCACTTCTCACCTGTGGAACTCTCTTCTGGTTTCTTCTTTCTTTGTCACCTTCAATCTTCAAAGATTTCAATGCAATGTCAATTGTCATCTTCTGTCTTTTTGAATCGTGTTCTTTCATTATTCTTTCTTCTCACTAAAGTTTTCTCATTCTCTTTCATGCCCTTGCATCTTAGTGGCATTATCGCCTTGCTTATGGGTGAAATTTAAAAAAAAAAAAAAGGAATATTTTTTTAGGATATAAACACCATCAGACAAGAAACAGGCCTCTTGAAAGACATCATGTCCACCATCAAGGAAAGAAATTTAAAATGGTATGACCATGTCATAAGTGCCAACAATCTGTCTACTACCATCTTACAATGTCTCACTTTAGGTCAAAGAAAAACAGGCAGGCAGAGGGAAAAATGGGCAGCAGGGCCTGGAAAATCATTCAAAGAAACTCAGACTGCCAAACATTGCCATGCAACTGGGGCATATGTAGGGAGCTAATTAGTTTCAGTCACCCTATGACCATACCCAGTGATGGTGGTGGTTTGGTGGTTTGGTGGTGATGGTGATGGTCATCTTCATTATCATCACTTTCTGTTTAAGAAAAAAACAATTTACCTAATGTTCTTTGTTCATTTCATATCATCATTTTAAAAATCCACTTATTTGGGTCTAGGGTAGCAGTGTTATGGATTTTTTTACCAGAAGTTAAGAGTTCTTCTTTTATATACCGTGTCCCTTCAGGACGTATTGTGATCATGAATCTCCCCCTATCCCTTGTAGCTCTCAATATGTTTTGTCCTTTTACTACTTCTCCCAAATGCTGTTCCGTCACCCACCTGCCAGGTATGTCACGCATTGCTTTCCTTTGTCACTCTTTCCCTCGATTCACCCTGTGAGTATCAGATTCTCCAAGTCCTCCTTTTTCATTACATGTCATAGAAATTTCAGCTGTTTCTTCCCGGTGTTAAGTATAAGCTTCTTCCTTGTTTGCAACCTCTACAAAACCTCATCATTACTCACATGTTCAGTCCATGATAACCTTAGCATCCTTCTGTAGAACCAGACCTCTGTTGTCTCAAGTCTCTTATTCGTCTTTGAGAAGACCATCCAACATTTACTGTCATCAAGGAGGACATAAAGCAGTTCAGTACTCTTTTCTTTGTTAAGAACAAAATCTTCCTGTCTTGTAATGCTCTGCCTGGCTTTTGGAATGCATTTTTTGGCCATCCCAATATGACTTCAGATCTCAGCATTGCACTTACCTTAAGACAACATATGGAATTATACCAAGAATTCTGAAGATACAGTTTGATATTATTTTTCTGATGAAGTCATCCTAGTTCTAAGCAGGGTGCCACAAAATAAAAGGTGGTGCTAAATCAGATGTTAAAAGGAGGGGTGAGTAAATTTTAAAGATTCCTGATTTTATATTTTCATCTGATCCGTTTTTAAAATGAACTTATTTTTAGACCTATTATTCTACTGTGAACATTTTTTGTTTTGAGTTTAAATACACAATTATTTTTTTCTTTTCACTTACACGTATTTCCTGAAATGAGACCTATTGACTTTTTCCGCATATAAGGCTTATATAAAAGCATTAGATGCAAAAGTTTCAGAATAAAAAAAAATAAGTTTTTTTAATTAATTCACCCAAAGCACGATGATCATGTCACTCTGACACAAGAGGCTACTGGGAGTGAAAGAGAATTAGATTACTTTAGAAGGAATTGGAA
>OZ038492.1:104078700-104091200 GCA_964036315.1 Acanthosepion esculentum | reverse complement strand
ATCTACATGTTCGGGGTTAATGCATCGTAGTAAATTTGTTTGCAAAGATGTATTCTCACCATTTATATCATTAACTTCACTATCTGCTTTTTGTATGAATGATTCATGTAATATATATATATATATATATATATATATATATATATATATATATATATATATATATATATATAGATGTATCCTTCGACGATTGTGTATTTAGGCAGCAATCCCTCATTTATACATGTTTCATTAAAGAGACTCTATGTGAAAAATACTAGTAGAAAATACAAGCATAATGACTTCATCCACATGTAAAAAAAAGATTAAAAATAATAGAAGGCTTAATAATAAAAAAGAAAAAGCCAACACTCAATAAAATTAACTACAAACATGACCACAATGTGCTGACTGGAAAATAAAACATCCTTATAACTATAGATACATACACACAATCCACACATCCAGTTAAAAAATAAAAATAAAATCATCCTTGATAATGGCTAAAAGTATGGCGGAAAGCGCTTGAAATTACAGAACATTTGGACAGTTTCTACACACTCTGTGTTCAGAAAAAAAATCACTTGTTCAAACACAAGAAAAATTGAATGAAAAGCTTAACTGCAGTACCTTGTCTCTCGTCTTTAATGAAACATGTATAAATAATATATATATATATATATATATATATATATATATGTATGTATAAATAATATATATATATATATCGGGCCTTTCATTCCAAAGAAAGTTAATGACACTTTCTCTACTGACTTCTTTCTCTTTTTTCTCTTTATGTCTTTTTCCCCCCTTCCATATAAATATATAATTTCCGTTAAGTAAACCGATTTAATGTGTCAATGTCTGGATTTCCTCAAACAATTTAAATTTGAGAGAATAGAAATTTTACATCTAACTCAATCATGTCTCTCTCCCCTCACTTCCTCACTTCGTTAATTTACATATGCTTAGTACTGCCCATCAAAAATGTGTAAATTTCTTTTCATTTTTCATTTCAACCTTTGGAAGTAAAGTCTGATGATCTGTGGCCCTCTAAAAAGGCTGTGGTGAAATAATTTATTACATGGAACCTTAAAGTGGTCTGTTTTTATTTTTAGTTAAATTATTAGCTCTGATTTACATTGAGCTCTCTGGATTTTATCCTCCTTGGGTCTACCCATACGGATTACCTAGTTTTTCGTAAACTAAATATATATATATATATATATATATATATATATATATATATATATATATATATATATTACAGCAAACAACCAAAAATGACCTCAACATAGATGATAGTCTATTTCAAGCCGTTATGTACACAACTATCATCAGCCCCTAAGTGTCTGTTTTGTAGCATTGCTTTAAATTTATTTTCAATGTCAGTCCTCCTCTGGTAAATATCTTATTAATGAGAATGGGTTTGTGTTAGCAATTGATGGGGGCGTAAGGTATCTTATCCCGTGGGAAGCGGTCTGGGGTTGGAGTTTATTTATAGCTAGGACCTTTCGTTGTTTGTCGTTTAATATCAGTTCCTACTATGTGGCATTTCTTATATGAACCCCAAGTGTGTTTTTCTGGGATTCGCAGTAAACAGTTTTTGTATTACAGGTGTCCAATATTATTAATAAGTGATGGGGATTTAAACTTAAACCCGTTAAGATTAATGTAAATTAGTTGAGTTATAGATTTATAGATTGTGTGTAATACTAGTGCACCCAATGGAATAAATCATGCTGTCCAACACACTTCCTACATACATATATGTACATTTACATGTCCATACATATATGCCACTATACGTACACATACACCCCCATACATATGCACATGTATTCTTATATAATTTGGAATTTATTACTATGTCTACATTTTGTGATTAGCTCTCTCCATTGATTTAATAGTTTGCATTGTTCTTTATATTTTATTATCCTGATTTATTCTTCTAAACCTAGGTCGCACCTATCCCTAAAACTGTTGTGGGTGTTTGCAAAACCAAGAATTTTCCAATTTATTTGAGAATTCAGACCCTTTTCCTTCAATTCCTAAATTTTTTTGGAAAGGGCTGAAGAAAAAATACATTTAAAAAAGTGAAATCGAAAAGTGAATTATCTATTTATGGTAGTGTCTTGAATTGTAAATATCCTTTGAGAGCAACAATTTTGATTAACAAACCTTCATCTTCCGTAAAGAGACAAAAACAAATTAGAAGAAAGCATTTTACTAATACGAATGTACACATAAAATAATATTTATCAGTATACTGAATTCAAACTTCAGCCAAGGTTGATGTGTTCATTTTTGTACTAATACTCTTGAGAAAGAGTCCCACTTAGGGCCTAATAACAGGACAAACCATGCTCTTTAGCCTTAGTTGGGAACAAGTCTATGAGAAGGAAAATTCTGAATTCAAAACTAATTGGGTGGGAAACTAGCAACTCCATCCTATAAAAACCCTGATTATAGAAACAACAGCAACACCTAGTATGATGAGGATATGGCTCTAGCATAGTGAGGGTGTAGCCCCTCCATGGTAAAAAATTGATTCTATCATGGTAAGTGTTGTAACCTAGGGAAGGTTACTAAACAGAATAATCACGCGAAGGTTGGTAATGAATGATAATACTTAGGACAAGAACAACACATATAAGATTTGCTAGCAGCGCATAGAAGAAGTAGTCAACTGCTAGTAGTGAGTCAAGTGAATTCCACAATGAATCTCCAACTGCAGACTAACATACAGTATTTACTACTGTATTTATGTGAATGGCGATGTACACATTATCATCCGTAGGTATGCTACAACAATAAGGATGTGGCCCTATCATGGTGAGGACATGGAACTAGTATTGTGAGGATGTGGCCATATCATGGCAAGGATGTGGCCTTATCATGGTAAGGATGTAGCTTTAATATGGTGGGGATGTGATCCTAGCACTGTGAGGATGTGGTCCAAGCATGGTTAGGATATGGCCCTATCATAGTGAGAATGTGACCCTAGCATGTTGAGGTTGTGACCTTACCATGGTGAGGATGTTATTGTTGGAAGTGTAGCACAAATACAGAATTAGTTTTATTAAATCCTTAGAAAACAAAATAAAGCTATAAGCCCAAAGAGAATATTGAAATTAAATAAAAATTATAAATATGTATATATTGCATGCATATATATTTTTTAATATAAACTCAATCAAGGGAGAAATCTATATATTTTGTGCTGGTATATTCACTATAATCCACAAAAAAATAGATAAAAAATGCTTCAGTTTCTATCCTACTTTTTATGGAATTAATATTTGAAGCTTCAGCATATAATGCTAAAATTATTTGAAGAAAAAAATATTGTTCTATTATTTTCAATAAAGAAAAGAGCTTAGTCTGCATCTGTATATTGAATTTTATAATTTTCTTGGCATTGAAATGATATTTATATTTACGGAAAGGGTTTTCAGCAAAATGAAAGCAAATACACAACAGGCTGAAAATTTTATTAAATGTTTTATCTATAAAATAAAATAAAAATAGTAAAATCCTGGCTGTGGGAAAGGTAGCCTTCTCTTTAACAACAGAGTGCAAAATTAAATGTTTACATTTCTGAATAAGAAAATGTTCTACTTAGTGACAGGCTGGATAGGAGCCTGCAGCCCTCCACAAAGGCAATGGAAAAAAAGAAAAGACTCTTTTTAAAAACATTGTTCTTTAACAGCTCTAGTCAGTTATTTCTGATACTATGTATATCCCCTACAGCCAATCATTTGTGTCTCCTGTTGCTATAAATTCACTATAACATAAAGGTGCATACAATATAAAATACACATTTTTCCTTGACAGAATAAGTCATCCTAGTAGTTGTAAACTAACATGAGTTAGTCAAAATAAATAGAATGAAATAAAAGATATAATTATAAAAATTAAAACGATGATAAGTCTTAAATATATAACAATAATTGTATGTAATCAGATTACAAAATGGAAAAAGCACCTATATAAAGCATTTCAACCCTACAAGGAACTTCTTCAGACCTATAATGGTTTTATTGATGTAATTAATTCTATGTTGCAAAGATCTTGTGGAACTGCTAAGTATCCTTGACTTATTTGGGAAGACTATTAGAATAATCCAAAACCTATACTAGCAACAATACTGCACATGATAGTAAATGAATTCAGTAAATATACAAAAATAGAAAGGAGTATAAGACAAGGATGTATGTTTTCCTTGGACTTATTTAATCTATCCAGTGAAACGACACTGAGAGAATTATAAGTCCCACCAGAATTCATTATTTGCAACATAAGATATCCAGATGACAGTATTGATAGTAGATATAGAAAGGAAACTACAAAAACTCCTACATAAGGTAGCAAAGGAAAGCAAGAAGAAAAGACTAAACCTCAATTGCAAGAATACGAAATGCATGGTTGTTAGCAAATGGAACAGCCCAGCATGCAAATTACAAACTGGTGATACCAAAATCAAAGAGGTACAGCTTGAAATATTGGTTCCTGTGTGATCACCTAAGTTAAGCAACATCAAGCCTGGTCAATACCAAAATGGATGACTGTTTGGGAATGTCAGATGCTGAAAGCTTGGATGTGCAGGTGATGTAATGGATAATAACACAGAAGTGTTAATCAGAGAACTGGGTTCTAATTCCAGTTGAGTTCATTATATTCAGTTACATGCAAATACCCTTAAGAAAAGTATGAATCCACCTATTCTCCCTGCAGCTATGGGTTAATTATTAAAAATAGTATCATTAAAATCTTTATTATCTCCAAAATAAAAAAATTAAAATTGCATACAAAATATTTAGATTTTGGCATTAAATACCCACAAAAGTTGATATGTCACTAAAAAAAACACCAACCAACAAAGAAGTACAACAATTTAACTATCTGGGAAGTATTTTAACAGAGGATGAAAAGTGTAACACTGATATCCAAAAGCATATTGGGATAGTGAAAGATGCCGTTCAAAAGCTAAGCAAAGTATTAAGAAACAAATTTCATTAGAAACAAAGAAATGAATACTGAACTCTTATGTAATATCAGTCCTCCTATATAGTAGTGAATTCTAGGAAATCTCACACGTGTTCAACAATGTTTTAGACAAAATGGAAATAAAAAGGACACCTATATTTAACATCAGGAAGAGAGAGTTGAAATTTCTAGGATACATAATGAGGAAAGAGGGCTTGGAAAATTTGATACTCACAAGACAGATTGAAGGCAAAAGGGGTAGAGAAAGACAACATATAAATTAGCTAGCAAGCTTGAATAAATGGATGGCAGAACAAATTTTGGGAGAGATAACAAAAAGACAAAATTTATTAAGTGCTACAAAGGACAGGAAATTATCAACATCTAAAAGAAGAGTTGTATATATATATATATATATATATATATATATATATATATATACAACTCTTCTTTTCAGTTGTTTTATCCATATTCTTTTTTCAGTTGTTTTATCCATATTATATATATATATATTATATATTATATATATATTATATATATATATATATATATATATATATATATATATATATATATATATATATATATATATATATATATATATATATATATATATATTATATGTATTATATATATATATATATAATATGGATAAAACAACTGAAAAAAAGAATATGGATAAAACAACTGAAAAGAAGAGTTGTATATATATATATATATATATATATATATATATATATATATATATAATTTATATATATATAGTGGAAGGAGAAATTAAACAAACACTGATTACTGTTTTACATCAAAAACATTAAAGATACAGAGATACTTAATTTTAAATTTAAATTTTAAAATTTTTGATTTCTGGTGTATCTAAATTTAAATTATGAAACAAAAGGTTTTGTTATTTCCCAGGCACAGGGACATAAATACGAGGGATATAGTAAGTAAAGATTAAATTCACTTCAGTAGTAATAGTGTGCAAGAGTAACTTGTTAACTACTGCTCCATGGCAAGGTGATCAACAAAAGTGTAATATTGATGGGGAAAAATTTGTCAGTGAGAATTCAATTTAGTATTTGAATCTAAGCAATGCAGAGTTGGCAATAGCATAATTCTAGCTTTTTCAAGATAAGGGAGAAGCATTGTAGAAATTACTCAAAATAGATTTGCTAGTTGGCGCATGGGTGGATTTTATGGATTTTTTGATGGATTTTTTTTAAGGAGCAAACGTTGCTTTTTTAATCATGCAGCTTCAAGAAAAACACATCACAGACATGCATTCATGCATGTATACGCACACACACACACACACACACACACACACACACACACACACACACACACACACCACAAAGAAAAAGCCTTGGCATGTTATCTTTCCTATAATAGTAATTTCAAATAAGCTTTTTAAATTTCAAATTTCTTAACTGTATATCAAACTCTCTGATTCATATTATTATTATGGTTTTAAGGTATGCTAAAAAAGATTTTTTTCTTTAGATATACTTATGCTGCAATTTCATACCCAAAATTTTAAAAATTGCCAAGGTTTAAAATGTTTACTCCTTTGTCATATGTATATATATATATATATATATATATATATATATGAGCATGTATGTACATATAATGGATTTTCTATTTATTCATCCAACAGATTTTTATCACTTAAGGCTTATTTTTTTAGCAGATACCATTTTTTGAGTAGACACTCCATTTTTATTTTTAAACAGTATATTAATCATCATCTACTGGCCTGAATATTTGAGAAACCTTATTAAAGAAAAATATGTACCCACCAGCAGGATTTGAACCTGCAACTGTCTTAGCAAAGAAAACCATCATTAGATCCAATGTACTTATACCAACTTTGCTATGAAGGGCATTGCTGACTAATCAAGGTTGAATATTTGTGACTGAATTGGTATAAGCCCATCAGGTCTAATGATGGTTTCTCCTGCCAAGGAGGACATAACAACCATGTCAGTATGAATGTCCTTAGGGGCTAAACCCATTTTCTGCACAATGACAAATTTTGTCTATTTTTAAGAGAAGTTGCTACTAGTTACTTTTGAAGTCTTCTTTGAACAGTCAGATGTCAGTTTACCTGGAAAGAAACAATGCAGTTATTAATAAGAAGAGTTGAAATGAATGCATGCAAAAATTCACAGCTCTAGCATCACTCCTTCATAGTCAGTCTATGAACTATTCAGTCCGCCCTCGTATATATAAGTATGTAGGTGTAGATGTGTTTATGTATTTATATATATATATATATATATATATATATATATATATATATATATATATATATATATATATGTATGTGCATATATGTGAGCATATATTTGTGTGGGTGTGTGTTTGTGTGATGGTATATATGTGTGTGTTGGAGGGAGGCACATGTGTGTATATGCACTACTGCACAAAAGAAATAGGCCAAGCCCCAATGGTAAAATATTAAGTTTTTAATGTGCTTAACAAATCATTGATAAATAAAGTAACTCAATAGAAGATAACTTCTCCCTTTCTTTTTTCTTTTTTTCTTTTTAAATATCTAAGCCTTGTGGTTAAACTTCTGGGCTGCTTTTTGCAAAAAGAACAGTCAATGATATTCCATTTAATGTTGATAACTTTAAACAATTGGTGTGCAGTTCAAAATGTTCACAATTGAAGTTATGTTTTATGAGACCAAATATTCTCTCCAAGGTCTGCAACTGAGAAGGCTGTCTTCAAAAATATCAATCCCAATGGTTCTGATATCTCTTGCCTAGCCAGTTAAATGAGGCTGGAAAATCAGGATGTTGTTGATGTGAATTTTGTACATAACAGCATAAGGCTCTGGATGAGGGTTGTCTGGAAAGAGTACTATGAGTGACTTTCCTGGAGTGGAGTTTGACTGGAATCTTGACCACCTGTCAGAGAAACCTTTTGTCAAAAGTCTGGACCCTGAGATCATACAGGAATGGGTTATTGAGGCCATTGGCAGCATGAAAAATCGCAAGACAGCTAGCCCATTTCAGATAGTGCCAGAAATGCTGAAAGTCTCCGGTGAAGCTGGTGTTATTTTCATTGACTTCAGAGAATTCACTCTAGCTAGGAGGAAAGTATCTTCATCAGTCTCTCCAAAAGAGAAGGTGATGCTCTCAGGTAAATACAGAAGCTGAGAGCTGCTCAACTAGGCTATGAAGATGATCGAGCTTATGACAAGTAGTTTCATTCAGCATAAGATCAATATTGCTGACATGCAGTTGAGTTTTATGTGAGGTCATGGCACTTCTAGGGGAGTTATAACTCTGAGTAAATAATTATAAACACCCTAGCATTTATATATACAAAAATATTCATGCAAGGCTTCCATGTGTACATGAGCAAGACCAAGATAATTATCTCAGGCCCCAGCCAGGATGTACTCAGGAAGTCTGACATTGAAACCAAGGACTTCCATGTGAACATGGGCAAGACCAAGATAATGGTGTCAGGCCCAGGCATGGATATTCTCAGAGATTCTAGCAAGGACCAATGCACTGCCTGCCTAGCAGGTGTTAGTAACAAGGCCATTACCTGCAGCAGCTGCTCATGCTGGGTCTACAAAATGTGCAGTGGTATCACTGATAAAGTTGTGCTTGATCCAAACTTCAAATGTAAGTGTTGCAGAGGTTAAGGCATGACCAGTCAACGACATTCCACTAACTGAGGTGGTTGTTGTTGAAATGACCTTAGAGGTGGCTGCTTCTTTTGCTACTTGAGTGACACTTTGTTCTTGGGCATTACCAGGTTGCATGGAAGAAATTTCACCTTCTGCCGTCTATTCTCATAACCCACTACCTCCTGGCTAAAACTAAAGGTGACGTGTTTAACACCTGTATTTGTAGTGCCATATTGCATGCCAGTGGGCTCTGTCAGTGGCAGACTTGGATGAGTGGTTTGTCCATTTTGGACAAAGTCAAGTCAGATGTTTCATGAGAAACTAGGCCTTGAGTGCAGCAAGGGGCCTATGAAACAGGTCCACAAGGTGACAGTTGAGAACAGCAGAGGAAGAGGACAGTCCAAGATGACTTGGGAAGATGATTTTTCAGCAGAACAGAGAAGAATTAGACCTAGAACTAGCTGATGCTAGTGACAGGTGACATATGTGAAGGTAAACTGAGATCCTCTGTCAGGAAGTACCAACTTTGTTTTGTTTGAGATAAATCCCAGTCCTGCCTCAACAAAAAATATCACCTCAACAGAAACAACCTCTTATGCAACAAACAGCATGACTTTCACCCCTGTAGGTTCATTGCTGATGTCTTAACTGTCATTACATATAATAAAATCAGGGAAGCACTTGATAATAAATCCACAGCAAGAGCAGTCACCTTAGATATCTTGAAGGTCTTGGACAAGATATGACATAGGAAGCTGCTACACAACCTCTGCAGGTAGGGAATTTTTCGGAGAATCTCCTCAATTATTAAGTCCTTTCTATCGAGTAGGTCCATGAAAGTCATTGTTGATAGAAAGTCCTCTGAAGCTCATGAGACAAATGCGTGTGTCCCCCATGGCTCTCTTCTATCTATTATTTGCTATATATTAACGATCTGTGTAAGAATATTCTCAGATCACTAGTAATTATACATGCAAATGACATGGTTTATGAAACCAACATCCAAAAATCTAGATGACCAGAATCTGACTTTGGATCTCTCCTCTGACCTTGTATGCACAGCACAATGCAGGGGAAGGATGGCTTCTAACTTTCAGTACCTTCAAACCAAGTTAGTAATGTTATATCATCGAAGAGCAGACCTTTAGTTTTCTTCAGATATGATTAGCAGTGGTACTCTCAATGAAACGTCTTTTGAGTATCAAGCTCACATCAGGGCTCTAGTAGCTCATATATATGATCCATTGCTAAAGACACTGGAAAAAAGGTTGGTGCCTCATGCCACCCCAGAAAGTACCTAACTCCTCCTCAGTCAGTTATGTGCCATGCGTGATACACACTTAGGCGATCATGTATCTTTCGATACATAACTGATGAGGCAGATTTTTTCCACAGTAGTTTGCCATTTCTATCTGCGGTAGACCAGTTGCCATCCAGGGCTATAGAATCTGGTCTGTTCTGCTATTTAACCATAGCTGGGGGGGGGGGAGAAGAAGAGGATTCATACATTCCCCAAGGGTATTAGTATGTAAGTGAATGTACCATGCTTTATCATCACAAGAGGCAGATCAGACCTAAAAGGGTGTATTGCTGTTATATATGGGCTGGAACTGCTCAAAAAATAAAAAAATAAAAACTTCTGGTAATAATATTACAAATTCTTTTGTGCATAAACAAGATTAATTAAAATATTAATAAAAACATTTTTTGTCAATGAATTTTAGTCAAATTTCTATGAATGAGGTTAACAAATGACTCCGGCCAACCACACGATAATTTATGGTTGTCAGTTTTTATTATGACGCCGACTGCCTATCTTATGCTTGGCATTTTCTGATACATTTTCAGTAGCAAACACCAACAATGAGTTTATTCGCAGTGATACTTTTAGTGAGAAAAACAATGTTAAGACTTCTGCTGAAGCAATAAATCAACTTATAAAAAAATTTTTATTGCTTGAATTGGCGATTATAAAGTTGGTGTTTTTTGTAATTGACCTCTGGCAGTCAACTTACTAAATACACATGTAAAGTAAAATTACAACAGTCTGAAAGGACAATGCTGCTTTCCACCTGAGTACAATATCTACATGCTTGGGAGCAGCAGAGATGCTGATAAAATTTTAAACATGTTTGGCTAACTTCTGACTTAGAAACACTAGAACTACTGCATTGTTCGTGCCTAAGGATTTTGTAATGGAAATAGGTTATCAATTATAACTAGATTTTATTAAATATTTCAACATTTATATATATATATATATATATATATATATATATATATATATATATATATATATATATATATGCAGATGTATCAAAAATAGTTCTACAAACATTGGAGGCAGGTTTCTCATAGAAAAACATGGACAAAATTCCATATAAACATATTTCTGCAAATCCTTCACGTTTGAGTTATTAAGTTTAAAGTTTACAGTAGATGCTATTAAGTGTACAATTCAAGATACAAACCAAAATTACTTTTATAAAATTTGGAGGTGGGTTCCTGACACCAAAACAAGGTAAAATATCCATATCATCATCATCATCATCATGACTTTTGTAATCATAGGATGGATCTGAATGCAGAAGACACGCTTACTCTTTTCCATAACGGCCTATCAACGGCAGCCATCAGCAACTCTGGCATAGTCATACCTGTCCATTGTTTGACATTGTCCAACCAGTTTTTACATTGGCAGCCTCTCCTGTGTCCACTGTCAACAGTTCCTTGCATGATGGTCTTGCACAGGCTGTCATGCCTTCTAATGTGTCCAAACCACACCATTTTTCTCCATTTCACAGTGGCAAGAAGAGGTTCCTCGTGTCCCACAAAACTTTCAACCCTTTTCCACACAAACTCATTGGTTTTTTGTTCCCAATAGAAAATGCCAAGGAGTTTTCTCATGCATTTGTTCTCAAACGCTTGGATCCTTCACTCTGTATCTGTCAACAGTGTTCACGTTTCACATCCATATATGAGAATGGAGACTAAATATAAACATGCCCAAAAAGCCATCATTATATCTCAACACAGCCACTCATAAGAAATGTTCAAAATGTCTTCCGCTTACTTCTACACACACAGGCACCCATTGGATCATTGACTGGCATATCCTTTCAAATACTCCCACACAGTATCAAATGGTTTTGCAGACCCCCATGACACATTGATGAAGCATCTCTGTGTTATTAATGTCTGCTGTATAAGCCAATTGTTTTAGGTAGCCCCACATAGAAAAATTCAAAGGATTGAGGTTGGGAGAACATGCAAACCATGGAACCAGTCCTCTCCTACCTATCCCTCTTTCATGGTAGATGTCAGACAGTGCATCACAAACCATGTAACTAAAATGTGCTGGAGCCCAATCATGTATGAATCATATGCATCTTCGTATTAGCAGAGTTACATCCTCTAGCAGGTCTGGAAGTGTGTTCAAAATAAAGTTCCTGTAGATAGATCCTGTAAGACATGCTGGGAAAACATATGGACTTACAATTCCAGCCCACACATTAATCATAAACTGATACTAGTGTCTAGCCTGTATTGCACCATGGGGATTCGGATCTGCCCAGAAATGTTGGTTATGTAAATTTGTTATCCGAAATGTTGCCTCATCCATCATCTGAAGAGACAAACAACGGATCAGCAGTTTGTGCCATAAACCATTAGCAAAAGTTCTCCAGTGGTGAGTGATCAGAGGGTGAAAGACTCTGCACATGTTGCAAATGCTATGGATACAAGAGCTTCTCTTGAAGTACCCTCCATGCAGTACAATGAGATGTATGACATGCTAGGGCCACTTGATGTGCACTGATACCAGGATCATCTGCGACAGCCTGTATAACGTGTTCTTCGTGGTCAGGTGTACAAGCGA
>OZ038492.1:104061200-104073700 GCA_964036315.1 Acanthosepion esculentum | reverse complement strand
CAATTTATTTAGATTTGAAAACAAAATACAACCTCTTTGTTTTTCATTAAAAAAAGGTTTCAGGTTTTTATTCTGATCAACCAATCAAATATAAACTATGTTAAATTTAGTTTATGTCTGGCTGCTGTTAGCCACCAATCTACAGGTCATGACCCATTTATAAAAAATAATTTTTAATTTTGCTTCTTCACTTAGTTTAAATTTAACATAGCTTATATTTGATTGGTTAATCAGAGTAAAACCCTTAAACCTTATAATTCCTTTTTTTTTCTAAAAAAGAGGTTGCATTTTGCTTTTAAATCTAAATAAATTGTTCACTCGCCAGTAATCTACAATTGTCTGATGAGATGCATTGAAACACGACTGCAGTTGTATAGTGATTTTTACATGTTTTCCGTGTAATATCCTAAAATAAATAATATTGCTCTACTTTGTATTGATCCATCTTTTAAATCAAATGTTATGAACATTGGAATTGTACCCTATTTGTTCTCATCGTACCTGTATATATATATATATATATATATATATATATATATAACGTATTTGAGAAATGTCAGCTTGTGGTTCTTCAAGAGGCTGATAATTATTTTTGAGAATTGCTGTGCATGATGGATGTGGTGTGTAGATGGTGCTTGAATGTTGGTAAAATACATGTATATCTGTGTTTTTTTGTTGAGGCAGGACTGGGATTAATCTGGCACAAGTTGGGCTCTGGTGGAGAGATGATTTGCCATAATGATTTGAGGCAAGGTTTTACAAAGCCAGATGCTCTTCCTGATGACCAACTCAGTACATCCAGTGTTTTTATAGAGACATCATCTCTAGGAAAGTTGACATTCAAGGCTTGAGACCCCAACTCCTATAAGAAGCTCATTCACCTTGAGACAGGTTTTGTTTTTCATCCTGTGGAATGGCATGCCACCTTCCTCACCAGCAGAAAGGCAAGTGAGGGAGTCTGTTTAGATGCCAACCACCCATCCAAGTGGCAGGTTCTACTGCCTAACATGTCACCAGTAGCAGACCTGAGCCTGACCTGACTCCAAGGTCAGGTCAGGCTTAGTTGTCAAATAAACATTCAATATACCAATAGACTAGTTCCTAATGGCCAGCTAATATAGATGCTTACCAAACTCAATACATTATAAGAACAACAATGGCAAACTGCATGGCAACCATAACCCAGACCACAAATCATTGCAAATTATTTACTTAGAATGGAACTAAAAACTTGTGTGCTTCTAGCCAAATTTCCACTAATGCCACATCATCAGGTGTGTCTCCAGTGATGTTGCAAGTGAGTCACCTAGAGGATCGAATGATGCTCTGTGGCAATCTAAGATGAGAGCCGGATCTTCTTTCAAGCCAGTGATGGACTTTTCTTTCTTTTTTTTTTATTATAAAGTTCACCCAAGAGCCACTTAAGGCAGATGGTTACAGAGTAAGAGGTACAGTTTATAGGGATATTGCGGGGATGATAATGTTTAACTCTAGACTAACAGGTTAAGATCAGGGAAGCATCCTCTTGGGAGTCAGGTCCACAAAGTGGTTCACGGGAAGAACCTACTCTTATGTGCATACAATTGCTGCTAGATCTCACTAATGGAATACAAAAGGAATGAGGGTGGTTTGTTACAATGTGCATAGTATAGCAGGTCTTAGACATGACAGTTAGAACTGGTGGAACTAAGGAATATAGTTTGTATAAAGACTTTCTGCGGAAATAATGATAAAGTAGTGAGAGGCTCATAACATTTGATCTGTTGGAAAGGGGTTGTAGGGTGGAAAATAATTCATCACCCACAAGGACGCGGAGACACTTTTGGACTCTATCAAGAGTGGAAAGTGAAGATTAGTCAACTGCTGCCCATATATGGCATAAGTACTACATTTTGGGACTGATATGGCTCTTGTAAAGATAAATATGTACATTGTGGTGTAATAATTGGCTTGGAGTGAGAACTTGGGTTCATTGGATTCACTTGCACACAAATACCCTTGGGAAATGTATGAATACATCTCTTCTCTCCCCAGCTATGGGTTGAATAGCAGGATAGACTGGGTTCTTTAGCCTTGGTTGGCAACCAATCTATCGCAGAAAGAAATGGCAACCTACTGTGGGAAAAAATCTGCTTCGTCATGTATCATGTATGGCACTTAACTGACTGACTGAAAGGGAAAGGATAGCAGGAGGAGTCATGTACTTACTGGAGTGCTACAGGGAACTATTTTTCCAGCATCTTTAGCGATGGACTGTATGTACAAGATCCACTTGAGGTTTGGGTTGAACTTAAATCCCAATAGATGTTTATCATGATAGGTGAAAATTCAGGGTCTGCTCACTCAGTGATAATCGGACATCACTAGTTTGGTTTATGAGGCATTGAATGTAACCAACCAGTTTTCCCCCACTGAGCTGTTAGGTCGAGGGTCGAGTATTCACTCATAATACACAAGCTCAGCCAATAGCAGCATGGTGTAGGGGTAATAAGAAAATTCTTGCTCACCTTTCATGTTTTTGGAAAGAACATTAAATAGTGCCACGTACATTCAGAATATTGTTCAACCTGTTCCACTGAAACAGAAAGGTAATGTGCTGTTCCAGCAGAGTAATGCCTACCCACATGATGCCCATGCTACTCAACATGCTCTGTAAAATTTTCAATAACTTTCCTGATGTGCACAATTACCAGGCTCGCTTCCCATTGAACAGATGTGGGACATGATGGAAAAATACTTGACTCATTCAGTTAACCTACTGGTTATATTGTGTGAACAGGTGCAAGAAGTGTTGAATAATATACTGTCAGATGGTATTCACCATTTTCACAGTTGTATGCACATAATAATATTATGCCCAAAGAGGAAAAACTGTGTAATATAGGGTTTAATCATTTCTTATGCACTCCTTTTTTTGGAATCTGTTCATATATCAATCTTTATATGTGATCATAGAATGTAATTAATCTCTATTAACATGTATATATGTTTTTACCGACACAGACAAATAAACAGGCCCTGTTGGTGGGGCATCAGAATACGTCAACTGCCTACCTGCAGAGGGTAAAAGTCTCTCAATGGGGCCACCTGCTAGCCGTGGGTGGTGACCCGTGATGCCTGGGGATGGTGTCCTGGTGGTTGAGCAGGTCATGACCCAAGTATAAAGTGGTCACGACCCTGCAGCACACCACTTTGGCCCTTATCTGGGCTAGACGGGCAGTCGGAGAGGTCCGAACCAATCAATCGGCTGGTCATGTCATGCCCCATCACATCTAACCCATCCCAAAACAACTACAACTTACAATTAACTTTCCCACCCAAACCCTACAATAAATACACTAACAACTTACCCCTAAAATGTGATGGAAAGTGGTGGCTTAGGGTCAATCAGTAGAAAAAAAAAAATTTTAAACAATGATGTTGCCAGTTATACGTTTTTGAAACAATGATGTTGCCAGGAATACGTTTTTGAAACAATGATGTTGCCAGCTATATGTTTTTGAAACAGTTGACAGCTATACATTTTTGAAACAATGATGTTGCCAGCTATACGTTTTTGAAACAGTTACCAGCTATACGTTTTTGAAACAATGATGTTGCCAGCGATACGTTTTTGAAACAATGATGTTGCCAGCTATACGTTTTTGATATATTTAGTAAATACTGGTTCTGGCATTAAATAACCCATAGTGGTTGATATGCCATAAACTGATGATCATGTTTATATCTCCCCTTCCCCCACATAAAATTCCATCAATAAAAACATTACTTTTTTTTCTAGAACTCTAAATGCACTACACAGATTTTATCTACTTTGTCATTCAATTGCCTAATATATATATATATATATATATATCATAATCATGAACCCCATAGATCACTGGAGTCGTAGTGGTGTTACATGTGCAGCAGTCGCAGAAAAACTGGTATTTCCTGGGCAAGACAGCCTGATGGATCCCAGGCTGGTTTGAATTCAAACTTGCCCTTCTCCAAGACTAATTTCCAATCAAGTCTGTAGAACCCAGTCTGACCTGCTATGTACCCAAAGCTAGGGGGAGAAGAGATGGACTCAGACCTTTCCCAAGGGTATGAGCACATAAGTGAATGTAATGAACTCAACTGTAATTTGAACTTGGCTCTCCAATTCCTCATTCCAAGCCACTATCCATTACTCCACTGTGCATCCAATATATATAAGAGATCCATGTTTAAATCTCACCATGGTCAGGTGATCCTAATGTGCGGCACTTTGGAAAGTACTTGAAAACCATAACATGGGTTGACCCAAGCCTTGTGGGGGAAATTAGGTAGACAGAACTGTTTGGAAGCCATCAATGGTTGTGCTAGCAGGAAGTCACAAGTCATTGAGATTGAGAGTTTTTGCATACTAATATTTTCAAACTGTTGATCCCACCATATTATGCATACTCCCCCAGAAACTGTAATCGAGGTCTACTCAACATTGTAGCTTCCCTGTACCTTTTCTATATATACATTCATGGTAATTGCTTTGATGAACTTTCCACTCTGATATCTAATCTTTGTGAATTTAAATGCAGTACTAAATTGGCAGATAGGTCTCATCATTTTACAGTTGAAATGGCTGAATGTAACCAAAGTTCTATACTAACAGTTTCTTCTCTCACACTTCTTGCTTGTGGAACTCTCTTCTGGTTTCTTGCTTTCTGGTCAACTTTGATCTTGAAAGATTTAAGTGCAATGTCAGTTGTTATCTTCTGTCTTTTTAATTCCTGCTCTTTTATTGTTCTCACTCCTTAATAATGTTTCTATTTTTCTTATATTCTTTCACACTCAGTATCTCTGTGTCTTAGTGGCTTTATTGCCTTGCTATGGGTGAAATTATTAAAAAAAGAAAAAGTAAGTCAGTCAGTGCTTGGTATAAACTGCCACAGACCAAACTTGAGTTTTACAATAAGGAGATGGCCAGCATACATGTTAGTGAAATGGACAATGATTTCATATCCACTTTTTGGGAGATATAAATAAAACTAATTTATTCATTACTCTATTTCTAGATACCTGAAATAAATTTATCAGTTCCTTTTTGTAGGCATTTGTTTGTTATTGCTAACTTCTTCACTCAGGTATTAGCAGCAGCCACAGTCACCAGCAAGAGAAACCACTACAAGGCTAATCTACATGTAAGATGAACCAACCTTCTCAGATCACACTGGTGACTACTACATACTACAAAAACATCACACGGTTTATGGGCACTGAAACAAGACTTCCATGCCACAACCAGCCACAAATATTCTCATTATCAAGAACATTAATATGACAGCTTCCATTCCAACACAGAACATGAAAAGTCACCACGTGTTTATGAAAATAGCCAATCATTGTGAGCTTTTTCAAAATGGCCAGAAGGAATGACAGGTAATTTGGTAAAATCCCCAGGTACCCACAGTGATGCACACCCATTCTATGTCTATGATGGTCATGAGCACTGAGAGCTACATCATGTGACTCTACTTCTTCCCACAAGACCTTAGAATGAATATCAATGCCTCCATTGAGGTGCTGGACATGGCAGTCAATCCCTGGATCAAGGTTGCAGCCGAACATGTTCCAGCTCTGCTCCCTCTTATATAGCCCATGTAGTTTGATAAGAATTTCCACAATCATGTCACCCCATGCTCTCCTCAGGGCTATTATTTCAGCGGTATTATCAAGTTGTAGAATACTCAGTGACCTTAAAATGACAAGGACATATTGTAGGCCATCATCATGGATGTGATTGTCAACATGAATTCTGTGAACAGGGGTTTATAGCCACCCTAGTAGACAGGTGTGTTTAGAAAATGAATAGCCAGTCATTATTATATAGAGTGGACTCTCCTGTCAATTTACTACATATTTTAGAAAAAAGTTAGTATTAACTAACTACAAATATATATATATATATATATATATATATATATATATATATATATATATATATACTCGACTCTCCCGTCGAATTCGACATATGAGGGTCAAGCAGATCAGTTCCTAGGAAACTGACAGCCCGACAACAGCACATGAGATTTGATTATAGTGGTGAAGGTTTCGTGCAGGACCATCCATACTTTTTGAAGGGCCGTAAACAGCAACCTGGTGCACTAAGTGCCCCAAGGTCGCCAAACGACCCTCCGCAAGTTTTGAATTCAGAGTTGTCCTTCTACTAGACCAGTTGCCATCCAAGGCTATAGAACCCAGTCTGTCCTGGTATTTACCCATAGCTGGAGGGAGAAGAAGAGGATCCACACCTTTCCTAAAGGTATTAGCATGTAAGTGAATGTAATGGATTCGACTGGAACTTGAACTTGGCTCTCCGATTCTTCAATCCAAGCCGATATCCATTATTCCACCATGCCTACACACACACACACACACACACACACACTCTCTCTCTCTCTCTCTCTCTCTCTCTCTCTCTCTCTCTCTCTCTCTCTCTCTCTCTCTCTCTAACCTTTTAACTTTTTGCCCTGGAGTAACAAGGTGCCACACACATTTCACATACGATATCATTTTCAAGTATTTTTTTCACTGCTCTTTGGACTGTCAGAGGCGAAACTTCCCTCTTACATGACAAGCATCTTATGAATTGAGTTGGATCTTTCCTAATTGGTCTCTTTAGCTCTAAGTTAAAATGATGACCCCTATTCTTGTTGTGACCTCCTGATTGTTTTCTTCTCTACTCTCCCCTCTTTTTAAACTTATTCATCATTCACTTAATGATTCTTGAATGGACTTTGAAGATGGAAGCCAGAGTATGAATACCATTACAGAAGGCTTGAATGATCTTTTTCCTCTCACTATTGCTCATGTGGGGCTGATACAAAATGATTTTAATCTGTTTCCCTTCTAGCTGAATAACTGAAAGGGTTTTTCAGTGATTCTACGACAAATTGGATCAAGATAGCTAACCATCTTACCTGAAAACCTGGAAAAAAGAAACCCAATTAGTTTAGTGGTTTTTAGATATTAAACATTTTGTGGGAAGGACAATTATGCTGTAATACAATTTGGATGATTTTGCTGTTATACCTGGTATATATATCAGGTCATCCCATAAGTTCTGTCTGAATTTTGAATAAAGAAAACAAGTGCCCAAATGTTACATTTAATTACAGATTCAATTAACAATGAAACAAATGGTAGTCTGAAGGAGCAAGGTCGGGAGAATAAGGTGGATGAGGAATTTTCTCCCAACCAAGTTCTTCGATCTTTTGTGACATGATTCTTGCTGTGTGTGTTCGCGCATTGTCCTGATGAAACATCACCCGTTTTCGATTCACTAGAGCAGGTCTTTTTTTCCTCAAAGCTTGGTTCAAACATTCTAATTGCTGACAGTATATTTGAGCATTAATTGTTGCATTAAGTGGTAAGAATTCAAAGGGGATTATTCCTTGGCAATCCAACCAGATTGAAAGAAGAACCTTTTGCCCACGAAGTTCCCTTCTCGGCTGTGGCTGAGGTCCTTCTCCTTTACCAAGCCACTGTCTACGATGCTTAACATTTCGATAAAAGATCCATTTTTCGTCACAAGTCTATCCAAAAAAAGGTGAAACAAGTTGGCGAGAATGGAGAGAAGAGTAGATGTCAACTTGAGATTTGAGGTTGTTTTCAGACAATTCATGAGGCACCCATTTTCCAAGTTTAGGAACTTTTCCAAGTTGTTGAAGATCACAATGAACAGTTGTATGGTTTGAACTGAGAACCACTGCCAATTCCTCAACTGATAAAGCAGGATTTTCTTCAAGGGCTGCTTTAAGAATATATATATATATATATATATATATATATATATATATATATATATATATAAAATATTGCATAATTTGGAAAGAAGTTAGTATTAACTAACTACAAGTATATTTAAATTATGTCCTTGGTTGACATGAAGTGGAAAGACAATATTGAATCCATTGCTAGGTCAGCCGCTAAGAAAGTTGGTTCACTGTGTCGTGCTAGACAGTTTTTCTCTCCAGAATCTATCTTATATATCTATAGTCAACCATTCATCCATCCTTAAAATATTGCTGCCAAACATGGTTTGGTGTTCCTGCCATAAAATCCAAAAAATAATCAATAGTATTATTGGTCCTGATCTGGCATCTCAGATTCAATTACTTTCCCACAACATAAAGTTGATACCCTTTGCCTTTTTTATAAATCCTTTCATGGTAATTGTTCAGATGAGCTCTTCTCTATGGTACCTAGACTTTATGAATTTAAGCACAGTATTAGATTGTCAACAAAGTCTCATCAATTTACAGTTGAATTGTTTAGATGCTTTCCTGTTAACTTGATCTTCAAAAATTTAAATGCTATGTCAATTGATATATGCTATTGTTGCGGCCTTGTTAGGGCCAGAAATAAGGACACAAAGAGAGGAATTGGGTTAAACAAATATATTAACAGAAACAGTAACACAAATATATACAAACGAGAGTGTTACAGCAAGAATGTTCGGTTCGACTGTCAAAGCTGTCTACTGGAAACTTCTCTCTCCAAAAGGCAGTACCTGCTCCTATTTATAGCTGGGAGAGTCCATGTGTGTGTGGGTAAATTACCATAACAACTATCTTCCTGATTACTCTTCTATTGTTTTCACCTCTTAGTAATGTTTCTGTTTTCTAATTCTTTCACACCCAGTAACTTCTTGTGCCTTAGTGGCTTTATTGCCTTGTTTGGTGAGAATTCAATTAAAAAAAATATTCTACTTTAAATCCAGCAAATCTCCCTCTGATTTATACTATGTTAAAGTCATCACGAACCAGATGTGAACACCATGATGGCAAAATTACAAATAAAAATTTGTCTTCTGCACATGGTTCCATGCACTTTTAATTCATAAAACAAAAAATACATTTAAAATTTAAATCCTCATCCAATCACTGGCATTTTCATGAGATATAAGGCCAGCCAAATTCTCAGCAACAGGCAGCTGTTCATAGTTTCACACTGAGTTTACCACGGTGTTATTCTCCTTCCTCCCAATAATAAACTGGGTGCAGATATCAAGGGAATTAACTGCAGCTGAGAACATCAGTCAGATCCCCCAATACACATTTTTCAACAAAGAGAGATTGACTTTCATTTCCTAAGTCACTTTTATTTTACTTAACTGTTTGTAATTTAATTAATTTTATTTCAGATTTCTTTGATTCTTGCCAATATGGCTTTTGTTGTTTGCTACCATATGCATGTCTGTATCTTCTGCTACCATCATAATCATCGCTGCCCACATCACCATCTGGCAACAACAGCCACTTGACACAGCTGATGATAATCTACAGCTCGACCATCCAATCCCGTACTATCCTCAGTATGACATAGATTCATCCAACATAATAACTGACATAAATCCATAAGCTTTTAATTACATTTAATGTCATATCATCATAACACACACACACACACACACACACACACATATATATATATATATATAGGTGAATCAAATAACTAGATATTAGCAATTGCCTATGTGCACTAATGTGCATATGCAGGTAAGCAAATAAATATATAGCAAATTTACCTTAAGGTGTAAACATGACAGTGTTTAATGTGGATAGCTAAGAAATATATATTAATAAATATATATATACCTATGTTTGTGGTGTGACTTATGTTTTGTTGGTTACTCAACTCTTCTTGTGCCTGAAGAGTTGGGTAACCAACAAAACTTAAGTTGCACCACAAAGGTAGGTATATATATATATATATATATATATATATATATATATATATATATATATATATAGGGGAAAACAATATATAAATTTTTATATATCAAAAACAATTTTAGGGAAAAGATATATGACAAAGTGGAAAAATGGCACTTTACTCCAATTGGCTCATTCGCTTGCTTAAACTCAACGTTGATTCTGATTCCGCAGAACTGGGTTGGGTGTGAAAAAGTATTTGTTGTTAACATTCTTTTTTCATTCGGTTTTTCCAGTTACAAGTCCTTTTTTAAAGCTGATCGTTTTGTGTTCATTTTGTTTAGTTCTTTTTTCGTAACAGATTTAATGTTTAGTATAGAGCTTAGAAAAAATTTGCAGTGTAAGATAGGCAAGAAGTAAGGCATGTAGCAAAATCAGCACGGCAAAGGGCACTCCTTTAAAGGCAAGGAAGGGCAAAAATATTTTAAGTCAAGTGATAGCAATTGCTGTATGAGTCATACAATTTTGGAATCAAGCATGGGCAACGCCAGGGCATGCTGCAAGTATATATATATATATATATATATATATATATATATATATCCATCCATGCTTCTCTCGTCGAACTCGACGTATGAGGGTCAGACAGATCAGCTCCCAGAAACCGAAAGCCCGACAGCCACACAGGACTTGATTATAGTGGTGAAGGCCTGGTGCAGGACCATCCACACTTTTTGGAGGGACGAATACAGGGACCTGGTGCAATGGATGCCACAAGGTCCCCAAACGACCCTCCGCAGGTTTTGAATTCAGAGTTGTCCTTCTCCTAGACCAGTTGCCATCCAAGGCTATAGAACCCAGTCTGTCCTGCTATTTACCCATACATACATATATATACATATATATACAGGGTGTCCATAAAGTTCATGTGCACTTTAAAAAATTTATAACTTTATTTGTATTTGTGATAGAAATAATCTGTAAAAATGTTATAAAGTTTAATGTAGCTAGTTTTAAGTATAGCTAAAATAACTAATGTGATTTCAGACATTACTGTAAATCAGTTGGCAAATGTTTTCCGTGAACTGCAAAATCGTATTACCCTTTGTATTGCTAATGATAGAGGACATGTAGAAACTTAAATAAAATTTCAATAAAACCTTAAAAAATATAGATTTACTTATTTCTAATCCTTTTTACAAATTATTTTTATCGCAAATACAAATAAAGTTATAAATTTTTTAAAGTGCACACAAACTTTATAGACACCCTGTATAATGAAATGGACTAAGTACAGCAATTATTTTAATATATTTTCTGTTTATACATTATATTTATAGATACAATTATCTAAGTAATAATAACAGTATTAACTACATTTGCCAACCTGAATATCCAAGAAATTTTATAGAAAATATATGTCCTCTGACAGGAATCGAACCTGTATCCTACATGGAACCATCATATATCTTGATGTGCGATAGCATTTAGCTACAGAGGAAGGTTATGTGACAGTTCCATGTAGGATAAAGGTTCAATTCCCATCAGAAGACAAATATTTTCTATGAAATTTCAGGACATTCAGGTCGGTAAATGTAATTGATACGGTTTATTATAAACAGAGCATTTACTTAAATAAATGTATCTATAAAAATAATTTATAAACATAATATATATATATATATATATATATATATATATATATATATATATATATATATATATATATATATTGACTGTGATCCGGAGAGGTTAATCTCCACAATAATAACGCATGAGGACTGTCGTTCGGAGTCTTTTGCACTGTTACTTTTTTATCGACTGATCCAAAAAGTGTGGATGGTCAGACACAAGCCTTTACCACTTGAAACAAATCATTGCATTGGTTTTCTGACAACTACATAATTAGTTCTACACATATCTGGCTACTACAAAAAACTCTATGAAACAACATCAACTTCATCTTGGCAATTGGAATGTACAAACTCTCCAGGACAACAACTCAGCACCAGAAAGAAAAACAGCTCTGGTCGCATTGGAGCTAAAGAAGTACAACATTGATATAGCTGCACTGAGAAGTAACCATCTGTTGACTACATGAAATGAGAAAGCAAAATAAGACATCTAACAGTGTTCCTCTGCACTTGGATACAATACGTTCACCTGTACTGTTTGTGGTCTTTTGTGCAATTCTTGAGCCCGTCTCAAAAGTCATGCCTGTCATAGGCATGCAGCTAATTAGTCTATGGTCATCGGAACCTCATACGTCGAACTCAACGGGAGAATCCATCATATGTGTGTGTGTGTGTGTGTGTGTGTGTGTGTGTGTGTGTGTGTGTGTTAATGAATTTTTCTCTTATGTGCATATTGTAGAATGTAACAGACAATGAAAGCGAGGTTTCATAATAAACTGTTTTCAGTTGTGAACCAAATGCATATTTGAATTAGGAAGAATGTTGGCTCCCAGTATTTGGTCATCATCAGGGAAGAGCCTTAGAAATATGCAAATTACAGATTTTTGTTGGATGCTTTATGAATTCATTAGTTAAGATTTCAATTTACAGTCTATAATTAAAGTAATATGGCATGACATATTGGCATATTGTTGACTTGCAGTTAAGTTTACAAACACTTGAGCATGTAAGTACAATTGTTGAAGCAAATAATTGGAACAGGTGCAAATTCCACTCCTATATTTCAAAGACCTATTATATTAAGAACTTTAACTGAAACTTTGTAATTGCAGGTGTCGGAGTTAGCTCCTCCTCAGTTTCCTTAATCCTTCAACAGGGATCTCTCTCCCCTGGCTATAAATACTGGCTG
>OZ038492.1:104003700-104056200 GCA_964036315.1 Acanthosepion esculentum | reverse complement strand
ACAATGCAACAGTGAAAGTGTTGACTAACAAAGAAGAAAACAACCTTGAATAATTTCAGATACTTTGTAAACAAATTTCTCAGTATTTTTCCAGTGAATTTTACTCAGTGGTGAATTTTGCTCAGTCGAAAATATTTTTCAAATACCTGGAAAGATATACATATAGTAAAAGCAGTAAAAGTACAATTAGCTTTTTCTTCTTTTTTTTATATGTCCTGTCTCTTCAGGATGTTAGTGATGATGGCTTTCCACAACTTCCTACCCTCTGCAGCTCTAAGCAAAGTTTGTCCCTTTAATATCCCTCCCTCCCAACCCCTTTTCTGTGATATATTGACACAAACTTGTTAGGTAGGTTACTTAATGTTTCTCTCTGCACCGCTTGCTTTTAATATGTCCTTTGAGTATCAAATTCTCCAAACCTTCTTTATGTTTTCCAGAAATGTCAACTTCATCTTTCTGATTATAAGTACAAATTTCCTTTTTGTTCATATCTTCCTTATAGCTTTCTTATTGCTCACATATTATTCTCAGTATCCTTCTGTAGAATCATATTTCTATCACATAGAATATTTGAGTAGTCAATCCATTTTATTTAAAACAGTATTTATTTTCCCTACTGGCCTGTGTACTTAAGCAAACTTGTTAAAGAAAATGCATGCAGGGTGGTTGATGAAAAAGATTTTACATGTCAGTGGATGAAATAAATACTGTCAGTATTTCTGATATGCAGTATTGTAATTATTTACACTGTTCAGACTGTTGTCCTCATCATTGTTGCCATATTCATGACATTTCAGTTGTTGTTTACTCTGGCCTTCTTCAAGTGAATGGAATTTCAAACTGAATCCTTTATTTTGACCCCCAGGGTAGATTTTGCTCATTCCACATGACATGCCTCTTTCAGATGTCTCAGTATCAGTTATCTCCAAGTTTTTGTTCACCTCAGCTGTAGCCAAGTATTGAACTCACAACTCTTTGGGCGAAGTCACTGGATCCAATCAACATTTTTATCCACTGGGCCATGTGTCCCATCAGTGTATGAATTTTTTGTACTTATAAGCCTAATGTCTCAGTAATCATTTTTTTTACTAGAGCTCATATTGCAATTTTGTTATTATTATTGTTTTACTCTAGCACTCTGTATTACTATATGGCTGAGATATGTAGAGGTCACCTTCATATTCTGGCCGCACCAGGAAAAGGCCCAGCTACTACTGGACCATGTGAATTCAATAAGATTATTGATACAGTTCACAATGGAAAGAGAAAATGACTAAAATTAACATTTCTGAATGTACTGATATCTCAAACAGAGCCTGGGTTCAAGACTGTATACTGAAAGCCAACATTCACTGGACAATAGCTCAACTTCATCTCCTACCATCCATACACTATAAAGAAAGGGATTGTCCACTGCTTACAACATTGAGTGAAAGTCATAAGTGGCAACTCAGAGTCATATGAACAATAAATGGTCAGTATAAGCAGTACCCTACAACATAACAACTACCCTGGGTACATGACAGCAACCAAACTGGGATAGAAGGGTGCAAGAGGATAACAACACTAAGAAAACAGCCTTGGTCTGCCTACCCTATGTGAAGGCATTATTGGAAAAAATACAAAAGATCTGCAGTTATATAATATGAGGACAACCTTCAAAAGTGGTTCAGCACTTCATAGACAACTCTTCTGAGTAAGGCCTCCCATAGAGGAGAACATGATTAAGGACTGTGTGCATGCCATTCCATGCAGCTGTGGTAAGAAATATAAAGGAGAAACAAGATAAGACTGGAGGAACACTGTAAAGCAATAACACAAGAGGAAATAGAAAAATCAGGCATAGCTGACCACATATAGAGAGAAAAGGGATATCATCATCTTCCTGTGGGAAGATGTTGAAATAATAGACAGAACATCACTGAAAAATATGAAAACTTAAGGAATCAGCACATATACTAGGCATCAAAAATCTCCTCAGTTGACCAAGCATAGAAATGAATACAATATGGGATCCAGTAATATGGAGTGCTAGAGAAAAGCAAAAATAATAACAAAATTGCAATATCAGCTCTGATAAAAATGAGTCTGAAACATTAGGTTTATAAGTCCCAAAAATTAATAGACTGATGTCCTCAAGGACACATGGCACAGTGGATAAAAACGTTGGTTGAATCCAATGGCTTGAGTTGTGAGTTCAATACCTGGCTATACTTGGAGAGTTGAGTTAAAGGGAGATAACTGACACTGAGACATCTGGAAAAGGTATGGCACGTGGAACAAGAACAATATATCCTGGTGGACAAAATAATGGGTTCAATTCACCTGAAGAAGGCCAGAGCTTACAATGGCTGAAATGTTGTGAATAGTGGAAATAAATACTGTTTAGAATAAAACGGAGTTTTAAAATAAAACAAAACTCAAATAAAATACAAAAATAACATTTAAAGTTATAAAAATAAAATAAATTAAATATGTTTGGACATATATATGCAAACATACAAATCTTCAAACATGCAATGGATAAATTGTCATCTACATGAAAATAAAGAAAATTAAAATAATACTGATAGACATATTTACCAAAATTACAAAAATATCTTGAATATTCAATAACCACCATCTCCAGATGAAATCCGAATTCCCTGCAACACTTCTGGACAGTCTACTTGTTTAAGTTAGTGAATGCTTCCAAAATCCTTGCCATCAGGCCATTTTTGGTATTACAAGGAGTTTTGTTAGTCTCTTGCTCAACTGTACCCCACACATAATAATCAGTGGGGTTGCAGTCTGGGGAGTTAGGTTGGCAGATGTAAGGTGTAAGGGCTTATGTAAGGGGATGTGGTCACAGAAATTGTCTGACAGCCATGACTGGGTTTTCATGGTCCAGAGTTCTGTTGCCAGACATAGTGTCTTCCAGAAGCCACCCTCTTGACCCAGGGCAGGACTATCTCCTCAAGGCACTTGATGTAGAGTTGATGTAGACTTCTGTGTTGAGTCTGAGGCCCTGTAGCCTCAAAACCATCACTCTTACATCAACATCACCATTAGATTAATCCAACTCAGCATTGTCCTCAGACTGACACCCAAACACTCTGAAATGTTTGTATTGAAGCTTCCAGTGTGAATGCCAAGCAGTACAGCATGCCGTTTGCAAATTTCTGGCAGAGTGAATTGCGTTATGGTGCCCAACTGACTCCACAATACTGTGAAGTCGACAAAATCAAAAGCAAACAATGTGCATGCACAAAATTAAAAATATAAAATGGTGTCAATTTACTCATCTTATCCAGTATTATGATATTCTTTTTAAATATCTTGATTTAAAAAATGGTTAAGATTGCAACTCATTTTAAAAGAAATGAAAAGTTTGCTGTCATGGTTGAGGTATTTGTCTCTTTTTCACCAATTTGAGTTCAGGTTAAAAGAAGAATTTCAAATGCTCATTTCCAAAACAAGCAGCACTTATACTTGAAAGATTATGAAAACAACCTTTCTACAAAAAAATGGCTTTGTACCACATTTAACCAATCAAGGCACATGTCAAAATCAAGGAATGAGACAAAAAAAAACAATTTTTTTTTTTAACTGTACGAACTGTTAGGTTTGAAGTATTCCTATATTTAAGTCATCTGAAAATCAATATCTTGTATAAAAAGGATTGAAATCTGAACCATTGGAACTGATTTTTTATTGTTTTGTCACATTTACAATTCTCATCTTTCTTTTCTTATTGATTTCTTTCTTGTTTTTACTTCTTTTTCTTTCTTTACCTATTTCCCTTTCTTTTCGTCTTTTTTACCAATATCCTTTTCTTTCTTTCTTTTTTCTTTCTCTCTTGATGGCTTTCTTTCTTTCTTTCTTTTTTTATTTCTTGTTTGCTTTTTACTCTCTAGGATTTTTTAGTTGACATTATGAACTTTTTATGACAGTAAATCACCAACAGTAGTGGGCTACCTCCTGCAAAAATCATTTACCCCTTTCCTATGTGAAAATGATGTGAACTAATTTTAGTGTGCAAATTTTTACTCACAGTCTCCTGATTTAACCCCCCACCACCACTCAAACCACTGAGATGATATGCCTGATCATATTCAAAGTGATGTTAAAAAAAAGTATCTAGTTATTCATTTAGGTAATCAGTTAGGTAATTCTGTGGTGATAGAGAAATAAATAAATTTCCCCATGACTAAAAATAGATAGATAATAAAAGTTACCAAGCAAACAAAGCCATAGTTCAACCAACTAATCAGATAGCTTTCACAATCAGGATATAGAGCTGCGAACCAAGGAGAAGTGAAAAGTCTTTTCAAAGTGGATCTATAGATGTGTATATAAACAGATAGAAAAATCAAACAAAATCAGAGTTAATGAATTAATTTTTCTCCATTCTCCAATGTTGCAGTCATTGTAACATACCCAGAGATGAAATACAACATTTGCACAACTAGCTGGTAACCTTACACAGCTAAACCATTCCTCACTGCTTTGCAAGCAAATATACCTTCCTTCATCATGTGATCAGACTGTGGCTACTAAATTTGGATACATACATACCTACATATATATTTACGTCAACCTGAACTCTTTCTGATTTGAGTTGATTGATATGTTTTCTACAGCTTATTAACCCATTGCAGGTTATTTAATGACAGAAAATTTTTTTTAGATTATAAGAATTTTTCTTTTTCTGAGATAATAATGGTTTAGTGATACAAGTCTTACTAATTAACCCATAACTGGGGGAGAAGAGTTTGATTCATATTTTTCCCATAAGTCAGCTCTCCAATTAACAATTTTTATTATTCCCAAGCAGTCACCCATTTAGGCTCAGGCTCAATATTGCTTAACTTCTGTGATCATATGGAAACCAGGAACACTTTCTTTTTCTCTCTTATGCTCCAGGACTTTTATACTTGAATTCTTGAAATATCAACTTTCACTTTATCCTTCTATATTAATATATTGTGTATATAAAAACTTATTTTGCATTTATCAACAGTGAATTTCTCCTTTTAATCATTATATAAGGTTAATATACACCCAAAATCAAATATACTTTATATATGGAGGTAAAAGGAATTGGCAGAAGATAACCAAATAACCCCCATAAGTGATAACCTCCTATCTGCCATAATTGTTCCTGTGAGTCCATTAACAGTTTTCCTCTCTGTTGTTTTTTAAACAATTTTCAAAAGTTGTTTTTCCTCTTTTCTGTAAGAATTAGTCTCTATCTCTTTTTTTCTTTAGATATTTTATTCTAATTATTGAGGGGTCTCCCCTTTTCACACAAATGGACTCACCCAAGGTATACATATACTACTACCAGTGAATACCCAAACAGTCAAGTAGGAGTCGAGACAGAACAACAGAAGAGTAGTAGAGTTCAGTAGTAGTAGAGTAAGTCACACACAGAGACGGCAGCAAGTGTCACAGTTAGCGATCACAAAGACTCAGTAAGGAGTCATACCGCGATACTTTAATACCAAGACTGTATATATATTATTGCTACTAACCCGCATTCCTGGATCTACTAACCCGTATTACCAGTTTGTATTATTACGTTAATACATTTATTTTCCTTATCCATTCCTGGCGTTTGTTATTCATTGATATCAGATTTCATCCCTGTTGTGGAGTTATTTCCACAGTGGAAACTGTATTCGGACTAAATGCGTCCTAAATAAGTTAAACGTACAGAAACGTTAGGAACTTGTAATAAAGTGTTATGCAGAGTAATCGAGTTGTAGTCGCTGACTACTTCCCTTTTCCCCTCGACTACTACTGACTCCTACTTATAATAGATGGGAGAGTCTATTCTCTAGACTAGGTGTCTTTCACTATAACAATCCCAGAATCCACAACACTAATATAGTCACTTAAAACAATGAGCACTTGATTTCTGGATAGACCTTTAGATTCATAAGTTGAAACAAAATAACTATCATTGTGATTTTGTTATATTCAACATTAAATAACCAGACAAGTATTGATATGTCATTAAATTGACCAGACCTAACCTAAGTCAGGATAATTTGCAATAAGATCTTTTTAAGGTACTCCTTGGTTATTTAATAAATGCAGTTCCTCATAGACTGATATATTCAAACTGATGTTCTAGCCTTGGTTGTTATAGCCATAACATTCCAGCCTTTTTCAAATGGTATTTGGTAATTTTATAGGAATTTTAAACTGAACCCTTTATTCCATCTACCATGGTTGAAAGTTCTTGTTTTGCTGTTCATACATGTATTGTCTTTATCATAGTTTCTTTCAGGGGAAACTGCAATTGTATTCAATAGGACATTGTCCTATAAGAAAATCAGTTGGTGGAATTTTGATGCTTTAAACCTAATGTCTATTCTTTCTAGTGCAATGGACTCTGTACAGTGCTCACGTTATATGGAAGTTCTACTGAGGAGATTATCAAAGCATATGAGAGATAAATAAGAACAATTTGCTTCAGTTTATTAAAGGGATTGATTAAAATTCCAAGAATGTTACCAAGGATGATAGGAACTTTAAGAAATCTGGATGTTTTAATCATTCTGTGTCTATGATTATTTATAATAAACTATGGGATCAAGAGTATTTACTTTTGCACTTTCACTTTTACTTTTAGTTTTGATTAGAAATAACTTCTGCACAACACAAGGATATTAACTTTCATGTATAAAAGAGGATTCTTTACTGTTCATTTTTTTCTTTTATACTAAAGTTCATCAAGCCACTCAAGATTGATGGTTACATTCATGAAAATCATAATGCTGAATGTGTTCTGTGATATTAATGAGAGAGAAAATGGTAAATAAGGAACATTATGGGGATTAGGAGGAAAGATTTGAAGGTCAAGATCGAAGGGTTCTGGGAAGATATATATAGGAGTCTGTTCCAGCAAACTGGCAGTTTTTAGGCAAAAGCTGAGAAACTTTCTTCTTACCCTTGGAAGAGAGGAAATGAGAGTTACTTGACTCCTCGGTGAGTCCTAGCTGCAAAGTCCAAACTGGTGGGACAAGAAATTGGAGCTAACATAAACATTTTCTGTGGGAGTAGTGATAGAGCAAGCAACAGGTTCGCAACATTGCATTTGTCAGAAAAAAGTTGGAAAACAAATCACCACCAGCAAGACCACATAAACAAATTTGAACTTTATCCATTACTTTTTGGATTCATGCTGTTGGGTTTAGAAATGGAGGTCCTCTCTCTTTTATTGAGATAATCATGTGACGGATGGTGAATGACCTCAGGAGAGAGATTGATGAGAATAGTTGTCATATAGAGCCCAGAGACAAAGGATATCCTTAGGCCACAGCAGTAGGTCTTAAAGGAAAAGACACACGGCCTAACCCAGTTCATAGAGAAACTGCTGTAACCCCAATTTTCCCTTCAGGAAATATGAAAAGTAAGGTTCCCTTTTCTTAAACACCATTTGTTGAGGCATATGTCATAATTTCTTTGTGTGGGACATGTGTATATTTTGAACAAGGCCAGCACGCTCAAGCCCTCGGCCACGGTGACTTGTGGTATGGTTTTCATGCACTTTCTAAAGGCGCCGCATACTAGTATTGTTCCTCCCTCCAGACCAATAACATCAGGAGGTCTCCTTCCTGAATCGACCATAGTGAGATTTGAACCCGTGTCTCATGGTCAGAAAGCGAACATTCTAATCACTCACCCAAATGCCCATATTTGGATGCATAGATACATACATACATATACATATATATGTTTACTTTCAACCGGGCTCCTTTGCTTTTTCTTTATCTCTCGTATGTGCCAGGACTTTTACACTTGATCTCGTGAAACTTCAATTTTCACTTTATTCTTCTGTATTATTATATTGTATATATAAAGATTTATTTTGCATTTATTAACATCCTTTTTTTAATCATTACATATGGCCAATATACACCCCAAATCACTTATACAGATATATGGTGGGAACGTTGTCATAAGATAAACAACCTGTTCATAACTAATATCTTCCTAACTGCCATAATAATGATCTGTAAATATAGTGAGTAATCCCAAGGATTTGTCGCATTTTTGTTATTAGAAAGCATTTTTTATTGTCATTAAACAACATTAGAAGCCTCAAGATTTCACGAACTTTATTCGAAAAGATTGCTTTTGATTGTATTGAAACAGTTGTTATATCCGCATGCATTTCTAAAAAACACTGTCAAAATTGGTGTATTGTTTACTGATTCCATCATTGAATATGGAAGAAAATAAGTAATATTTTTATATGCTTTTTTTTATTTTAAAAAAGGTAAAAATGATGCTCAAATGCAAAAAAGTATAGATTTTTTTCAGTTCATGGAAAAAGTGATGTAAATGATTCAACATATCAGATGTGGTTTGCAAAGTTTTATGATGGAAATTTCTCATTGATCAATGCTCCACAATTGAGTGGTTGAGGTTGATAGCAATGCAATAAAGATATTATTTGAAAATAATATATATAGATGAGAGCAAACATATACAAAATATCGAAATTAATCACTGAAAACCATTCATATAAGTTAATTTACTGTTGAACCATATTTAAAAAGTTCCATCTTTTAAACAAATTATTATAGATGATGAAAAGTAGATACTTTATAACAGTGTGGAGTGCAAGTAAAATAAACTGCCACTAATAGTACAAAAAGCCAGCCTTCATCCAAAGAAGGTGATGTTGTATACATAGTGGTATTGGAAGGGAGTCCTTCTAGAAAAAGAAACAATTCTTCAAACAAGTACTGTTCTCAATTAAACCAATTGAAAGCATCAAATGATGAAAATCATCTTGAAATTAATTATGAGAAAGAATGTACTATGCCAATATTTATTTATGCTAGATCACTTATTTAATTTGTTAACATGTGTTGCAACTTGGCTGAAAAGTTTTTGCTCATCTTTCCTACATTATCTTTGAGCCAACATTTATTTGTGTTTTTATAGAATTCTATTACCGAAAAAAAAAATTTATTCCTTGAAAGGCTGCAAAAGGCAAGTAGAATAGTTCTTTTCTCAGAAAAAAAAATTCTGGGAGGATGTGTTGGTTTAAACCCTGTATAGGAATGACTGCAAAAACATCTTCCTCCCAAAACCAAATTTATAGACAAATCATACAGATACATGCTGGGATTTTTTCCTAGGCAATAAGATAGGTCACTCTTGGTCTTGTCTGATATATGTTTCTGTTCTTTCTTGTCTTGAAGACTGTAATCAGTTGTCTGTATCTTTTTCATGCATTAACACCATTCTTAGTTTGCAAACTGTTTTGCCCAATTACTGTTGCTTTGCCTACTTTTGTCTTGCATATGTTGTTTGCCTAGTATTATTTTTGCCCTGTTCTTTTCTTTCTTTTCTTATTGCTTATTGCAAACTTTGTCAGTTCTGGTTTTGGGGCATTTCTACCAATTACATTTAACCATGACCAATTCCTCTACAGGATGGAATTATGAAATTGCCTGAAAAATAACAGAAAATAGTGGAATGAAACAGTAAAATTTTGACATCACCAAATAGTTTCTTTTTTTTTCGAGGTAAATTGGTGGATTATAGCTGCCTGTAGACATCCACATCTACAATCATCAGAAAGAGATAAAAAAACAAAAAACTACCAGTTAATCTTACACACTTGAGGAAGGCTAAAATTCTCATTGGTCAAAACATCTTCGGATGCACACATGTCATGGTGCTTATAGCACAGAAAATGGAATCAGCTGAATTCAGATTCCATCCAAGGCCATTGCATTCACTTTCGCACAAATACACTTAGGAAAGGGTATAAGTTTATTTCTTCTCTACTCCATCTATGGGTTAAATAGCAGGACAGACTAGGCTCTCTAGCCTTGGTTAGCAACCAGTCTAGAAGGAATTCAAAACCTGTTCAGCAGTATAACAGCAAAGCAACATTGCTTGTGTAAAATAGAGAATAAGTTAAAGATTATGAAAAAAAGATCTCCTAAATAATAAACAGCCACACAGGATGTTGGAAATATACAGTATTTCTGAAATACAGTATACTTTATAGAGTCAGTCGATCATCACAAGTCCGACAAAATAAAGAAAAATAAACAGGAGGTGGCGATGCCTTTTCATTGGCCCGTGAATTGACAAATCAGAATCTTCACTACATAGGGTATGTGTCTGCAGTAAGATAGGAGGGTTTCTCTCACATCCACTCCATTAATGACAAGTAATCAACCAAATTCCCCTACTGGAGACAATAAAAATTGCCAATACAAGCTATATGTGTTGTGCTATTTATTACAAGAAAACTTTTCTCCTATCAAAAACTGACTTATTTGACTTTCCTTAAGAAACAGAAACAATGTGAGTTTGGTGTATTGACCTGAAGACTGAGATGGCCTAATATGGAACAATAACTGTCATTACCAAACACTAATTCAACTCACTTAAGAAGTTGTGACAATATCACACTAACATGGTTTCCTATTGTGTTAAAAAAAATCCAGTAAAACCTTCAGGCTAATGAGACTGCAGCAATGCCACCTGGTATGGTTTGGCTGTGACCCTATCTTCTGCAGGGAGTCAACACATTCAAGAAGAAGAAAGAGAATACTCACACTCACTCACAGAATATGAGTAGCTAACCATCCAAGAATTTGAAGCATTAATTTCAAAACAGTTTATGCAAAAGACATTTCTACTGGTTTCAAGCTTTCTCTGATTATCTTTAAATCTTCGATGCTAGCATTTTGGGGATGTATCTTTCTGGTATAATATTTAGCAAGCTTGTCTTGCAGATCATTACTCATGTATACTTAATACTCCAAATTTGAGGTCATATACCAAAATTAAGCTATGCTTAGGAAAAGAAAAACTCTGCTTGTGTTTTTAAATTGAATATATGTCAATGTAATGCAATGCTATGGGTTACCTAAATTATCAATGTCTTAAATCTTTCCTTATTGCTTGTTTATTAAAACCATTTAAAAAACTTTACTTACAAATATATTTCTTGTATATTTGATATGAAAGGCATTTTAATTAAAGCAAAGATGGAGGCAGTGGCTACTTAGTAATAATATTATTTAGTGATTTAAACTAAGTTTATAGCACAATTTTGAACCATTCGGTCATTTATTATTCCAACAGAAAACATGCAAAGAAATTATTTTAATCCTTATTAATTTTTCCTGATCTCTTTTTCATTTTATTGTGACTTTTTATCACATCTAAGAATTCAGATAAAAAAATTTCATTTTTTCTTTCAGTTTCCTGTCTATATTTCTGACTCTTTGTCAGCCATTTTCTTTTCAGTGTGAAACAAAAGTTAAATATTAGGAACATATTTATGCCACATTTTGTCTGATTGTGTTTTTATTTTAATTCCATTCTTTTATCAGAAATTATAAGAATATAAAATCTATTCTGTTCATATATTTGGAGAATAAAATTCCTTATACAATGTGATTACAAAAGAAATTGTTATCAACATTTATTATATCAAAACTATTTAAGATATTGATGCATACAATACACAGTTTATTACAGTAATATAATATAAAGATTGTATATTTGGCAATGAGTCAATAAAGCTTTTGGAAGCAGCAGGTTTTCTAATGGGAGATATATGCACACATATTCCCACACAATAATGATCCAATGGCAAGAAACATCACAAAAAATAAGCAACCAATCAATGAGCTTTAAAAAAATAAACAGAATCTGGTTTTTAGATAAAAACAAAAAAAAATTATGGCTTCACTTGAGCTGATCTGATCTTGGCAGATATAATAAAGAATGTATCACGTGTTCATTCACGTAGAATAATTAACCAATTAAATAGTTCTATTTAGTTTTCAAAACCCTTAAGTCCATTAGGTAGTGGTTATTCCAAAAACAAATAAAAGTGAGCTAACAACTGAAAAAGTTAGTAGCAGCAGATTCACTTGCATGAAACTCACTTGGTACAGCAGCAACTTCAATAAGCATTGCTAACCTTACACATTGCAACTTCCAGATACAGGCATCAAAGACAGCAGCCACTATTTAACAATCTACCTTCTTCACCCTTTGAATGTATGTACATAAACTCCTCTTTCTTATCAGTATATACTCTCTTTTTCATAGCATTTTGTAAATACTTATTCATGAATTATTTATTGTCTGATTGTTGATATATAAAAGTTTACAATTGTTATTTACCTTATATACAACTTCGTTTTCTCATTCACTTTTAGTATTGTTGGAAACCAAAAACTTTTTTTCCAAATTAGTGGACCCAAGGTTAATAATATATTTACAGTATTTACATTAGTCGGACTATTGTCCTCATCTTTGTCGCCATATTTGTCACAACATTTCGGCCGTTGTACGCTCCGGCCTTCTTCAGGTGGTTGGAATTCGAACTGAACCCTTTATTTCGATCACTGGGGTAGACTGTTCTAGTTCCACGTGCCATGTTTGATGGATGTCAGTTATCAGAGCGTACAACGGCCGAAACATTGTGACAAATATGGCGACAAAGATGAGGACAATAGTCCCACTTATGTAAATACTGTACATAATACCTCATCTCAGAAATATATAGACAGACTATGAACAATGCAATATTTATAAAAAAAATAGACAAATACGAGAAAGAATCTTAGTAGGAAGTATTAAAAACTAAGTTGTCCATGTTGCCATCTATGTTATTACACACTGGGCATAGGAAATAAAAGAGAAATACTGACAAAAGAAAGAAAAAGACTTTTACTTGAAATACTGACAAAAGAAAGAAAAAGACTTTTACTTGAATGTCACCTGAAATAACCATGTGATGGTGATATCTCTCACCATGAGAGATAAGACATATATCTAGTTTGACTGTCTCTTGGGAACTGAGCCATAGCTGGTTCATTTCCCTGCTTGTGCAGAGTTGTCATATGACACTTTATAAAGAAATCTGAAACAACATCAGACTTGAAATAGGCACCCCAATATAACCTGACATAAACTTTTCGAAGGGGACTGGTCTGTAGATAAAAATTAATTCTTAACTCTTAGACCACCTAACCAATATAGCTGACCCTAGCTGTTTCCATAGTAACTAATGTTGCAAGAGACTATACTTATAAACACGCGCTAACCACAAGATAGCTTATTCCTAAATTCTCGCTTGACGAGGAAGCATGACCAGACACCTTAATTCAACTTAATTTCAAAAATTATATTAGGGGTCTTGGCTCTCGCTTCTGAAACATGAGAACTCTTATGTAGTGAAGGAATCATATTTTTTGAAAATATTATAATATATATATATATATATATATATATATATATATATATATATATATGAAATGAACTAAGTCTGACAAATTTTTTTTTTGCATTTATAATAGATTTTTAATACTAAATAATTTTTTATAATTTTAGGTTCATCTATTTTTATGTACTTTTTAATAGATACCATTAATCCCTGTTTATTTTTGTTGTAATGGAATATCCCACAATCCCTATCGCATATGTGGACTGACTATATCGGTAGATATATATAGTAAGCACAGGATATACCTGGCGGGCATGTTTCGGGAATTACTAGCTTGCTAACTGAATTCCCTGTCTTTCAGTAGTGTATTCTCTTTACAATAAACCTCTCCTTCTTTCATCTACGCCCGTGTTGCTGTTCCTTTCACTCGAGCACCACCTTTGTCTGTTTGTAACCTTCTTTAAGGATACAACAATTTTTAATATAAATCCCATCTATTTTAGATGCAATATATATATATATATATATATATATATGTATATATATATATATATATATATATTAAATAAAAAATCGTATTCCCACTATAATATATGGACTGCACCAGCATTGTGTTAACCAGTTATTTTTATTAAAATTATGTAATGGAGAGTCTCTACCCAGCACCGGAAGATTGTGTTGTGCATGAAACTCCAAGTCATGCTACCGGTGAGGGATAATATGTGTATTTATTAATATATATATATATATATATATATATATATATATATATATATATATATATATATATACGCCCACACATGCGCGCGCACGCACACACGCACACGCACACACACACACACACACAAATATATATATATATATATATATTGCTAAGGAATCAATTTATTTTTTATCTAACATTATTTCCTTCTACTCTAAATGTTACTTTTGAAAAGATGCTCTGTTTTTTTAACAGAGTGAATTTGCATCTACCAGCTTCTGCATTTGCGAAACTTAATAAAAAAAGTGTGCTCTTTGGCACGGTTCAAACATGCATTCCCCTTTGTGGGAGAGAACACCGTCTGATCTGGTATGCTGTGGCTGAACAGTCTAAAGCACACTGGATCAAACAGTGTTTTCTCCTACAAAGGTGTTGCAGGTTCAAACCCTGCCAGAGATCACATTTTCTTCACTTAGTCTGTTGTATTACCACCCCCTGACAATAATCACAGACAGTGTTATATTTGAAAGTCTCTTCCTCTTTTCCTTTTGACTTTTGGAGTGACAACACAGTTTCTTCTCATTCCGATAGACACAAGTCATGTAAGTACTTCAGACAGAAGATTCCTTTAGACTCTTCACATCTTTAACTTTGTTTCTTTCTTTATCATTCTGTAACATGTCTGTTGAATACATTTATTGACATATATACTCATGTACAAGCCAACTTCATGTATAGTGCAACCCCCTAAATTTTTTTGCATGAATTTTAATTTTAATCCCGCCATAAAATTTACCTGTGTATAGTGTAACCGGTCACTGAAAATGCATGATTTTTAACATCTTCAAAAAAATACCTGTGTGAACTCCCTACTTTTGGCAGAAAAAAAATGATTATAAAATCTCACACTTTCCTTAAGTATATATAGTGATCCTTATTTGAATTCCATGTCTTGTCATTTAATTTTACCTGGACTCACATCAGTCCACAAAATATTGTTTGTGGAACAAATGTACAAGGAGGTATAAAAATGAATAACTTCTACTTCTGCAACAAAAGTAATGACGCCTGACATGATATTCTCCTGGATATATATATATGCAAAAAGACGCTTTGGAAAAAGGAAATTACACCCGTTCCCTGTATTTTTCTTTTATGCCTCACAGGAAAATGCGTGTAAAGTTCTGGCAGACATCTGCAACTAGTATTTTCCATGTGATTTTCAGCCAATTCCCAATTTAACCGCAGTTCTTTTACTGATGGTTATAATGAGCTACTGCCTCTCAACATAGGAGGATTTTATTACACCCATAGGATTTTTGCTACAGAGCAAGTCTCTCAAACGTACAGATTAATAGATGTAATTCACACTGTTTAAGAAAACAAAAAAATCAGGAATCTATTCAAACATGGATGTCCACAAAATAATATGTAGTGCAGCAATCAGAAATTATGACCTGTTTTATACATACTAAAAAGTTTCTTTTGAGTTAATTTGAAGTGGGATAAAAAGAATGTATGTGTATTTTGTTTAATCCCCCACCAATACATTCCCAATACACTGGATTTCCCCCTCCTCCTCCTTATTTAGCTACTCGAAGTTACTCCTAGCCCTCTCTAAAACTGTTCATGCTATTTTGATTATAATTTATAAACCTAATTCTCCCTCTGTTAATCCCCTCACTGTCTGCCAAAATAGCCTATTCCCCATATGAGGTAAAAGGATTTGTTTGATTATTAATTATATTGCTCTGTATAAACAAAATACATTGAGCTCTTTTTTGTGGATCAGTTCTAATATTTTCATACTACTAAGATCCACTTTGATTATATACCAACAGATTTTTTACCTTACTATATATATATATATATATATATATATATATATAAAACATTTCATAAAAAATAAATACAGCACAATTTCTCCACTCTCCTCTACCTGGAAATGTCCCCCCCCCACTCACAATTTTTCAGGCATCTACACATACACAAATTTAGAATTAAAAACAAAATATATATATATATATATATATATATATATATATGTGTGTGTGTGTGTGTGTGTGTGTGTGTGTGCAGGTATGCAGAAAAATAGGAAAGAACACGTTAGGTAAATAATCCGGTGTTCCTTAGTATTTTTGCTTTTATTTTTAAAAAGACAGTGCTCCATATAGAAGTAGAGCTTATATTATAATATTTTTTTTTTTAAATATGATTCCTTCGCTACATAAGAGTTCTCGTGTTTCAAAAGCGGGAGCCGAGACCCCTAATATAATTTTTGAAATTAAGTTGAATTAAGGTGTCTGGTCACGCTTCCTCGTCAAGCAAGAATTTGATACTGTGTCACTAAGTGCACCAAGCATATGTTAGATGATATAATAAATTTCAAATGTTTCTCTACAAAACTGCATCCTGTATATCAATATCCTTAATAATTGTGTTTTTTTAAATTAATTTTGAAATGTCTAATTCTTTTGCTGCATATTAGTTTTTTTATTACTTCAATTTAGTCTTTAAATTTATTCTTCTTTGCAGATTTAAAAAATAGTTTTAATAATTTCTCAATATTTTAAGTGTATGTTTTTTTATATAGTAATTCTACTTCTATTTTAGATATAATTTACTATCAATTAAATTTTAGATATAATTGGTATCAATTTAATCCTTAGATTATTGATAAATTTCCTTTTTCAAAGTGAGCTTTTATTTTATTTTATTTTTTTATAATGTAGACATTAGCTCATCGACCTTGTAACCTTCACTCAAATGATCTGACCACTAAGCAATGAATAACTAAGTCCAGAAAACAACTATACTTTAAAGTGTACAGATACATTTTTAAAATAGTGAAACCACTGAGAGTGGAAATGCCAGATATAAGAAGGGAGTTAATCCGTTTAAGAGGCCTCATTGAACCAATGTATAGAATGTATGCATAAAAGGCCAAGGGAGATAATCTAAATTCATTTCTTAACTTATGAATATTTTTGAATGTCTCCATGTTCAAATAACAAGTCCTGCTAAGTAGTAGCGTACAGAACGTTGGGGGAGGATTAGAAGGTGCAACAGCCCTGGGCATACACATCAGGAGGGCATCCAATAAAAATTTGGATAATATTTAATTTAAATAAAGTGTTTATTTAATGTTTCATCTGTTTTAACATATTTAAAATGTCTTCCTTTCTCACATTTCTCAGTACTAGGCCTTATAGGCCCCCTATTTGAGTTGTTGGAATTTAATTTGAGAACAATATTTTACAAGTTCACATTCTCGCTATTTTTTCTATCCTCACTCCAACCTCTTTTTACTTTCAAAACTGGCTCCCAAAGCCTTGATTCTTATCAGAGATAAGAATATATTTTCTGACTAACGAGAGTGTTGGGATTGAGTGAAGATGTTAAAAGATATCAGAAGGTTTGAATGATCAGAAGGCTTAAAATTGTGTGTGTTCAATAATCTTCCATCCACAACAATTAATAAAAGACAAAAATAATGATTCAAAACAACAATATGTACATGCATATAAACTGAAAGGTTTGACAGAGTTGTGTCTCTTTGATTAGGAAATATTTTTACTTGAGCTCATAAAATTAGATTAATGATTAAACTGTAGTTTAGAGGAATGAGTATGTTGCATGTTAGAGAAAGTCTATTGGGCAAGTTGGTAAGAGTTCAGAGATTGTACTTGTGTGAAATGTGGTAAAGTTCTTTTATGTCTGACTGCATTAGTCAAGACGGGAGTTCTTTAAGGGTCACATTTTGGCAGCAGAGGTGAGACGCATGAGTGAGTAAAAAGAGAGGGCGAGAATTACTCATGTTTGGTTTTTATAATCTGTTGTACCACGTGATAGGCTCAGACTTAATTGGTACGAAAACAGACCTGTCACATGTAGGTGATTTAATTGGTCGAAACTGACCAATCAGCAAGCTAAATTGAAGGTGATTGACCAATGAATGCTTGTTGTATATTTTGTAAGTATAATGGTGGTGAAAATTACAACAGGAAGAGTGCATTTCCCTGGCTGTCGTGGAAGATTCCACAAGAGAGCTGGAAAATATAAAAAGGAATTCCACCACCATTATTCTTTCCATGGTGCCATAAAGTCTGGGGGAAACCTCACAGCTTGTTCACTCCAACCTATTTTCATTACTTTCAAAACTGGCTCCCAGAGCCCTGATTCTTATCAGAGATAAGAATGTGTTTTCTGACCAATAGATGGGCCAGGAAATTTGTACAACGATTTTGGAGGGAAAAGTCTCCAATCCATCAAGGCCTCCCATGGAGATTTGGGAAATCTCCATAAATTTGGAGAATCTACGCCTATTTAGCAGTGAGACTTCAGCCCGCCGTCTGTAAGGTTGACGATAGGAAGCTCCAGTCAACTTCAGAACCACTTTCAACCAAAGAAGAAATTCTTGCCGGACTGAAGAGACAGACTGTCAGCCCACTACTAAAAACCAATTGAAAGCTGCATCCCTTCACCACTCCTTCTGTTGTGCCCACTGGACATGTCATCGACCTACGAACTCACTCAACTGCAAGATTCCTACATCTACCAACAATTTTCCTACTCTACAAGAACTGTGAGTGTTTCTAAATCATAACAAAATTCGATTCGCTTAAAGAACTTTTTAGGCGCTCAGAGAAATATTTTGAACAAGCCTTTTTTTCTGTTATGAACATTTTCTCTTCTCTTAAAGGACATTTTCTCTTTTCCCTTTCTTTCACTCTTAATTGTCTTTATCCCTAGACCATTTTTTTCTGTATATGTAAATAAATACTTTCTTCTTTTATTGTTACTCACTGAACAGGAGTTTTTTCTTTATTCACCCACTGAAACCTTTATTTCATGGACGAAATAAAAGGTTCGGTTCGAAATTCCAAACACCTGAAGAAGGCCAGAGCATACAATGGCTGAAATGTTATGAATCTGGTAATGAAGATGAGGAGATAACAGTCTGAATAATGTAAATAATGCAAGTAATCAATGGATTAGGTTTGTTTATTACACTTTTTTTGCGGGGAATGTTTAAAAAACATAATATCAATAAAAGTTACTAACAAGTATTCTTTGAAAATAAAAAAACTGCTATAATGAAGTCAGACAGTAAAAAATGGCGTGAATAAAATTTGATCTCTAAAACCTTGTAAGGCTCAAATTGATATTTTTTGTCTTAATTTCTGGGATGAGGAGTTATCATTATCTACATGATTGTTATAACAACTCACCAAAGTCTGTCGCTGAAGTAAGTCACAACTCACCCTCCTTCTCCTACCATACGCCCCTGCGGATGACTTTTAAAATTCCACTTATCTCTTTCTTTCAATGAGAGACATTTACACCAATTTACCATTTGTTGTATTTTTATGTTACTACAATTGTTTATTTCTTAAACCTCCGTCGTTACTTCTTTGTTTTGCCACCATGTGCCTAATATAACATTATTTATACTTGGACTATTGTCTTCATCTCTGTTGTTGTTATAACAATATTTCTCAGGTAACCTACATCAAATTCTGAACTGAACCCTTTATTTAATCTACAGGCATAGATTGTTCTTATCCTATGTCTAGTGGTATCATTTACTTCTTATTTATTTATAATTCAGTTAATTGCTCACCTTTTTCAACACACTGCCCAACCCAGAAATTGAACTCACAATCACTATGTCACCAGATTCACCAACCAACACCGGGCCATTGTCCCGTAGGACAATTTGCTGTAGTGAACTTGGTGCCTTAAACCTAGAAAGAAAAAGGTAAACAAAGTAACAGAAGAAGAAAGAATAAGAAAAGAAAGAAGCCGAAAAAAAAAAGAACAGGAAGAAGCAAAATGAAAGAAAAGGAGAAAATTCTACAAATTGTACGATTATCTTTCTAAATTTTTAGCAAAGATTTGTCACAAAATGAGAAGAATTAACCCTGATTTTGAACTTTTTATAAAAATACAAGATTTATCTCATTTTTGAATCTCAGTTTATAAAAATGAAATATTGTCTAAACAAACCAAAAACCCAGTGACACCTGTGAATCATCAACCTTCTCAACAGTTAATTGAACATTTTGTTGATAATAATTATATTTGTTTTCATGAATCCAACATAATTCACTTTTAAACCTGTTATCTTGCCTAATTTTGTGGTGCACAAAGGAAAATTTTGTATAAGCTTGTTTATAATGATAATATTAGCAGAGAATACTAAATTTACAATTTTTTATTCAGTGCTATTTTTCATGTCATTTAATAAATGAAAATTTCTTTCAAATTTCACATCATAGTAAGAGTCTTTCATAATACTTGGGATAAGAGATTTGATGGTTCTCTCTTTTTCTTTTACCCCATCCCCATAATGCAAATTAATTTTAGTATGCAAATTGCTATTCCCAATCACCCCCAACTTGATGGCCATTGCCTATCCCCATCAAAATACTCTAGCAGTAGGCTGAACCTGTAGAACGCTCTTGCAGATTTCTTCTCCTGGTTTCTGACTCTCCCTGCTACTTTTACCACAGGTGTTTCCAGTATTACCATTTTTCTGATTCACTAATATTTTACCTTCTGTCTTTGAAATCCTAATTAATGAATAATTCCAAAATATGGTTCATCTTTGTCATTTGGAGTCAAGGATATGCTAATTATATCCGTGTGCTGTAGAGTTAACCCCTATCAAAAAAGAGCTACTTATTTACTGTGCCTATGCCTACCTTTATGACTCTTGTGCAAACCAGACCTATGTTTACCTGTACAACTCTGATGCAAATGACACCTATGTCTACCTTTTTGACTTTCAATCAGGCCAAACCTACATCTACCTTTGCAGCTCTTGTGCAAACCAGGCTAATGTTTACCCTTTTGACCCATGGGCAAACCGAATCATGTCTAATTTAGCCTTACATGACCTGGAAAAAGGTTGATATGGCATAAAACCAAACTAAAATATGGTCTATTCTCAATCACTGTCCAACAACCAACATAACAATATTTATAATTTCAAAAGCCTAATTTCCTGTCAAGCAATTTTATGTCACAAAGATTGTATCTATGTTAACATCTTTTGCTTGAGTTGGCTGAGCCAAGTAAATATCCCCATTATAAATTTACTACATTGACATTAGAAATTTGCAAATTTATGAATGATCACAGTACAAGGAGGTGCTGAAAAGCTTTCAGCCTAACCCACTTCTCAAAATAACCATCTTCCTCTTTATTAGTGCCATTAATCCCCTGTGGAAAATAGGGCCACAGCCTCACTACTGTAGGTGTGACGTCATTTCTATAACAAGTAGGTTTTTTCAGGGTGGTGGTGCTAGCTCGATACCCAACTGGTTTAGAATTTTAAGCAGTCCTTATCCTAGACTGGTTACCAATCAAGACTACAGAACCAGTCTACACTGCTATTTAACCCATATCTGGGTAGAGAATAGGTGGATTCACACCTTTGCCAAGAGTATTTGTGCAAAAATGAACATTACAAACTTGATAAAAAATGAATTTGTCACACTGATTCCACTGTGCTGATAATCCCTATTGATTGATTGATTTTTTTTATGGCTTATCAATCCTTTGTCAGTTACTTAAAGCTGAGCCATATTTAACCCATAGGTGGGGAGGGGCTAATAATTACTATACTCTACACACATCCATACATCCCAAAATCAGTATTTAAATGTTTGGTCATTAAAATACTGGTTTGGGGAAGTTAGTCAGGCAAAGTTAGTCAGCACCTCCTCATAAATTTATTGGCCTGCTATCATCACTGAGTTGAAACTATGACATTTTCATCTAAGGGTCAGAAACTTTCGCACACACTGTTTATGAGGAGCTACTGAAAAGTTCTTTGCCTGACCCACTTCTCCAAATCAGTACATTTAAATACTGATTTTGGGATGTATGGAAGTGTGTGAGCATAGTGTTTATTGGCCCCAAGCTATGGGTTAAATGTGTTTTGCCATTGCAATGAGATGATGCTGGCATGTCCTCTCCAGGGTACAGACGTGGGCAGGGTTTTATTAGAGACTGGTAGTTGTCTATGTAGCATGTCTCCTCTCTGTACACCACCGATGTTGTCCAAGGGAAAGGTAGAGTCCAATATGGCTTGACATCGGCGTCATTGCAGGAGTTGACAGAATAAAGTTGAACATAACATCAACTGTCTTAGGCACTCCGACTCCAGATTTGTCCTCATTGTTTACTCCTGAAGTCTTTCCCATGATTGGCTATGGCCACAAGGCAGCAGAATTTCCTGAATAAATAACTGTATATGGATTTTGTCATTGCATTCTTATTATGATCATGTACACCCTTGTGCTAATTAATTGAAACAAAATGAATAATTCCGTTATTTACTAGTTTTGTATTTTTCCTATGAAATATGACCCAGTGCACATGTTAGTACTTCATATGTCCATTCCATGAAGTCATTCCTTGCAGATAGCTTAAATATCACTTTAATAAAATCAGCTATTCCAGATTAGATATTTGTATTGAAGAGTGTCAGAAAAAGTTCCTAAGAACTGCTTACATCTAAACAAACAAAACAACTATAAGTAAATAGAATAAACATTTTGCATCAAGGTGTGAAATTTCATGAGTTTTGTTTTGGATTTGCTTTTGCGTGTGTGTTAAGCAAAGTTTGTAAATTCAAGTCTTTTTAATTTCTAACAAAATCAATGAGTCAGTGCTTAGCATTTGAATTTTTAAATCTAGATCTTGTTTTGTTCACTACAATAGTTAATCAACATTACAAAATATATAATGCGTATTATGCATGTATTATTTTCTCAATAGCAAAATATTTAATAGACATTATATTCTGTACTAGATGGTCAAGAGCCCTTACATGAAAAACAATTGGATACTATACGTTTAAACTTAAATGATGAAAGATATAGAATCAAGAGAGTGGGAAGAAAAAGAAAATAAAAGAGGAGAAAGTGGAAGAAGAAGCTCAAATGAATAAAATGATTAATGAAAACTGGGCAGTGAAAAATGACAGCAATAAATTGAAAAGAGGAAGAATGATAAAATATAAAATATGGCCTTTCACTCGAATTTTAAGAATATTTGAATCAAATACTTTTTTGAATATATATGAAAGAGAACTCTAAAGAAGCAGGAGTTATGTTTGATTTGTAGCACCTCTGTTCTCTATATTATATTGTAGTATATCCTTATATCTCATTGAATATGTATAAATTATGACTGAATAAATTTCTCTTCTTTCTTGAAATCCTCTGCTTATTTTTGTCATTTTTATTTGACTTTTATTAACAGGAGTTAAGTTAAATGTAACAGAAGTTAATTAGTCCGACGAATCTATTTCCGGGATGTATGATGAAATTTGTTTGGCCTTGAAAAATATTGCGTCATCCATGATTGCATCAGATTTTTATCACACCCAGACACTATTGTCTTGACTGTCAATTAGTTGTCCTACGGCCATTGTCTGCTATGGATGTTACTCCAAGGAAGCATACAAAAATTGTAACACTGCACAAACACACTGACAAGCTTTACCAGTGTGCAAATCGAAGTACTATCAACCGGCCTGGAAACTCTCCTGATTGAAATCCAATTGAGAATCTGTGATAAACAAATGGAACATTTTAAGACTGAGTGATTACTTCAAAGACATTCCTACCATATGATAATGCTCATACATACATACATACATACATCCACACATATGTTCCTGCCTACATACACATAAACTCATTCTTGCAAGGATTACTACAAACATTTTGACAACCTTGTATCAACCAAAATACATTAATTTTATTTGTAGAGACCTTAATTGATTTATATGTATATAAATTTGTTGTTTCACTTTACAATTTGATTTTCTTGTTTTATACCCCTCTTATGGTGGGCTATCTAACTAACAAGGCCAAATCAAACTAATCTGTTTCAACACGTGTACACTTCACTATATCTGATAACCCACTATACTATATTAATATTTATTCTATTTGCTTATGGTTGTTTTGTTTGTTTAGATGTAAGCAGTTCTTAGGAACTTTTTCTGACACCCTTCAATACAAATATCTAATCTGGAATAGTTGATTTTATTAAAGTGATATTTAAGCTACATATAGAATTGGGTATTTAGTTCTATAGTATTTTCCTTATTATTTACTTTCTAAAATGTTTGTTGAATAAATTTCTTCCTTTTAACTTTGACTTACAATGAGTGCTTAAAATTAATCAGGCGAGTAAATCATTTTGTGAGAAATTTCATCCATTATAATTGATTATTCAAATTATTCATCAAAATTAATTTAATTTTTTTAATTGTTTTTTGTTTTAATCATTGTCATAAAAATTATTTCATCAAAACTCATATTCATTAATATAGTTTAATTCAAGGAAAAAGAAATGGAAAATATGAAAATATGATTCCTAAATTTTATTAAATAAATTTCTATTTTTTTAAATAAATTTCTATATTTCCCATTGAATATGTCCTATCAAATGGAAATATTTTACAAAAATAGGAGTTTTTCTATGACTCACTTAACTTTTAGTAGATTTATGAATAAAATTGTTCTTGGGAATATACAACAAAAATATTAAACACTATTTATTTATTAGATTTTTTTTACAAGAATAATTTGATATTTACTACATTACAAATACAATTTTATTAAAACCAATGCAATGAAATTTTTATCATTTACCAATTTATAAAGAAATAAATATGAAAACAATTTTTTATTCAGAAATTTATAAATATTTACTAAATTGCTAAAATATGTCAACCAACTATAAGGGAATCCTTATTATTTACTATTTTATAAAGTTTGAATTGATTGGCAACAAGCTGATGTTTTGACAGCCATTCCAATAAATTTGTAAATAAACAATCTAATAAATAGTGTTTATTATTTTCGTTGTCAATTCTCAAGAACAAAGAAAATCATGTTTAAGTTTTATTAAAATTCTAATCATCACTTTTTAAAACAATAACATTGCTGAGACGTAAAGATAATTAAATAATAATGGTGTCAATGGAAAAACTGTCCTTTTGATACACCATTTTTTTGATACACCATTTTTTGATACACCATTTTTTGATACACCATTTTTTTTGCAAGCACAAAGATTCAAGTTTACCAATTTTTAAAAGGTATTTTTCCAGTCTGATATTGAAAAATTCAATTGTATTGAATTAACTTTATGCTTTGTTTGCTTGTCTCAATCTATCAAAAACAATTTAATTTGTTAGAATGATTTGTTCTTTTCTTTCATTGGATTGAATACCTTTTACATGAAATGAGTTATTTTTTATTTCCAGAAATAAGGAGAAGTGAATAGGTACTACTATAGGTTTTAATGGATGTGGTTGCTGTTGGTCATTGGTTTGTAATGGAAGGCAATACTACTTGATAGGGCTGAGGTGGAAATCTTTCAAGGTAAATGAATTGACACTGCTATTACTCAATACACTTCTGACTCCCTTGGCAATGTTTATTGTTGTAAAAACCACAATAAATTAACATTAATAAAACCCAAACATATGAAAGTGGATTTATACATTTTCTTTATTCTTCAGAATTAACAACAATAGCTAATTGATATTTCTATAAAATTGTAAATAAAAATATTTGTTTTCCTACACTATTTACATTATTCAAACTATTGTCCTCATCTTTGTCACCATATTTATTACGTTTCAGCCATTGTATTGTTTGGGATTAGTGAATATGTATGTTAAAAAATAATCAGAAGGAAAAATATTTGTGAAGGCGTGTTCAATAAAATTCAATCCTCAACAATATTCATTAAATTTGAACAAATCATGTAAAAAACAAAGTTTAAGAAAACCAAGGCAAATTGAATGCAAACAATAATGGTTTATATACAATTAGAATATATACAAATGAGTTAAAAACTGTTAAATGTTTTGTGCTGATGTATTGTATCTGGTGTGTTGATTTTTAGCAGGTTAGAAACTTTTTGAATGTGTCAATACGATTTTGTTCGAAAAATAAACAGTTGTTGTTTTATGCAAGTGTTTATGTTCAATTGTTTTTTAGTCAACCGAAGACATTTCATACAAACACAACTTAGTTGTGTTTGTATGAAATGTCTTGAGTTATTAATACTGTTTCGTAGTGATAGAAATTGTCACTTTTGAAGTATAATAATGAAGTTTGTAAAGTTTTTTGTTTGACAGAGAGAGAAAGATTATGCCAAATAGTTGTTGAGTCAGAGTTTGATTTGCACGGGAAGATCAAGGTTTTGAGTTGCGTGAATTGTTTTGGCGTCTCTCTGGATGCTGGAGTCTGACTAATTAAGCAGTTGAGTTTTTTCTTTTTATATGTTTTAGCTACAAAAATAGGCTCAAGAAATTTGAGTGCCAAAGAGATTTTTCACGCGCATTCTAGGCTGTTAACCAATGAGAAACTGAGTTGTTAAAATTAGTGTTCTGATTGGATAACAGGTGTGTGTGTGGGTGTAAAATGGATTGTTCTGCTAGTAGGGGTGAAGGATAATGTGGATGATTCCACGGTATGTTCCGGCCTTCTTCAGGTGGTTGGAATGTCAAACTGAACCCTTTATTTCACTCACTGGGTTAGACTGTTCTAGTTCCACATTTAATGGATGTCAGTTATCTCCTGTTAATTCCCCTCTCCACATTCTCCACTGCCTTAACCAGGTATTGAACTCATACTCTTTGGGTCCTGTCACTTGATCTAACTAACACCTGTATCCACTGTGCCATGTGTCCTTGTAAAAAATATGGCAACAAAGATGAGGACAATAGTCCGAATAATGTAAATAATGTACATATCTCATCTCAGAAATATAGACAGATTTGTTTTCATAGTTATTTATTATGGTAAATTGTGTTGCATTATAGTTAGTTTACATATTTTGATAATTTAGTATTTTTTTAATAAATTTTTGAATAAAAAGATTTCTTTTCAAATTTATTTCTTTATAGAATAATAAATCTTTATAAAAGATGAGAAATATCACATTGTATTTGGTTCACATATTTTTACATTCTTGTAAATAAACATTACTGAGGGACTCAAAACTGTTTTTTTTTTGGTACAAAGGTTAAACATTGTGGAAAAGATTTAGGTACTTAGCCACAGTGTGTGCGCACAATGTCTATATGGTTTGTTTGAAATTAACTAGTTGGTTTACCAGAGGAAAGGAATTTCTCCCAGCAGAGACAAGTCCTGATGTTATCTCTACACCACTGAGCAAACAAGAGAATGAGTCTTGCATTTTATAGTCCTACATTCGGCCATATAGTGGGTGTTCTATCCAGTAATTATACAAAGATATTTGAGCATCTAAACACTGGTGTATATTTTAGTGTCTCTTCAACAATATAAGTATGGATTTATCATCCCCAATTAATTACCCAAATATAATTAGCATTATTTATTAATTGAACGTTTTTATTTATTATTCAGGAGTTAAAATTATAGCTTTTAGAAGCTTGAAATCCCGTTCAAAGTTTTGATTTGCTGGAATTCAAACTAGAGTAAAAAAATATATTTTCCTTTAAAAAATAAATACTGATTCTTTATAAAATATCTAGGATTATGTATTCTTCTATATTAAAAATGAGAATCAGAAAATTGAAACGACTTGATAAATACAGAATATTCTGTAATTTTATTTCAGACAATAATGATTACGTTGAGAATGTCTCTTCTTGCTTTGGCCAAACTGACCTTTGTTTGAGGTCAAACCAAACCATAAAGAAAGACAACGTGCTTCTTCGCGCTTTTTTTGTACGAGTTTAAACCGGAAGTAGCACAAAGTAACGAGCTCTTCTAAGTTGAGGTAGAATCGGGCAAACTGCATGGCGGTTACATCCGTTCTACCAAGTTACATCTTTTTTCTTTAGTTTATGATTATGTATTAAACTCCTTTAACACCAAACTTAGGAAACAATTATATTTAAAATAAGAGAAGAAAAAACAAGTTCTTTAATTCTGGGAGTCGAAGATCCTGTTCACTGTTTTGATTTCACTGTATGGATCATAGAGCAAAGAAAAGAATTAAGGAAGCAAAGTTGAAAGCCAGACCAGGTACGTATGGTAGCAAATGAACTTCATTTATTTGGTGATGGTTTGTGCTTTTTAAAATATGGGGGTTGATTTATTGGTAGTTTATAGATATTTTATTGACCATTTCTATTTTTTTCAAAATCGTTATGCATATACAATAACCGGATAATAACTGGCTTATCTCACGTCTCTGGAAATTTTGATTCCCTCTGCTTTTATTGTTGATAAATTTCAAATCTTGTGCTTCTGTAGTAAATTGGTCTCTCATTTTATGGCCAAGGCACTAATCAATCCTTTCTTTTCCTTTCGTATTATTACCAATTCTTTGTAACGATGTTTCACATGGTGAAATCTAATAATCAAACCGTGTGCTTTTATCTTTTTAAAAATGCATGTTTGTCCGTCAATTTGAACTCAAAATAGTTTTTTTTTAAGTTTAAAAACATAGAAACACGTTTTTATGTTAATTTTTAATAATAAAAAATTTTTATTTATTAAATTTTTCTCCATGAAATTAAAAGAATTGTTCCAAATCTAATTTCTTTTTTCAAAAAATATTTTTCCACTGTACCTATTTTTTTCCTTCCCAAAACAAGAAAACCAGAATAATAATAATAATAATAATAAAACAACAAAAATGGCTGTATTGATTCTTTTTTTTATTGGTTGGCATTTAAAACTGAAAATTTCTGTGTTTTAAGAGTGAAATCTGGTAGGGGATTATTCGTAGTTTATATTTTCAGTACTATAAATATTAAGAGTTCGTCTTTTATTTTTTCTTATTTTTCAAACATTGTTACAGTTACACTTAAAACAGTGGTGGTCTGAGAAATCAAAATCATACGATTAAAAAAAACAGTATGTGACATCAATCAGTCAATTGTCACATCAATTGGTATCACCTTTTTTTTCTTTTTTTTTTTACGTACTGACGATTTTTCTTAATACTCTGTCTTAAAAGTCGTGCAATAATATGCATATGCGCACTTTTAGTTTTATCATAAAACGAAACAATGACTTGGGATGAGAAAGAAATATTTGGGATGCTGGAAATGAGAAATTTACGATAAAGCCAACCGTCTTGCATAGATCGATAAATCCTCAAAATAGCATAGAGGATAAATAAATTGGTCTTTTTGTCTCTTTTCTGAGTTCTTTTCCCGTTGTCAAATAAGCAATTTGACATAAAATAACTAACTTTGAATGAATGTAAGAAGGGAATAAAAAGCATGGATGAATAACCACTGAACAGGGTAGGGGTGGGGGGCAAACAATAATGAGTTTTTATCATTTTTATTTATTTTCCTTAGGGAAAAAAAATCTTATTTCTGAAAAATACGTAAGAAAATGTGAAAATTGTGAAATCAAATTTTAGCTTTAAAAAAAAAAATACAACTTTGGGAGTAGTATTTTCTTTTTTAAGTACGTGACTTTTATTTTTCTAGTTTCTCTTATGGTTTTGGTTTCATAAAATGTTCGTTAAAGTTAAAATTGTTTTAAAGTTTAAAATATAAACCAAAGCAAATATTACTTGCTTGTAAAACGCGCGACGAGACACACATGTGGTAAATAAATGTCTCTAATTCATGCAATACAGTTTCTATATTTCTTTTTCTAAAAATCCATTGTTCTCGGGTTTCGTATTCCTGAAATGTTCCTTATAGTTTGTATTTGTTACAGCTTAAATTTCCCTAATTTCTTGAAAGTTTTTCAAGCTGGGTGTATGAGTAATACCACCACCATTTTATTTTTTGTTTCTTTCCTCAGTATATTTTTTTTAATTCTCGTTTACTAACCCAAACTGATATTTTTTATAAGAATAAGATTTCTTGCTGTTTTTATTGGCAATTCACCTCTGGTCCTTGTCAATTAATAATTGAATTCGGAATTAACCGATTTTACTTCTTTTTAGAAAAGAAAAAGGGTTTTCTAGAACCTTAGGTTCTAGAAAATTTTAAAATAAAATGCTGTTAAGTTGCAACATGGATTTAATGCGAGTGAGTGTCTACCGTTTTATTTGCAAACAAATCTTGAAATGGGGTGGAAAGCCTTCTTGGGTCAAACTTTGGATAACCGAAGTAGGTCAACTCGACACCCTATCTATTGATAAAAGTTGAGGACGTCGGTACAAATTTTATTGTCGGGGGGGAAAATCCACAATGAGGTGCATTTTCAATTTTCATTTAATTAGTAATTATTTTTTTAATTTTTATATTCTATTTCACGTCTTAAATTAGTGCATAAAATAAACCAAAATGTCATGACTTGCTTGAAACACGTGTACAAAAAAAAATCCAAACCTGTTCTTTTTAAGTTTTAATTTTCATCTTTTATTTTTTAAAAATAAAAAGTTAATTCAATGGGATTTAAATACCGTCTGCTAACCGGAAGTGCTGATTAAATGTCTCTGGTTATCAAACAATATTTTTGTTTGAAGCGTAGCGAAACGAGGGGTCTTCAAACTAATGGACCTATCTAAATAAGAAAATTGACTAATCAAATATCATTTGTCCCGAAAATCCATAGAGTCTCTAGAACAAAATCCTTGTAGCATAAAAATTAAAACATCTAAGTTTAAATAATTTTAAAATGAAAGATTAGAATTTGTGGATGAAACTATGCTGTTGAATTCAAATTGTAACAGAAAATCTCTTAAATTTCCACTCCCCTTTTTCTTTTTTTCAAAAATGTATTTTTAAGCTTGTATAATGATTTTAGTAAAAATTTAAACACTTGTTAGTTGTCTAGCGTAAAAAATAACAAACAAGTATTTTTAGCAGGATGCTGTTCACGTTGTGTTATCCTAAAATACCGTGAATTTGGATAAATAAAAAAAAAAAAATCTATGAGAGAACCTGGATTTGATATTGTTTAATTATCAATGTCTAAGAACATCAAGACAAGCTGCTTTTTCTCTCACTGGTCTTCAAGGTCATAAAAGGTGTCCCTGGACACTAGAGATCATGTATGTTTTTTTTAAGGTTCCATTTCACTTTTGAGAAGATTTACCACATTTACTGCCAAACAAGCACTTTTCTGGTATTCTAAGGGTTAAAATCCAAAATGTTGAATATTTGATTATATAGACAAAGTGAGAATCAATTAAAAAAATTCATGCATGCTAATAATAATTCGATAGAATTAAAAAAAAATCAATATAAAATGGAAGAAGCCGTGCTGAAAATGATTTAAAATTATTTGGGACTATTTTGAAAATAATCCTTTCTATAAATTTCATTAAATAAAAAATAATTATATGGTTTATTTTATTTTATTTTTTTAATGATTTCCGCGAATAAAAATTTACTAACATTGGGAAAACAATTTTGAATTTGATGCAAAACTTGAGAATTTGGAAACGAGGCTGGCCAAACTTTGAATATTGGCATGCATTTTTCCATTATTTGAAGTTACTTTTTTTTTCTTTTCTTTTTTTTTTTTTTTTATCTCCAATGCATGACTTTTACAATCCAAGGGCGGATTCAATATAAGTAGGTACTTTCCAAGAAAAGCGATACCTAAGGTTTAAAATGCATTTTTAAAAATGCAAAATCTTTCTTGGAGTTTTTTATTTTAGATTTTTTAATTTCAAACTAATAGATCTCTATTTCTAATGAGCATAATAATACTTTGCTGTAAGCAACTCACACTGGATCTCTATATTGATTGGGATGGTTTTTTAATTGTCAGTAAAAAGAAAAGCGCTAAAAAATTGTCCACATTGACAAGCCTGTCCACACAACATAATTCTCTTTACTAAAAAAAGAATCTAAAATAAATGTGATAGGTTTGATTAATATATATATATATAACACGACAGACAATACCTTCATGTTTGAAAAAATTGTTTACTTACAAACAAAACTTTTGTTTGTAGGTAAACAATCCATTAATTAAGTACTTAGAGATTATGTTCAGCCCAACTCCACATACACTTTTGTTACAAAAGTGTATGTGGAGTTGGGCTGAACATAATTTCTAAGAAGTACTTAATTAATGGATTAAACATTTTAAAAAAGTTAATGGGTTTCATAGGATAATTTGTTAATAATCCTATTTCGAGAAACATTTAAAGTGTTTTATTGAATTCTTTTTAGCTATTTTATCACGTGTGGGTCAGTGAAAAGTTGATCTATTTATTTTTGGGTTCTTAGCTCAATGTGAAGAGACATAACAAAGTGTGTAACATTTTGTCACCTCCTTTATATAAACTGCAGTTTTCTCTTGTTGACGTTTTGCATATCACTTGTTTTTCAAATGTAAATTACTTTTTACAAGCCATGAAAACAATTATTGTACCAAATTTCTGAATCAACTGCTAACTTTTTCTTCATCCAAAATTAAACTTTATTTGGTCAATTCCTCCTTCCCTTTTAGTCTTTCTTTACTAAAATCTAGGTAACTTCTGCTGTTGCGTTATTTCAATGTCCTCCAATTCTCTCACTATATGAACTTGCGATTAAAATTAATTGGATGATTCTAGGTATCTTTGTGAAAAGGTTTGTTTTTTTATCCTTGTTTCTTAACATTTTTTGTGAATAGGTCACTGAAAAATAAAATAACTCCAATTACCTATGAAATGACAAGTTCTTTTAAAGTTTGTGCCTAGTTACAAATAGAAGATAAAGCTATTCCATACTTTATACATGGATTATATTTTAAATAACTTGTCCTGATTTGTTCCCAATAAAAATAATGAAAAGGTGTATGATGCTATATATTTTTCATTTGAATTTGTTTTTAAAGGAAACCATCATTTAACTTCGATTATCTATTTCCTTTGCAACAAATTAAACACTGGATTGTTCATCAATATTTAATATCTTCATTAATAAAATACTTAAGGGGTGTAAAAAAAAAAATGCTCTCCAACTCCCCACCCCACCCCAGTATCCTTGCGATGATATAAGAAAATTATTTTTCAAGTCAAACACCACTTGTCTCTATAAAAATGTTTCTCATTTATTTTATCAGTAATCATTAAGCAACAGAATATTTTTTTAGTAAATCACTCTTTACTTTCAGGTAAATTTGCTTATTCATACTTTATCAGTACAGGTGCATTTGAAATGACTAATCTGTGCATTGTGTACACTGGTTCAAATTTTATTTTAATGAGATCTTTGTTTTCTGCATATGAGATTACTTTTGATTTTAGTGGTTTAATTCATTTAATATGTACACATCTGGATTGCTCTCTTGCAAAATGGACAGTTTCAAATGTCTGAAAAGAAAATGAAATTAATTGAAAAATAGTGCAAAATTTAGCCTTTATTAATCCCTTTCAGGTACAAAATCTTTCTACGTGACACCAATCTGTCTACAAATCATCATGTGGCTTTTTACAAGAACTGTCATAATTATGTGAATAAAGGAATTAACCTCCTTTCACTATTGCTACTATACCTATATTTACTGTCACCACCAATGAGTAACATTTTAATTAATCATTGTTAGAGGGGGGGGGGGTGGATGGTTTAATGAATAGTAGCTCTGAATGAGAAATTAATGAGCTGGTTCATTATATTCACTTATGTACAAGTTCCCTTGGGAAGGGGGTATGAATCCATCTCCCCCCTCCAATTATAGGTTAAATAATTTAGTAGGAATTGTATATAGAAAAAAATCATTTATTCTCAAAAAAAAAAAGTTAATGCAATATTCACTTGCCAAAAATAGTTAATCTTACTCCCAAGATGTTTGTCTTTAAATAACTCACAAAGAATTAAGCTGTAAAAGAAAAAAAAACTATTTGCATTTAAGTAAATTGAGTCATGTAGAGAGAATAATTTAATGCAAGGTTAATAATCTATTGGATTTGTTTACCTTTCAACTTGTCATGGTTGCATTACAAACTTGAAAATTTAAAATATTAAAATGCAACGATTACTGTATCAATATGCAAACAGCTAGAACTTCAGTTTTTACATGTTTGGTTAAAATTCACACTGCAGGATTGAAAGCTGCTGCTAAAAATGTTTTGTATTTAAAAAAAAATGCATTTGAATTACATGAAGCAATTATTCGTCATGATGAGATCGTAATAATCTAGAGGCGGTTGTGTGGTGAAATAATGCTTTTTGGTTGGGACAATCATGCAATTTCAGAACTACTGATCACATTATTTGATTGGTTATAAGGTTCACATATTGAGATTTTAGTCTTTAATATAAAGTTATAATTTCTTCAACATCTGTCTATATTTCTGAGATGGGGTCTTGTAATTATTTATACTATTTGCATCGTTCAGACTGTTGTGCTAATCTATATTGCTATATTCAATGTTTTGGCCATTGTACGCTCTGGCCTTCTTCAGATGATATACATTGGAATTTGATCCAGTGGATAAGTGTTGATCGAAGTAATCCAAAATGTGATTTGACCCAAACAGTTGTGAGTTCAATACCTGGCCACAACAGAGGTGAACAAAAACTTGGAGGGTTGAGTTACTAAAGAGAAATAACTGAAACTGAGATACCCAGAAGTTTGAAATTCCAACATATATCACCTGAAGAAGGACAGAGCATACAACGGCCAAAACATTGTGAATATGGTAAAGATGAGGACAACAATCCAAATAATCTAAATAGATATAATTTCTTATCAAACAATTGTTTTGGCTTGCTATTGAAAAGGCATCTTGCAGCAGAAATATTAAACTTTAAGATATCTGCAATGAGAATTCTATAAAAGCTTTGAGCTTGGCATTTTTTGGTATTTGTACACTTTGAGCTTGGCATTTTTTGGTATTTGTACATTGTGTTGGGGGCTAATTCTTTTCAATCTATAAAATTGTAAATCTATAGGATAGCTTAAGTATCTACAGAAAATGAGTTCTGCATATATACAAAAATAGAAAGGGGCATAAAACAAGGAAGTATCTTCTCGCCAGGCATATTCAACCTGTACAATGAAGTAATTCTGAGAAAATTAAAAGCCAGGGTTTTAGAGAAAATGGAAACAAAAAGGAAACTTAATAGTACCGGCAGAGGCATTTGAAATTTCTGGGGCATGTAATGAGGTAGGAGAGCTCGGAAAACTTGATACTCACTGGACAGGTTGAGTGGAAAGAGAAGACAGGAATTTAGCATGTAACATACTTGATGAGCTTGAGTAAGTGGGCTTGGGGGAAATAACAAAGATGAAACTTATTAAGAGCTATGAGAGACAAGACGATGGCCATGATCACTCTACATTCTGAAGAGACATGACACATAAAAGAAGTCTATTTAACTCTACTTGTACCAGTTGTCGTCTCTGCTATTTTAAGGATTGCAACAATTCAGTTCTAGATATTTGAAATAAAGTGGGGTTTTTTTGGGGTTTTTTTTAAGTAACTGCTAAAATATAAATAAATTAATAAGTAATGTTTTTGTCTTGCAAAACTATAATGAATATCTGTACACCTGATTTGTGAGTCCAAATTATATATAATATTGATTTTTATCATGTTTATCATTAAATATATTGTCTATTTACTTCTAATGTTTCTTATCTTACCTTCTGTAACTTGTTCTGTATGAAGGTAAATTCCATTTTTTAAAGAAGTTGGAATGTTCAAAAGCATAAAATCTTTAAGATATACTTCAAACTTTACACCATTTGGTCACATTTTGTGATCTACAGGAATCATTATTTTCAAAGTAGCTCAATGTATTTTTATTTGTTCTGGAAATTCATAAAAATAAAACCAAATCTACATTGATTTCGCAATGCAATGTTTTACTAAAATACTTTATCCTAAACTTTCATCCAAACTTCTTGATTTTAGTCATTTATGAATCGGGCTTTGAAAAAAAATTCCAGCTTTCAATGAGCAAAATTCAGAATTTTGAGAACTTTCCACTCCTGAAAAGCTTACTAAATGGGTAATTTAAAAAAAAAAAAAAAAAAATTCTGTACCATATCAAGTTCAGATGTAAAGTTGATTGGATAAATTGCTCTAAAAAAAAAAAAATTCTGAAATTCTACATCCAGAATGTATTAAGCTCCAAACATGCTTGTTAAATGAAAAATAATTTTAAAATGAACACCTTTGAGAAGTCTGAAATGAAAATGTTTTGAAAGCTTAAAATAAACAGTCTGGTCTTTTAACACTGACTGGCTCCAAAATCAAGAATGTGTTCTTACCTTGTCAGATGCGCATCAGAGTTGCTGAGTTATCAAAGAACAAGCTGAACAAAGTGGTGTCTTTAATACATCTGCGTATATCGTTCTCTTTCACCTTTCCTCTCACTCTGTGTACTTTAGCAATAGATAGATATATATATATAATATGTTGTCATGTGGGTGGAGATAGGGAAATCTTTGGCTTCTGAAGAATCTACACAAGTATTCTTAGTTTTCAGACAGATTCTTTACCTCGATCAATGGATCCAGTTTCCAGAGTCTCAAGTGCAGGATTTAATGGATTTATGTTTGTTTTTCTGTCTGTTCTGATTTTTTTTTTTTACTCATTATTTTGGAAAATGCTTTCACTGATATTTTAGAATAAGTAGGTATTTTTCTTTGAATTGTAAAGTGCAAATTGCAGTAATATGCAAGTGTTGATAAAGGTGTGCATACTTAAAGATGTACAACTACAAGTACATGTAGTTAGTGTGGTGTAGCAGATTTTATAAATACATAACTATTTTAGTCATGAAATGTGAAAGACTTTACCAAAACTATTCTGAAATTCTAGTTTTCAGGTGTCTATAAAGAGGTCACTATTTGATACTTGAGAGGTTGTTCATGGCAGCTGGTGGGAGAAACTTGTTGATACACATTTCTTATTTATATATAATTTAACCCTTTTTACTAAAACATTGACAATAATACAGATAACAGGATCTTTTGCTACTACAAATTTTCTTAGTGATTTAGTTGTCTTTTGTGTTATTTATTTACTTATGGAAATGTTTTAGATAATTTACAAAAATTGGGATCACAGGTCAATGAACTGTTGTAAGATTTCTATATGGTCGAATTCAATTTTCTTTCATCTTGTGCTTTTTATGGTTGATATTTCATGAGATATTCAGGTTTCCAGACAAGTCTTGCATGGTTTGGTATGCAGTTTCTCATTAATGCATATGAAAACATTCTATTTTCTATCTCTCTCTCTCTCTCTCTCTCTCTATCCCCCCCCCCCATTCTTGGGGTTGGTGTAGTATACAGCTTCCATGTAGTTGAAAAATTTGGGACCTTTGACAGCAGGTGAAAATAAAATTAGGCTCTTTTAAAAAATGATTAATCTGATGTTGCCTGTGTATTGGTGGCATTGTGACATTTTCTCAAACTTGAAATTAAAGGTGATTATTTATAATCTCTACTTCATTTATTTCTTTGATTTCTTGGTTTATTTCTTCTTTTTTTGTATTTACATTAAGATGCATTGTGTATGTATGTAGCTTTTGGTTTGAAATAAATCATTGCAGAAGTGTGTGAGTAAACCTGCTAGTATGTTTCTAAAAGTGTATATAAGGATGTATAATAAACTAATCTGATATTTTTTGCAAATAAAAACAACTAATTGACAGATTTCAATAATTACACTTGAAATCCTTTTTCTGATGCTGACTTTGTGGTAAATATAGAAGATACACTGTAATCCAGTTGGGCAACATTTCCATCATTGTTGCTAATCTTTATACATACAATAGCTTCATTATTTATCTAGTTTTATTCTTATCTTTGTATTGACTGACTCTGTTTTCTAGTTTCAAGAGTTATATATTTAGAATATGAAGGTTATTGGATTTTATTGGCAGATGAGTAACATTCAAAAAGTATAGCTGAGAATCTCTGGTGGTGGTGGTTGTTGTTGTCTCACTTATCCTCATTTGTGATTGTAAAATGATCTCTTGCTGAGAATTTTTACTTAAAATAATTTATCACTTTTTTTTTTTTTTTAGTAGGCTTTCTGGTGCAAGTTTTCAAGCTAACTTTTATTTAAGGTTTAATGATTTCTTGGCAATAAGCTATTTCTTATATTTGCATATCCAATTATCTATTGGATATGCAAATATAAGAAATAGCTCCATGGATTTGGAAACTTGGGTCTTGCACAGTTCCAGACAACCTTTGGACAAAATATACTCATGTCAGCCTCACTCAGGCTTGCTCATTTATAATACAAAGTGTTAAAGAAAAAATAAAGTTTGAGTTTGTAAAGTATTTATTTGTTTTACAATGAAAATTAATTTTTTTTTAAAACAAGATTAAATTCCGAAAAGGTTGGTAGGCTCTCTTGGGGATATGTCAACTTTTGTCATTTTTATTTTATTTGTAACATTTTATCAGCATTAATCCTCAAATGTCACTAAAATGAATTTAAAAAAAATTAATATTCAAATTTTATCTGTACATGAAATAAAAAGAACTTTGAATTAAATGCAAAAATAAAATCTTTGCAAGAGTTGTTTATCTGGGAAATCACAAATTTTCAGAAAAATCTTTATTTGCTTTAATAAATTCTTAGGCTCTTAATCTGTTTATATTGTGCAGTAATTGGCCATGGTTAATTGGTAGAAATGCTTAAACAAATATCAATGGAAAAGAACAGGGATAAAATAATATTAAGCAAACAATATAAATGCAAGTAAAATAAGGCCATGATAGAACAATAAGGCAAAATCTTCACAAAGTAAGAATTGTGTTCCCACATCAAAGGGATACAGTCAAGTGGTTATAGCGTTTTAACTTCAAAACAAGAAAGGACAACAATATGATGGATGAGATTGAGAATTGTTCATTTTTATTGGTTAGGAAGAAATTCCAGCATGCATCTGTAGGATTTGTCTATAAATTTGGAGGATATTTTTAGCAGTCATATCCAGCTGGTTGAAACCAACATATTTTGAAATTTAAAAAGGATTTTAATCATTTATTTACTGCTAAAGCTTGGATACATTTTATTTTTGTTTTATCCATTAAATTCTAATTTTATAACATCTTCAAAGGATATTGGTTTTTAATGTTTTTAAAGAATTTAAAGTAAAGTGGTTAATAAAAGGCACATTGTGTAACAATGCAATTCTTTTTCATTATGTTTGTATAATACTGAGAAAAAAAGTCTTTTTATAAAGACTTAGAAAGCAGTTATTAATTTAAAAAATATTTTATGAATATAATATCCCTTTTCAGAGGGATTTGTATATTCAACTGAAAAGAATAAATTATTGCTGTAAAACTGAATTTGGGTGAAAAAATGTTTTGCTCTTAAATTTGTAATTTTCTTATTTTCTATAATTCCAGTTAACAAACAGAAAATGATTTTAAGTTTTTGAACTGTCTTGAAAAAATTTTAAACTGTTTCAAAATCTTTTTTTTTTTTTCTTTTTTTTTTTAACTATCATTTAAAGTTTTTAGTAACAATAAAAATACTATTGAAATGTTTAGGAAGTATATTTAGATCTATCCAATCTAAACTGTGGTCTGTGCTCTGAAGTCACTACACTGCCACTTGGTCACTGCTTTCTCTGGGGGTTACATTACTGAGCAGAATTATTATGAATAGAGATGTGCATGTAGCAGTTGAGCATTTCAATCTAGTTTGTTAGTAAAAAATATAGTAATGAAAACATTTTAAACTCTCTCAATTTTTTCAAGACAGATCACAGATAATGGTGAAAAAAAAAAGAAAGCCAAAGTGTGGAACTTTGGCAATGTCTAATCACTATATAGTAGTGACCATAGGACAATTTCTTCACAGATAAAGAAAAGTCTTGAAGTAATGGATGCAGTTCTACAGTCAAATATTGGGAATTCCATGGACAGTTCGTGAGAAATGTTTTTAAGAATAGGAAACTTTCTAACAATCATGCAGCTGAAATTTATTGAAAATGAGGAAAGCAAGCTTGTGAGAATTTATCAATCACAACATGTATTTAAGACGAATAGCAGGAGGGAGACCACTCACATAACCACCACCACCCAAAAAAAAACTGATATGTTTGAGTAAATGGATGGTGAAACAAAGGGGTTTGCTTTTGTCATAGTCACATGGTTATTGATTCCATTTGGGTAGCCCTCCCTGCCTGTCAATGCTGTGTCATTACCACACTAACTTGTATACATAGTTACCTCACTGTGCCAGATAGCCGTTAACCCTATATAGGAAGATTTATCTGCCCTTTGACAGGTCTTGTTTTTAGTTCTGCTGCCTGTCTAGCCATCCTCCTCACCAGAAAAGCCTGATGGGGGGACCACTTTAGTTACCAATGACCTGACCATGTGGCAGGTAGTACTGGGTTACTTGGTATCAGTAGCACTTATTAAAAGCTTGTAGAATAAAATTCTTTTTCTGAAATCATTGGATCATCAGCAAAACATGTCATTTGGAACATTGGTCAGCATTCAAATACTTGTTTTTCTCTTTTTGGCCCAGAAAAAAAAGTAACATTTGAAGAAAATGGTCACATGCACTGACTGATATATTACTGGAATTGAAAAAGAAAAATTGTAACTTTATCCAAATGTTTTGTTTTAAATAAAAATAAATTTGAGTAAACTGTCCAATGTTATTGTGTCCAGTTTTTTTTCCTCTTCTAACCAATTTAAAAGGAAGATCAGTTTACACTTTGTGAAACTGTCCTTTTTCACACTCTAACCAAAACAATAAACTCATGGGATAAGTTACCAAGCAATCACTGTTAAAGTAGCTTTCTTAATATACTTCCGTGAAGAGTTTTGAATTTTTGAGAACAAGAAAATAGAGCCCATCCCATATTATGCATACATTGTATATGATTGACTATTTTGTAACATTTGGAATTATAGTTTGAATTCAGTGTACTGTATGATGTGAAATATCAGGAATTAAAATGGTTTTAATAGCAATTTAGTATAATATTCCAATGATTCTATTAAATCTTTGAGATATCACTGCATAACTTTAGTACATGGTGGATTATGGCGTTCTTTACTTAGAACACCATGTAGAGAAAGTTTCATCTAATGGCATTTTTATAACTGGTGTTGATTACTTGTATTCGCCTCTTGGTTTATGATGAACAGAAAGGTTACTTGCATTTATATGCTACAAATAACGGATTCCATTAATAAGAACTGGTGGTTGGCTACCTTTTGGGCAATGTATTGCACCTATTGACCTTTCCTTGTTATGAAATTCTCAAAACCTTTTGGGTTTAAAAAAGAAAAAAGAGGGGGGTCTGTTTCATTAAAGATTAAATACAAACTTATTTGGTACTGTGTAACTAAGATGGGGTGCTATAAAAACCATATTCAGTCATTTCTATATAAAAGTGTGTGCGTGCTTTTTTTTTTTTCTTTCCTCTCATACATCAACCAACATCAGTTAATCTTGTGTTGTCTTCTAAATCTTCCGAATGACTCTAAAATTGCAAAAACATCTTAGGACAAAAATGGAGAGTTGTTTCTCAAAGTGATCGAGTATTCGTTGACTTAATTTGCTTGGAATCAGCTCAAACATGTCAGAAATGGCAATATTTTCTTACAAATGGAAATGATATCCTCTTTTTTTTCTTTCCTTTCTCTTCCCAATCGAGTATTGATTAATCACTGTAATTAATTTGATTGCACTTTCAGCTTTACATAGGAAGAATCAAGCGTAATGTAAATTAAAAGAATACATAATACCTTAATGCTTAATAAGCTGTAAATTGAAGTGTCTTCTTCAGTCCTACCATATTTGACAACAGAAGGTGGTTTTATTAGATGTTCCAAAGTGGGTCAGTCTTTAAGCAATGATAAATTACTGCTTTTTTTTTACCTATTTGATAATAAGCAAAAATATCTTAACTTTACTGAGAATTCAGTGAATTGATATAGAACTGATGTAGTTTTTGTTTGATGTAAAAATTTAATTTCTGTTGAATGTTAATTTATTTTTCTAAATTTGGATATAAATTCTTAAATTCAAATATAGCTTGGAGGCTATCACTCCTCTCCTACAGTTCTTAATTTAAAATAATTCATATTGTGATTATTTGACACTTGTCCATAATAGAACAAACTGAAAAATATTTTATCTGAACAAAATATGAAATTAATTTGTGTTTTATAAATGAGTTTCTTTCACATGTAAAATGGAAAAAAAGGGTTCCTGACATCCAAGTCTGCAGACTGTGAACAAAATCTTTGACACTGACTCTTCTATTTTTGGCACCTCTGACTCCGACTCCTCTTTATATAATTAAGTGATTATGGCCTACAAATCTCATAAAATCCTATGCATACACTCCTAACTTGATTAGGCTTATATCATTATAACAGGTTTATATCAAAGAATAAAGATATTGTGGCTTTTATATTATACCTATTCATTCTTCAATATTTTCTAACAGAATTAGAGGCAAAATCTTTGAAAGGATGCAGAAGAAATAACAAAAGTAAAAATGCTATAATGTAAGACATATATATTTGTCATCCACAGACAGACTGTTTTGCTGTTTCACAGCTCATCAGTGTGGCTAGATACCCGGTTGCCTCTAGCTAGGATCGAAACCCGATTGAATTTACATCAGTCGGAACTTCTCCCACTAAGCCGTCAGCGCACGGTACGGGATGAAGGTGAATTTTATTTTTAGATTTAGATAAACACACAGTGACAGACTCAATTCTGTCGAAGAGTCGTGCAATATTAGCTTAAATAGTCACTGTTTACAAATTCACACCTCAAACCAGAGGGCTCAACCGAAATTAATTTTTCAGGAGCTAATATATATATATATATATATATATATATATATATATATTTATTTATTAAAAAAAAATGATTCCTTTGCTACATAAGAGTTCTTTTGTTTCAAAAACAAAATCTTCAGCATAATTATTAAAATTAAATTGAATTAAAGTATCAAACTCTGTTTTATCCTTAAGCGAAAATTTTGGAATAACTAATCTTGAAACATGAGAATTCTTATGTAGCGAAGGGATCATCTTTTTAAAAATATAATTATAATTTAAGCTCTACTTTTGGATGGAGCAAGCACTGTTTTTTAAAAAATAAAAACAAAAATACTCAAGAGCTCCAGACTATTTATCTAACGTGTTCTTTCCTATTTTTCTATATATTCACACACACACACACACACACACACATCTTTGCAAATAAGAAATAAGTACAGAATAAAACTAAAACTACTTCATAAGTTGAAATATCATCTTTTATAGGGTGTAAAAGACAAAAAACTTCTATAATGTAAGGTATTTTACATAGTTTTGCAAATACAAAATAACTACAAAAAATAAAATAACTTAAAAAAAGAAGCTAAGATGAATTTCTTTAAAAGATATAGTAAATATGCAGAAGAAATGAAAATAGAAAATTCTATAATGTAAGACTTTTTACATAAAGTGTAAATTCAACTGGTGTCTGTATAGTTTTTCTGGCTCCAGTGACCCCTTAATTGCTTCTGACTCCGGCTCCTACTCCACAGACTTCCTAACATCTAGTGTGACTTTTATGCTGATATAAACTTAACCATTTGTTAGTGTTTAATAATACTAATCACTTCATCAGTCTGTGCTTGTTTTTGTAGCCATTGGTTTCTCAAACCTGGATAGATGTTTTTTTTTTGTTTGTTTTTTTTTCTTTCATCAGCCTTTTAGTTAAAGACGATCTGTTGCATGAAGCTGTTTTTTAATAACAGTATAGAACAACCTGATGATAGGTTGACTTTATTCAATGTTGCACAGTAGGCATTAAGCCATACAAACCAATTATTTTGCTTCAATTGTATGCATTAAATGTTACTGCACTTGCTATCTGTCAAGATGTCCTTTTGTTATTTTCCCCATTAACTTTAAGGTATGAATATCCACACACTCTCATAGGCGTGTCCAGGGCAATGCGTGTCCATATGCAACAGCATCCAATATTAATGTTTGGAAATCAAAAATTTCCAATTCACTGAATACAATCATGATGAATATTTGTTCTTTATTCTACACTCTGGTAATTTTGTTTAAAAACAAAAACCCCGGGTTAGAAAACAAAAAAGGGCAGCATCAAAAATTGGAGAAGAAACATATTTGTGAATAATTGCTTTAAAAGGAAAAAAAAGGGTTCCTAATGAAAATGTCAAAATTACAATGTAAACAAACATTCCTGATTTGCTTACAATATTGTTTCCTAAGTCATCGATGGCAAATCATTGCAAATTTAATAACTCACTCAGCTGTCAGGTTGTCACACTAAAACTTCAAGGGATGACAATTTCTGATATTGCAAAATAAATTTGTAATTTATAAGGCCTTGTAATGATACGGGCTCCTTTAAGTCACCTAAAACACCAGAGTAGCCACTTAAAATTTGTCTTTTCAGCAGAAATGGTCTATTCAGACATTCTACAGGGTGGACTGTATTGGCACAGCAGCAGGCAGAATATGGTATAGAAGTATTTCTGCAGACAGTGTTGTCATTATATAAAGCAGGGCCTGGTAGCACCCCCACCCCCCCACTCATCAGTAAGAAGAACCAAAAAGCTAGACTAGACTTTATGTAAATGAGCACCTTGTATGGAAGAGAGTTCTTATTTGCCTCTGACAGTGATCAGGATGTCAGTCTAAACATGAGATTATTTTCCAAAAAAAGAATACAAGTTAAATTTTGAATTTAGAAGTTGAAACCTCAAGGTGCTGATCTCAATCCAATTGAAAATCTTTAAGATCCTTGGCAATAAATGATAAAGAAATTAAACAATGACTGATGTGTATGACAGAATTTGCAAGAGGAATGGAATAAAATCGCACTTGAACAAGGTAACAAATTAATGAAGTCCTGTACTTGTAGATGTGTAGAAGTAATTAAAAGCCATGATCTGTACAAGTTTTAATTTTCAGATGAAAAAACAAAAAAACTTTAAGCACAGATTTAGTTCTACTGATGAATGCTGAGGATACTATGGACAAAATGTGTGAACAAGAATTTTTTTAATAAGAACTATAAGGGAACTGATACTAGAAATTTTGGGGAAAACATTGAGGAAAGTGGGTATGTGAATTTAAAGACAGTGAATGACCTTACATTTGAGTGAATAGGTAGCATAACAAGGACAAAAAATGATAGTAAAGTTCGAACAACATTAGGCAAGAAGTTGTGGAGAGCCATGATTATCTATGACTTGACAGGACGCACAAAAATCAATGTTAATTTATGCATATTTACAATTTTGGATGCTATACATTCTTGTAATAAAGCTTCTGTTTTTTCTGATTGTTGTTTTTTGTTTGGTAAATTTGTATTAAAAACAGTGTAGAAAAGGTTTTTAATATTTACTGCAATATTTATCAGGATTAAATTTGGAAATTTTTATGCTTTTGTATATATTTTTCTGTGTAATATTTTTAACAGGGTATAGAATCCATATGTAAAAAAAAAAATAAAAACGTTTACGGGTACTATGCTTGTTAGTATATAACTTAAGTTGCTAAATATTAATGATTTCAAACATTGAAAGAAATTAACAATTTCAGCTAAACTATTATTCACATAAGTTCCCTAGATGGAAGCAAATCTGTGTTATTGACACTAAAAAAACAAAGACAATAAATAATGTAAATATAAAGAAATAGACAATTTCCAAGACCAAATCATTCTACAAAATAAGCAAATATCTTAGAAACTCTCTCTTTTTAAACATATTCTTTTGAAAAGGCTTCTCAAATTTTCTTTTGAATTAAATTTCAACTTTGTTGGGGTAAATATTGATTAAATTCCCTCCCCTTCTGACATTGTGGGAGTATTAAGTTTGATATTTTTATTTGTCAATATATATATGATTATTCATTAAAAAAAAAATTGAATACTTTTAGCAGTCCAGCCAGTGCCACAGTGGAATATCTGTAATATAAAATTTATTGCAGAATGAATAGTGAAAGACTGATAACTGTTTTGAAATTGTGCATTCAAAACTAAACTGTTAGTTTTGGTTGACTAAAAAGTGTCAATTGGCTGCATACTAACGGGAATTTCAAATTGGACTACTTTTCAACGTTACTATATTTTTAATTTCATTATTTACAACTTTTGCTATTACCATAATGTATAATATGCATTTTTCCAAATTTTTCGATCAGTTTGAATTTTATATATACATATATTAGTTCTATGAGCATTTGATGCCATAGTCATGGAATTTACATTTCTGGATGTGTGCTGTTGTTGTATATTGCAAGGAAACTTGTAATAAACACAATTCTCTTTTTCTTTCCAAGCAAAAAGGATAATCTGTCAAACTATTGTTGTTTGAAAGAGATCCTAAAAATTACTTTTAATACATTTGATCATTTGCAGTACTTGCTCAAATATTTTTTGTTTCACAATTTTACCTTTCTTAAATTAAAAAATGTCAATGCTGCGGATTTTCTTCCATTTTGCAATAGTGAAATCAATCAACAAAAATCACAATTTCAACTATGTATACTAAATAAACCTTGCTGTTAAATAGTAAAAACAATTTGGTGGGGGGTCATATTTTTAAGGAATGTGTTGAAAAATATTTCTAAGAGAAATGCTCTTTTAATGTTGTGAATTTATTCCTCTACCTACATGTGGTCTTTATTAATGCCAACCGAAGTATGAAAAAAAAAGCTCTCCTCACATTTCAGACCCAACTTTTTTTATAGCACCAAGAATAGTAAATTTGTATAAATTTTAATTTGTATGCCATAAAAAAAAAGAGAATTGCCTGAAAATTAAAAAACTTTAATCCTCTTCGTTGTTACAGAACTGAGTAATGAGAAGCATGGTTGGAAGAAATCTAGCTACTATAAAAAGTTTGATGTGAGTTTCTCAACTGTCAAAGACAATGTAGAACGGGTTGATGCATCCAAGCTGTCAATAGAAGAATTTATAAAGAACTACGAGTCCACATTTAAACCTGTTGTGCTGACCAACGTCCAGAAGAGCTGGAAAGCCAAAGAAAAATGGACCCTAGAGGTAAGTAGATAAGCATTTTAATAACAGATCTTTTATAAGGAATGTGAAAATGAGGAAGCAACTGGCTGCCTTTATTCTATTCTTTCTATATCTAGCCGCCTCCATATCTTTCTCATATTTGGTAATGTTTCGAAAAATACAAACTGAATACCATCACAAAGGTTAACGATGTGACTGAAATACATTGATAACACCGTCGTACAATGATGTCCTTACTAGCAAATACTGCTGAACCATGTGAACAATAAAAGTGCCAACAGTTCACAATGGAAAAGGAAAATAGACCTTGCTGGATAAACTAATAACTTGCAGAGACTGTGTGGGTTTGATATCTAACCAACATTCACCTGACAACCTGAATCTTGATTCACAATGAGTAGAAAGCTACCATTTGTAAACCTATAATGATGAGGAAAAACTAATAAATGTCAATCCAGATACATACCAGGAGATAATGATCACCGTTAGAAATTTTATTTGGAGCGACATTTGCCATATTTGTCAGCACTGGAGATGCAGTTTTTGTCCTGAAATAAGTCTTGAAAATTTGCTGTGCATCCTTGAGGGTGAAGGTTAGGGTTTTCATTGGTCTATACTAACTCTAGAGGAAGGTTATCTCTGCTAGAGAGTAAACTGAATTCCTGTATATGATGTGTTAATTAAATTTATAAATTATACACCATTTAAGATAGTAAATAAAGTATCATAAAAGATATGTACAGAATGTTTTTGTGGTAGACTAGTTGAGAAAACCAACAGACTAGTCGTATCAAGGAAGTTAAACACAGCTAGCACCATTCTGTCTCGAATGTCCTAGTTGACAACTGTCAAGCCACACCCACTTCTTGTCACAATATGATAACTATTAATAGGGTTTTTCTCTATTTTTCTATTTCCATTAGTTTTACCGTTTTTGTGTTTCCCAATCTTTGTTTATTCTGCCCTATGAGTAAAATTTAAAAAAAAAAAATGGTAGATCTAGATAAGCTTTTTTTCCCCTCTAGACATATAATGGACTTTCAGCCAATATTTCATTGACTGAGAAAAAAGAACACTGCTGGGGAGAACAATGAATTATGAAACTGGAGCATCATTGTGTTTGATGCGGCTCTACCCCGAGTACATATCCCACTCGGTATTTATATCTCTAAGAGACAGTAAACTTGCGTATCTCTCTGTAAGTGTAAAATAAGATCCAGTTCACAAGTGGGTAAGCATCTTGGGAAAGTGGGGGAAAGGGCTGAGGCCTTATTTTCATGTCTACTTTTGTGGGTTTTTTTGTGTTTTTTTTGTTTTTTTTTCTTTCTAAAACTTTAAACTTGAGATGTGTCCTTGATGTTGCCAAATATGGTATCTTGCAAGTATGACGTCAGCTTTCATGGGCAGAGATAATAAAGGTTGAAGACAATAATTAGAAAACTACCATGGTCTCTTTATCTTACATTCTAGACATATGAGGGGGAAAACTTTTGAAGAGTGTAATCTCTACAACATCAAATTGTGGTGTGGTGTCTGGATCCCCATTTTGCCTAATGTTACAGGCAGTTTGCATTCCCTTTAGGCTGTGTATAAAAGGTGCCCTCATATGGATATCAAACTGTTCTGGTGAGGCTTCTAACAGCTGGAAACTTTTTTTTAAAGGATAACAATGATTTTTCTATATACAAGTTCTATTTAACCCATAGCTGTGGGGAGGTGAAGTCATACCTTTCCCAAGCATATTTGCATGTAAAAGTAAATGCAAAAACTCTACTGGAATTTGAACTCTGATTTCTTATTCCAAACCACTATCCGTTACACCACCTGCACATCCAGATTAAGTGGAAACAAGTTCCCGATACAGTGCATTCAAAATTAATAATGAAAAGTGACAATTGGTTGGAATGTTTGTTTTCAGCTGAAAAGGAATCCTTTCAATGGAAAAGTTAAATAAAATATAATCAACAGTTGTAAGAACAAAAATAGATGAATAATGTAATTTTGTAACCAAATTGTAAAGCATCCAATCTGATCACTTTATTTTTCCATTGTCAATAAAAGCTGGATATTCAGTCAAGTAATTACAATGCAACCCTGCAGTCTAGGCCATCTTCATCAAGAGACAAAGGAAAAATGCTCCTTTAGAGAAAGAAAAGATACGATGAGAAATAAAAAATTAAAAAAGAGATAAGAGCTTACTGAGAGGCAAAACAAAGTGCTTTTGATTTTTAAAAAAGAATGAAGGAAAATAATTCATAGCGAGCAGAGAAAGAATAGAAAGCTGTTCTCAAAGAAAGAGAATTATGAAGAAAATAAAAACAAAAGTGGTAGTAACTGTTCATCTTAAGTTCTTATACCGATATGGAAAATAAAGGAACTGTACTTTTTTCTTTTCTTTTTTTCATCACCCCAAGCAACACAGTACAGCCACTATCATGCAAGGGGTTACAGGCGTGTGAAAGAAACATTAGTAAATGGGGGGGGGGCAATCAGGAGGACAGTTCCCAAAAATGGTTCACCAGAGTTCTTAAAAACTTGGACAACAGACAGCGACTTGCAGGCGGTAACAAGGCATTTATTATATAGTTTAGACAGAACCGGACCTAGTTTGATGACTTGATGACTATTACAGGGATACCATCAGGTCTGCCGGTTTTGTGGGGATCCAGGTTAGAGATGATAGCAGACATTGTGGAAGATGTTATATACATATCACTCTACTGAGACTGTTCTACATGGGGAGTTAGTTAGGGATACTCCAGATGAAAGTAGTTTGAGGAGAATTTATAGGCAAAGCATTCACTTTTATCAGCAGAGAATGATAACACCTCAAATCAATTGATGAGTGGGGTGGGTAGATACCTTGCTCTTACTACCCTATTACAGGGTCACCAGTAAAGTTTTTAAAGGCTATGTGGTGTCTCATTCTATCAGTAAACAGGGATTTAGCTCCTTCAAGGAATCTTACATTTGTTACAGGTAGTAGCAAATAGGCTCCTGCTATGACGAGAGCTGTCACGCTGGCATACCTGGAAATAGTGGTTCCTGTGTGTTATGGCAGCCGAGCATGCTGGTAAGAACCATGGAGAGGATTACAGTTTCACCTGGTATTTCTGGGAATGGAAGAAAGCATCTATGTCGTCTTTGACCGAGGAAGAAACCTCAGTGGCACAATTTTCAATTGGGAGGATGAAGATGTCAGTCCAAAGAGCATCACAGAATGAGTACCAATCAGCATGCTGGTCATGGAAAGAGGTCTTATGGAGGGGGGGGGTGGCGGTTTAATGGATGTTTGGAAGGAGATGTCAATGGCTGCCACAGAGTGGTCAGAGTTACCTAGGGGCCAGTACTGCGAAGCTCAGCAAGAGCGAGGAGAAGTAGTAAAAAATAGATCCAGTAGAGAAGCCTGCTGCTCGGTTTGGCTAGGGAAACAAGTAGGGAAGTCCAAGATTTGAGTGAGAGATTGGGCAATGGAAAAATTTAATGTCTGTACACTGGCAACATTAGAACTTTAGAATGTTTCAGCCATGTGCTGTAGTGAGCATTAAAGTCACCAAAGACAAAAATGTTCACGGGTGAATGGAGAGAAAGTGCCTTTTCTATACTGTCAGCTATTGTGTCTAATATATTGCAGACTTGGAAAGAGGGGGAGTGATAAAGGAAAAAGAGCTGACAGTTTAGTAGTGAAAGACAGAAGCACATGAAAGAATAGTCAGTGACCTCAAGAGACAATTCTCTGGCCATTGGCAGATTATCCTGGATATAAACACCAAGCCCATGCATGTGAATGCTGGAATCTTTTTCTTTTCCGCAAATAGGAAGATGACCTGGAACCAAGTACTTATTAGCCACAATGAGAGAAGTAGATTTCAAAAAGGTCAAAGATATCTGGCAACCATTCCTGTAAGGAAGGATTCTACACTGCAGAAGTTGGATTGGATACTGCAAATATTGCAAAGAGAGAAAGATTGCGGTGGGAGTGGGGGTTGAAGAGAGGGAAAATGCCACCATAATTGTCTCTATCTCTCGTCAGTGGCAATACAAACCAGCCAGTGTATGGCTGTGAGCAGAGCCTAATGTAGCCTCGGAGTTGTCCACCAGAAATACATGCAGGGACACCTACCCATGCACAACATGGCACTACAGATACCCCAATATTATGCAACTGTCGATCAGAACAGTCTCTCTAAGCTCTGCGAAAGAGTCCAGTCGGAAGCAGCCGGTCAACTCGATGCCCTCGTAATGGAAAGTGACAGCCACTGGTTAGTCTGATCAACAAATAAGTTAAAACAGTTAAATCATTATGGTGGTAAGAGAATCTATAAACTATATCCTGAACAGGGGATTAACCTCTCCTCCTGTTCAATAGTCATGGAAGGAGTGCAAATCAGACGATAGGTGGGCCTATTTACTCCTATTAGCCTGTAAAAGAAAAGAAAATTGTGTCAGAATTCATATTAAGTAATGACTTACTATAAGTTCCGATGTCTACCATCTAAAAATCAGAATGGAAGTTAATTTTCCAGCATTGATACTTAATGATGAGTAAGCATATGCTAAATTAAATATGTGGGGGGGGGGGATAAAAAGTTTGTTAATTAAATAACAATGGAGAAGAAGAGAAACTAATGATAAGTGAAGAGATCAGAGAGAAAACCAATTAAAAAAATAAAAATAAACAATAGTAACAGGATTAGACATTTACAAATATCCTCATGACAAGGCTTTCTAACTTACGAGTGGATTCTCATGTTTCTTGTCAGGCTTGATGTCAATGATGAATTAGTGAAAATTACAGCCGACTTTGAAATACATCTCGACGTCTTCAGTATACAATGGGTTGGGATAGGAGGGGATGTGGAGTGAAGGGTCCGAGCAAGGTAAAAGTCACTACCTTGGGATGAGTTGTGTCCATGGATATGGTAGGGGGTGAAATGTCCTGAATCTCACTTCTGAAAGCTGGTACTAGGGTGGTGAGCCATCTTGTACTTGATGAGTGTGGTGAGGTGTTATTGGAGTGAAATTAATTTTTTTTTTTTTTTTTTTTTTTTTTAGGGGAAAACAAAGCTTATCTCTTAATTTAACATAACAGGTTAGAAGACTGTCAATTTGTTTATACCTAGAATCTGTTCATCCTTAATACTTACTAAATGCATTGGGCAGGGCTTGCTTGTTCATATTTTCTCAAGAGAAAGGTTTTTACTTGTTATTTGTGTAATGGACAAATATTGCCACCTATTGGAGCAGGAGTGGTAATCCACTGCTTTGAAAGGAAAGCAACAAATTTGTAGAAGGCATCTTAGTTGTTTGTGATGGAGTGGGTGCTGAAAAGTTCTGTCCCACCAGGAATTATCACTGTCTTATAACTTGTTTGTTCATCTAATGATGGAAGATGCCTTTTCAGGTTGAAATTTGCAGCCATTACAACTTGTATAACTTGTACAGTTCTCTTTGTAGCAAGAGATTAACAAAATGTTGATTATATTCAAACTCACAATTATTGGTACAATGTGGGTGCCATGTTGGTTTCAATTTTGTTCTTTTCTTATAAAATATATTTCTCGATGATAGTTTCTCCTTGTCAGAAACTACATTTTGTTTCTATTTTATTAACATTCTATATAAGAATTACCATCAGTTTGTTTTTTGTTTTTGTTTGGGGGGT